>WTXC01000109.1:0-88498 GCA_022496195.1 Lactifluus subvellereus | reverse complement strand
AGACGTCGCTTGCCACGTTCATAGCATCGTCAACGTTGCCTCTCCCAGACTACCCTGAGACTTGCTACCAGTCCTGCACACCACCAATCACAGCACAACTAGCGCTATTCCGGAACGGAATGGCGCGTAACAAAACAGCATATAAGACCGCTCGGAAACACCCTAATTCTTTCCAAGCAACTTACTCCCCCCAGTTCCTTGCAGCCGTGGCCTCTATACACCCCTCAGTCTTTCGCCTTTCAGCTCCTCCCCACTACGCTCCAAGCTCTACGCACGCTGCAGCTCGTCACCCTCGTCGCCCTTGTCCTGCTTACATGTCATCCTCTTCTGTGGCTTCCTCCATGCCGGGCTCCCCCATCTACAAAGGGGACTATTCCTCCTTCCTCGCCGCAGAAGACCAGACCATACCTGCTCTGTCGCCTCCACCAGCCTCCTCCATTTCAGACCTAGAGCTCCCCCATGCTGAGGGCCTCCACCTCCTGGCTGCAACTGCAGCAACGACGTCCACCCTCGACGGTGAAGACCCCCTTCACCTATTCAACCAAGTAGACATGGTGACAACGCGTGCCCCAGAAGACCGAGGCCCCATCCTCATCTTCGATGAAACTAACGTCCACTCTGAGGATCCAGTAGAGGACGCCCCCACATTCACAGTTGACATGCGTGGAGCCCGCACAGGAGCAGAGATCATCGCACGCCTCAACGCCACGGTGGCTGAAATCATAGACACCCTGGAAGACAATGAGGTACGCAGCTGTGTGCTTAACGGGGTAGCAAGCCTACGCGACGAAGTAGAGATGGGGAGACATGAGAGCATTGACACACTGCGAGCTGACCTGCCCGATGAGTGGAGTGCCCTAGCTGGCATCGACCTAGAGGCGGTGACGGGAGGAGGCCTGGAGGCTGACCATCCGGGGCACCCCTACCGCCTTAACATTCCTACCTCCCCTTGGTACTTCCCTCGACGCATTCAGGATGGCTCTGGGGCGAATGTAATCCCCAAATACGTCGCGTTCATGTATGGGGCAAAGGACCCCGTCCTCCTAGCTACCATGGGCCGCAACCGAATCATTTTCACCTTCGCCTTACACGCACGACCCGTAGCACACCACTCCTGGCGCCCCCTGCCTCGCCTTACTCCACCACAAGTCTCTATCCTCTCTGACGACGGAGGCGACGCCGGGAGATTCTACAAGTACGTGGACGAGGGACTCAAGGCCCTTGGCGACCCATACCTGATTGGAGAAGTGGAACGCCTACGGTCCGCGGAGATGGGGATCGAGACACATGCGCAGGAGATGGAGCTGGAGAAGCGTCGCCTTCGCGAGGCGAAACGCCTCACCAACCACCACGCAAGGAGGCTCAACTACTACCAAGACCTCCGCCACCAATGCATCTCGCGCCTCTCCGCTGCGGACGCGTACAACGTCCTCTACCCCTACCTAACCAGCATCTATGCCCCCTTGGACACCCCTGAGGACAGGGTCATCCACTTCTGCCCCTCGTCGGCCCTGCGCCAAGCCCTAGAGAAGGCCGGCCGGGGATACACTCAACGTCCCGAACAGCTCACCCTCTCCACTCGCATTTTCGGCCGCCCCCCTCCTACCAACGAGTACCTCCTTGATCGCCTCGCCAGAGAAGGCCCCCACCTTGCTGCGGAGTATGACGCTGACGCCATGGATGCCTATGACTGGACCGAAGACGGCAGTAACTGAGGTCAGTCACAGACTCTAAGAAGGGGGTAATGTCACGTTTGTGCGTGCTGGGATCCCTCTCTGTTCCTAGTGCGCACAAGGGGGTCATGTACACTTTATTTTTCACCTATCCCACTCCTCTCGCGTCGCGTTTATGGACTGCCAGGCCCCTATGGCCTGAGACTCTGCTTGGGGCCATGACTTGGCCGCTTTCGCTTACATCATGCTTACCTTCCTATTATAGTAGGTGTTCCCACGCTTCGCCTCTGGAGCGCATTCCACTAGTGCTACATTTGCATACCTCTGCGCATGCGCTGCCTCGGCACCTACTGACTCATACTGTACAATATGACTCACGCGCCGGCCTGCTTACTGTACGATGACTCAAAGCTTACTGTGTCTGCTTACTAGTGTCCTAGGGACATTATGACTCGACCTGACTCGCCTCCCTGATGTACTTATATCGCGTTGTATCGCCTTAGAGCAGACCCTAAGTCTGTTCTCTTGTAATCTCAGACAAGTCAACCGTCTTCAGGCCTTTACTTGTGAACCACCGCTCCTCTGGCTTATTGCCAGACTTCGCGTCGCTTCCACAAGTGTCACTAGCGTATGGTCAAAGGACTTAAGATCAAACGCCATCTTAGCTCCCCAGCGAGAGCTCGTTATCAGGACTTAGGACCCTCACGTCCGAGATCTCCTACTCCCCCGCCGTCGTCGCCACCGCCGCCTCCAACACCAGTGGAGGTACGCCCAGAGTCTGGGCGTGACACCTTCACCAAAACAACATCCACCGAACACTTATCCAAAAAACATATGCATTACCATGCTATTCCGGTCACCGTGATCCTACTGTCGAGTTTTGGGGTATCACAAGTGAAAGACCTGTGCAAGAAGACGGACTCGGAGGTGGCGGCATAGCTGATACCGAGCCTGGGGCACCCGTCAGTGCAGAAGAGGATGATGCCATTGGCGATGAGCTAGACCGCTTAAACGACTTCCTTGGGAGTCTCAGCATTAGTACTAGTACTAGTATCAATAGCGTGTAATTAATTTTGGCTTGCACAGTGCACGCTTGCGGCTTGACAATTGATAGTTCTGTGTTCGTTGTCCACGACCCAGTTGAGCTGTGTGCAGCTCCAAATGGCTCACACGGCCTCATGGCAGTAACAAAATCATCGCATCCTCATCCAGTTAATTGATGGTGTTCAGAATGGTATTCACAACCAATATGGACTTGCTAAGTACAAGAATGGACCCCAGTGTGCTAACCGATCATGTCCTTGATGCAACGTGGAGTGCAGGAACTACACATGATTGGCCACGATGCAAGTACTAGGCCCAGCGGCCCATCATGATGGTGCGAATGAATAGTAAAGATAAGACCAGTCATAGACGATGACCATGTACATAAACATATCACTCCACTATCCAACAATTCTAGAATGTGCCATTATGATAAAATGCACGGCATGAGGATTGAAGGCGTTGTGAGCTATTCAGTAAAGTAATAGCAAGCTCATATTGTAACGCGTGATGTCATTTGTTAGGCACTGCACTTGCATGTTGCACGAACTCACCACTTTCAAGCTTTGGCTTGCCTCACTTGGCCACATGCATCCCTCTGCAGCCCTGCTATTGTCGCCCCGCTTCTCAGTTAAAAGGCAGGGGTTGTTTTGTGTCCATAGTATTGTCCTGCACACTCCTCTCGGAGTCATAAGTCGTACTGACTCATACAACGTCTGACGCTCACGTTCACTGTTCTCTCCCTCACGATGAGCGACACACCTTTGAGGGATGCTCGTCATAACCGAGACCTGCCCCAATTGCCTTGGCGGGCGGTCACTGAACCACATTTATTGCCATTGGTTCAAGGCATTCCGGATGGGCCATTCAGGCACAACGCTTGCGCGGCTGAGACAGCACGGGCTATCTCGGGGTGGCGGGATGATCAAACGAGAATACCCCCTGCTAACTCAGGGTTCCACCCTGGGTTCATCCAGAACACCACGCACAGGAAGGAGACAAGAGGTCGATTGATCCTCAACATTAGGGATTCGGTACGAGGCCATCATCTTGAAACAATAACATTCTGATTCTGTTCGTGTACAGATAGCTGCACTCGAACGCTGTTGCGGCATTGGGTGTTTAGTAGTCATCTTTCAAGGGGAACAAGACCCTGCGCTGGCACAAATACCAGCGTCCTTGCTCACACTGGATGAGCGTAACGTTCGTCTTATCTATGGTGAAACATTCCAAGTCAATGCCCCCATCTTCTCTCCTGCGATCGGTGATGTTAGGGATGTCTGCTTGCGTCAATTGGGTGTTGCTTATCTGCGGGACTTTCGTACTCGTGCATACCAGTCGCGTTACTTCGCCAATACTCGACTCAAGCCAGAAACAGCCACAAAGTCCCTCATACTCCAACGCCCGCCCCCTCCTGGTGACTTAGACACTCAGCCGTTACTGACTGTGGAAGAGAAGAGTCATCCAGTGAAAGCATCCCCCACTCCGAGTCGCTTCAACCTGCCTAGTCCAACAAAGCCACGCCCGGCTGCTACCCCAGAGCGATCTCATCGCGCCTTTGACCCAACTGACTTGGCGACTCCAGAGTCAATTTCTGGAATTGATTCTGTTCACTCCCAACTCTCGTCAATGCATCTGAGCGACATGTTTCCATCGACGCCTACCCCCTCACGTTCCTCTCATGCGACCCGGCCCGTTCTGCTTGCCAGGACACTCCCTTCTGAGGTTTATGATCTACTGACTGCATTAGGAGAGAACGACACCACATATGCAAATGTTGATCATGTGTACCAACATGTTCCCCGTTCGTCCCAAGAAGTCGCCCTGATTGCCTTGGGCTTCAACCCCGGCACATCAAAGGCGTTGGCGTTCCTATTGCAGTGACGGTGCTGGGCACCTTCTCATTGGTAAGTTTTTGTCAGTATGACGTGCCGTTACTACCATCGACCAAGTTCTTTGATAGCTACCTCAGATTCATGGACACATGCCACACATAAAAGGTAAGCATAGCCCCAAATCCTTTAGCTTATGCCAGGCTGTCATTCATGATCCATCTCCTAACAGGCTATTTTTTTGTTGATGATTCTCCAACGCCCGTGCTATAAGACCATCAGCGATGCATAGCGTACACAGAATCTCCGTGATTCTTCCTGTACCACATTACGACTCCACAAATTAACAGCACGTTTTTTCCTCTCATTCATGACTGTCTCTTCCACTACTGGACCGGGGGTAAGGTCGAAGTCCAAAGCACGTGCCAAGCCAGCACCGAAAAGCGACGAGCAGCGCACCAAAGAAAAGGAAGATAACATCGCTAGAAAGATGAAACTCAAGGCAGCCATCGATATTGCTATCAGTCAGATAGACGACATCATCGAAACTTTGGCAGATGAGCACAACATCGCATTCGATCAGGCCTGCAGCTATGTCCACTTGGGTGGACGCGTCTTCAAGGATCGCCGACGCCCCACCATCCAGAATGCGTATAGATTCTGCTGGGCACAAGTTGAAGACGAAAGATGTGAGTGCTTATCCACTCTTCTCATCCCAACTGAATTCTCCTTTCCCAGGGACAGAGTCCGACAGTGGGCAAATAGCTGAAGCCGTCCACATCATCAAAGACTCGGAGAAAAACCAAGACGAATATAAGAGCCTTTCTAGGGATGACCAAGCGACGCTTATCGCGCTGCTGCAAGGCGACCGGGACCAGAGGGAGACAGGGATTGTTGGGAAGTCACAGCTCAGGCTGCATGATATCCACACAACAATGGAAAAGGTTGACACTGAGGTCAGTTGCCCTTTCTGAGTCTCCCCTCACTTATTCAATGTCTCAATATTGAACGACACAGCTCAAAAATCTACACACGCGTAGCGGGTTTGAGTACCTTATGTTCGGCTGCTGCAACCAAGTCGATCATTACACCTCCCCTACCATCATGCTGTCTGATGCGGGATGTGAATTCATTTGTCAATACCTTAGGTTTGAACCAGCCAAACTCGCAAAACACTTCGACGCGTTCGCGACAAATTGTGCTGGCATGAATGGTAAGCCCTCTGATCTTTATACTTGCGACTCCCTGACACCTAACATGGGTATCAGGTCTCATACGATGCATTGCGAGTGATGAGCATGGAGGTGATAAAAAGACTGCAACAAAGTCTATTATCATGGGAATGTTCAAGAAAATGTACAGTGAGTGTTCCCCTGCTATGTCTTAGTCTGCACTCAAGTATAAATCCAGGCGAGCTGACGAAACGCGACACGTTCCATTTGGACTGGGCTGCATGGTCCAAGGGTTGCCCCGATCGCCACAATATTATCATATGTGGTTGGCCATTGGCGACACCACCAACCACACTGTCTAATATACACACAGCCAGTGAGATGAACAAACTGCTGACTGCAGTCATTGACAATACGTGCTACTTTGAGATGGCCAAGGAGAGTGATCAGACAACCACGGGATGTAAGTACTCAACATATAGCTTGTTAACAATCTAATACCGATCACCAGTAGATACGCCCCTATACAAATGCGGAGGCATGCTAATCAAACTTGGCAGTAATGACAGTGGATGCCAAACGCTTATCAACCCCGACAGCAGTGGCGGCACGTCAGAAACCTTAGGAAGGAAGAGGAAGGGTCCTTCCGACAGCCCGGATGATGGCAACAAGGAGAACATCTCCCCTGATGAAGCACCACCACATAAACGTACACGCTGACCTTCAATTCCTGCCGACCACTCAGAGAACATTCCCACCCTTTCCCTCCCACCTCACTGCTCATCACAAATGGGTGCGCCTCATACGTCGTTACCATTTGACGAGGGTGTCAGCATGCTTAGTGACATCCTTTCCAGCTCAGCTTCTGAGCCATTGGGAGGTTTCTCAGAGGCTGGAGGACTTCCGAGCAGCGCGTAGTCTTACTATTCATACCATTCTTAATTTATGTCAGCCTTATTTTAAATGCAACGTTTGACTTGGTTCGATTACTTGGTGGCCTGATAGGACATGTGAATTGCTAGTAACTTTGACAGTAAGACTCACAGCACACGCATCATGTGTAAAGTTAATCAATTGGACAGTAGGGAGAACTAAATACATGTAAACACAACAGCTAAGTTCAATGGACAAGTCACGTAGGCTAGCAGGCCGGTAGTGGTGTCGGCAGGCTACACGGCAGTGGTTGAGTGAAAAAAGGAAAATGGGACGACACAATTCAATGCCGCGGTAGCCACTGGAGAAGGCGCAACTAATGGAGTGGTGACCTGCCAGTGCCGCAAATGTGACAGGAGAGCAGCGCCCGAGCATGACCGAAGACAACACCAAGCCAAGCAGGGAAGACCCAAGTGCAAAGTGGAGCAGGGAGAGGACCGTGGCGCCACCAAGCTGACCGAGAGCAACAGTGCTCAGCTGAGCGGGGAAGAGTGGAGCGCGAAGCGCGAAGCGGGGCAGGGGAGGAACCGTGGCATCGCCAAGCGTGACCGAGAGTGACAATCCCATGGCCGAGCACAATGGTGTTCCGTGGCAGCAACGAAGTGCAGAGCGACGCAGGCGGGGACCGAGTGGTGCCACCAAACGTGACCAGGCACGAAGATGCTGCGCAGCGGCGGCCGAGTGCAAAGCCGGGCGGGGAGGAGAGCAAAGCTGAGCAGGGCGACAAGGAGAGCGACAATCAGGGTGAGGAAGAGTGCAACGAACAGGGAGAGGAAGAGAGTGACGAGCAATGAGTGGGGCGGGGAGGAGTGCCGACACCAAGGCGGAGCACCCAGGAAGGCAACACCGAGGGCGGTGCTGTGCACGAAGTCGAGTGAGGTGGTGCTGTACGGCAACGACGGAGCAGGAGCGAAGCAGGCAGGGGTGAGCGCATCGATGACGGGCGTGGGAGCCAGGAGCAAAGAGAAGGAGCAGATCGGATAAACCAATAAAGAAGCATTGCTACTCACTTCTTTGATTCCTTTGGGAGATACAGCCAGGCCAGCAGGCCTGACAGAGAAGCAGGGGCAGGGGTTCCTGAGGATACTGCACGGCAGCGGCTGAGTGTGAAACCGAGCAAGGCGGTGCTGTGCGGGAACGACGGAGCGGGGAGTGGAGCAGAGCGGGGAGCAGCGGGCAGTGCAGGTGGGGGGAGCGGGCAGCAGCAGGCGGGAGCAGTGAGCGGCGGGCAGCGCAGGCAGGCAGCGAGCGGCGGGCAGCGGGCAGCGGTCAGCAGCAGGCGGGAGCGGCGGGCAGCGGGCAGCGCAGGCAGGAGCAACGAGCGGCGGGCAGCGGGCAGCGCAGGCGGGGGCAGCGAGCGGCGGGCAGTGCAGGCGGGAGCGGCGAGCGGCGGGAAGCGGGCAGCGCAGGTGGGGGGAGTGGGCAGCAGCAGGCGGGAGCAGCGAGCGGCGGGCAGCGGTCAGCGCAGGCGGGCAGCGAGCGGCGGGCAGCGGGCAGCGGGCAGCGCAGGCGCGAGCGGCGAGCGGCGGGCAGAGGGCAGCGCAGGCGGGAGCAGCGAGCGGCGGGCAGAGGGCAGCACAGGCGGGAGCAGCAAGCGGCAGGCAGCGGACAGCGCAGGTGGGGGCAGCGCGCGGCGGGCAGCGGGCAGCGCAGGCGGGAGCAGCGAGCGGCGGGCAGCGGGCAGTGCAGGCGGGAGCAGCGAGCGGCAGGCAGCGGGCAGCGCAGGCGGGGGCAGCGAGCGGCGGGCAGCGGGCAGCGCAGGCGGGGGCAGCGAGCGGCGGGCAGCGGGCAGCGCAGGCGGGGGCAGCGAGCGGCGGGCAGCGGGCAGCGCAGGCAGGGGCAGCGAGCGGCGGGCAGCGGGCAGCGCAGGCGGGAGCAGTGAACGGCGGGCGGGCAGTAGCAGGCAGGAGCAGTGAACGGCGGGCGGGCAGTAGCAGGCGGGAGCAGTGAGTGGCGGCAGGCGGGCAGTGAGTGGCGGGTAGCGCAGGTGGGGGCAGCGGGCGGCGGGCGGCGGGCGGCGGGCGGCGGGCGGCGGGCGGCGGGCGGCGGGCGGCGGGCGGCGGGCGGCGGGCGGCGGGCGGCGGGCGGCGGGCGGCGGGCGGCGGGCGGCGGGCGGCGGGCAGCGGGCGGCGGGCGGCGGGCGGCGGGCGGCGGGCGGCGGGCGGCGGGCGGCGGGCAGCGGGCGGCGGGCGGCGGGCGGTGGGCGGCGGGCGGCGGGCAGGCGGGGGCAGCGAGCGGCGGGCAGTGGGCAGCGCAGGCGGGGGCAGCACGCAGCGGGCAACAGCAGGCGGGGGCAGCGAGCGGCAGGCAGTGGGCAGCGCAGGCGGGAGCAGTGAACGGCGGGCAGCGGGCAGCGGGCAGCAGCAGGCGGGAGCAGTGAGCGGCGGGCGGCGGGCAGCGGGCAGCGGGCGGCGGGTGGCGGGCGGCAGGCGGCGGGCAGCGGCAGGCGGGAGCGAGGGCATCAATGACGTGGTGAGCAACCCCAAACGAATAAGGAAGTATTGCTACTCACTATTTCATCCCTTTGAGGGACACAGCTGGGCCAGCAGGCTGGCAGAGAAGCAGGGGCAGGGGTTCAAGCGCTGGGTGCGCCCGATATCTTCTTTTGGAAGAGGCGCGCCGATGATACGTGGACGAGTGGGCCAGAAGGCTGACAGGGGAAACAACCGAGGGTGGAGAGAGGGGAGAGTTAAGTAAGTGTACTGTAAAGGGAAACCATTTGGGGCCAGCCCTATAGGCTGACATGGAAGGCCGCATTGAGGGCTACTTAGTTGGGGAGACCCCCCTGGGAATCACCGGCTAAGTCGATAGTATTACTTAGAGGTACAGGTGAGTAATGGAGATCCAACCGGAAGGGCAGCGCGCCACAGTTGGAGGTGGCGTAAATGCGGTGCTTGAAATGTTCTGGGAAGTACCACTGGCAAGCTTGTATCGTCTTCGGTCCAAGTCCAGATAGACATGCGTTCCAGGATTGGGAATTGCTCATCCATAGTTGTGATGATCTTCCCCACTTTCAAGGATGGTACGTGAAGGGCAATATAATGCACATGATCAATATGCCTGAGCGCAAGCAAAATACCCTCTTCATCTTCCTCAGTCATCTCACGACGCTTGTTGTCATAAAAGATGGTGAGTGGCAGGGGTAGGGAATGTGCCAGCATTTTCGCTATAGGCACACCATAGGTGCATAGAAGATGGAGATCTAGCCGTGATGGTGATGCAAGTATCAGATACCGCCACCATCGGCAAACCTGCACCAACTTGTACCACCAACGTTGGCTGCCCCAATGGAAGTTGGGAAAGCCAGCATAATATTCATTTGAGACGTCTAGTTGAAAGAGATAGAATATGTTGAGAAGCACATAATCGTTGAGGATATGGATAGGTGAGTGTGGTATCTTCCTGGTGGGCTCTATTGATTCGCCAGTTGGTTACAATGAACAGAACAGGGATAGGGAACTTCGGGACTCACGACTTGGTGCATGTCTGCCAAGCTCCTCAATCGGGGGGAATAAGTGGTGATAGGTAAGTAATCGGACATGTGAGGAAGGTGAGTAACAACAAGGAGCGGTTGAGGTTTGAAGCGGATACTAGTAGGCCTCATAGAGGCCTCATGCCCGTGGTGGCGGTGTTGAGCCTTATTGTTGTCACGGCTCGGCTCGGCTCGGCTCGGCTCGGCTCGGCTCGGCTTGGCTACACGCAGCTTCTCTAAATTAGGCATCGTGAGCCAAGCCGAGCCAAATATAAGCCGCTTACCACTGGCTGTAGTGTTGCCGCCAGTCCAAGTTGACACCGGTGTGACTTGTACACCGCTTGGAAGTAGTGCAACTTGTTACAGCTTGCACCGCCAAGTTATGCACTGGTGCGACTTGCAAGTTAATTACAAATATGCTGTATTGTCAGAACGACACCGATAAGGAAAGAAACGATCGGGTCACGTGGTCATCCCAGATTCGGCATTCGGTCTTTTCGGGAAAAAAGGGGATAACCCTTATCTGACAACATAAAAAATTCTTATCCGCAGGATTTTACCCAATGGGAATGTTACATGTCCAATCATTGGCTGTGGGAACGGTCCGTGAGCCCCGAACTTGCAAGCAAGTCACACCGGTGTCAACTTGACGGTGCAAGTTGAAACCAAGTTGACAACTTGGATGGGCTTACACTGGACCGCGGCAACACTAACTGGCTGCTTGGCATGACTGTGGCTCAGCGAACAGCTCATCGATTTTTGGAAAAATTACAACTACTCCTAGTCCTCATTGCTAATTCCAATCATCACTTCTACACTAAGCACCAACCCACTGCATGGCCTTCCTTCATGGACCAGGCTCCTCTTGAGTGCATGGACTGTGACCTCTCTCGCGTACGCAAGGCGCTGTAAGTGGGTTATCTCACAACACTATGACACGCGGAATGCAGGCCATCACCCGACCACACCCAACGCAAGGGACTGTACTCCACAAATGCCAACACATCTTGTCGCATCCTGGGGCAACAAGGTGGTGAGAACTGAATGAGGGAGTCGATCTGCTCTGCGAGCTCTCTACACTGCCAAAAATCAATTAAAGGATGCTCGTCCACTTCAACGATCGGATTGGAATGGGCAAAGGTTACGTTCAGGGTGGAGAGGTGGGGACCTGCGAAGGTCAAGTTGAAGTGTTAGCACAGGATCGGAAGACGACTTACCTAGCCAGGGGATAAGCTCTGTCGTTCCTACTTGATCCACGGTCATTTGGTATGCGTCAGTCGCGAGATCTCTGCACAGTGTCTGCAGAACTCACACGGCCTTGGTCTCACACGTAAGGACCAACCACTTGATCATCGGCGACGTAAGGGCAACCACAATTGCTGACGCCGAGGAGAAGTTGTTCAAGTTGCAGCACGTCTTGTGCTGGCGTCAGTACGTATCATATGTAAAGCATTAAGGTGTCTAACCTGCACAGTATGGACCCATTCTTCACACGCCTTCATTCTCTCATCTAGTAAGTAATCAGGCCTGTCATAATTGAGGGTGAGCATTTGTGATCGGACTTTGAGTAACGAGCAGGATCCTCACTCCAAGATGGTTTTCTTTACCCATGCTGTGACCAGGTTATGGACAGTGTTGAACACTTCTATGTGCCGCATATTGAATTGCCCTCGGGTGAAGTTCATGTAGTCCCAATAAGTGATATTCTTGAACCGGGTGCCTTCTACCACGGTTAGGGCAGCAGCCACATCGGACGATGTCACACCTGGAGGCCGTGGAGCAAATTCGTGTCGTAGACATGGGACACTTCCTCACTTGCAGAGGCAAGCCTGAAGATCCAGTTAGCTATCATTGTAATCGATGGTCTGGTATGACCTACATATTCAGGGTCGCCAGCCAACCTCGCAATTTCTGCAGCCTTTTTTTTCCATTCCTTCGGACTCCGAGTCTGAGATGACACCGGTAATTGTGGTGCTGCTGGCCATGATGGCGGCGAACGTGGTGGTGTGCGTGGGGCTCCCTGCTGGTGCCATTGGTGCCAGTGCTGTTGTTGCCGCCGCTGATGCTGGCCGTGACGGCAGCGAACGCGGCGGCGTGTGTAGGGCTTGCTGCCGGTGCTGCTGGTGCCGGTGCAGTGCCGGCGCCGTGGTGTCGCCGCCGTGGCTGCTGCAACTGATATCGCCAGTGCTGCTGGCCGTGACAGTGGCGAATGCGGTGGCATGCGTGGGGCTTGCCGCCAGTGCTGCTGCCGTGGTGTGGCTGCTGTGGCTGCTGCAGCTGGTGCCGCCGGTGCTACTGTTGCTGCTGCTGGTGTTGGCCGTGACGGCGGCGAACGCGGCGGCGTGCGTGGGGCTTGCCGCCGGTGCCACCGGTGCTGCTGGCCGTGACAGCGGCGAACGCGGCGGTGTGCGTAGGACTCAGCGCGTGCCGCCCGAACCAGCGAGTTCATTGACCGTGTTCGCTGAGTTGCTGCAGAGCGCAGTGCCCAGTGCCGTGGAGAGCAGCACAGGCACGGCCGTGGGAATCAGGGAGAGCGCAACGCCGGACATGGCGAAAAAAATCCCTGGGAGTAAGGGAGAGACATATGAGAACGCTGAGAAGCCTGAGGCGTACGCACCGGAAAGTAAACCAAGCATCCCCACATAAAAAAGGAAAACGCCTTGGGGGCCGATGATGACGAAGAGCGCGTGGAGAAAGAGGATCTGCGCCGCCAAAAAGTTAGACCTCCCACTCTTTCTCAAGCAAAAAGGCTAAGCCTGTTGGGCTCAATACACGTGGGGGCAACCCAGAGTCTATATGGGCGGACACGCCGATGTTGCGTTGGTACTTTAACCGGAGGCGGTCGGCCTCTGTGAGCTGGAATCGCTGGGCAAGCGAGAGTACCGGGGTATGTTTAGTTGGTTGCAGCGAAGGTTTCACATTCCCAGCAGCTGCTAGTACAGAGGCATGCTGCGGGGAAGCGGAGAAAGGGAGTGTGAGTGTCTTGGCGGCATAAATAAAGTGACGGTGTCGTCAGGCCTGCTAACATATGTCTTAGTTAGCGGATCACGGGATTGTGGGACAATTTCGATAATGCTTAATCATTAAGTGCTACACAGGAGGCGCGAGTTGATCCAGTCAACGAGGCGGTACATGTACTGTACAGTACATACATCAGGGTGAAATGTCATTCTGCCTCAACAGAGAACGAGAGTGGATAAGACGTACGCGTGACTTGCGCGATCATCGAGGAAGGGGGTGAAAATTATAGTTCGTGAAATCAAGGAAGAGCGTGTGGAAGTGGGATGGAAACGAAGGCGTCGAAGAGGCATGTGATAGTCATGGAAATTCGTGTCGTGATCTCCTCGATAACTCGGATGTTCGTGGTCGTGATGAGGACAAGAGCTGGAATAGGTGTGGATGCCGGTGGAAGAAGACGACATGAATAAAGGCATACCATGTTCCGAATCTCAGGGTCGGTCTGGCTGCTCGCTGCAGCGCTCCCCACATTCCCTCGCTCACGGCCACGAAAACACTGAATGATCGACCATGGTCAGGTTCACAGGGTGTCCTGCTACCTGTCGTTCGTCGATGAATGGGGTAAATGCGTCCCGAGCATCGTCTCCTCCAGAATATCCAACCTCTTTCAGGTTAGGAAGGAGCTCCAGCGGTGCCAGTGGCTCTCCATCGTCAGTTTGTAGAGAACGAGCAAGTTCGCCAACGAACTCGCTTTGCACATGAAGAGTCTTCAAATTGCCGAACGGTCTGAGGACTTCGCGCCACAATGTGCGGTCGACCGAGTAGGGAAAAAATTGACAGTGCTCCTCGTGGCTGAGCACGAGTTGCTCCACACCAGAGAGAACCGGCTGAAGTGCAGTGAGACCCTGTACTACTGTGGACGATATTCCCCAGTCAAAATCTATGCAATGAACTTTCACGCAGAAGGGGACCATCCTTTCGTCGCTTCTCAAAATAAATCCATGGCTCCCTAAATCGAGCCGAACAGCGGTAAGGTGGGGCATTTCTAGTGTGCCCATGAACTGTAAGTGACCTGGGACCGTGACGGGGAAAGTGAGAAGCTCAATGTTAAGGCTACTGAGGGCAGGGGCGCTGATCCGAGCAAAGTCCCCCAGATAAGCGCTGACACCCTGGAATTCAAACCAGCGAAGGTTAGGAAGCGTGATGTGCGTCATGATCGGGGTATCCTCCAGTTGTCTTCCAATACCACGGGGGAAGAGAGGGAATAGGATCGCCAGTCTCTCCAGCTGGGGCATGAATGAAAGCCGGGTGAGTAAATAACCCGGGGGAAAGTAGGGGGATGACGAGGTAAATCGAAGCCGGAGAGTGACGAGGCCCACGGTAGTCGTGAGTAATGGAGATCCAATCGCAGCGGGCTGCAGATGGAGGTGGCGCAAATGCGGTGCTTGAAATGTTCTGGGAAGTACCAAGCTTCTATTGTCTTCGTCTTCGGTCAGAGACCAGATGTACAAACGTTCCAGAATTGTGAATTGCTCATCCATAGTTGTGACGATCTTCCGCAAAATTGGGGTTGGTAGAGAAAGTAAAAGATTATGGATACGATCACTGTGCCTGAGCGCGAGCAAAATACCCTTTTCATCTTCCTCAGTCATCTCACGAAGAAATTCGTCATAATAGATGGTGAGTGGCAGGGGTGGCGAATGTGCCAGCATGTTAGCTATGGGCACACCATTGGTGCATAGAAGGTGAAGGTCCAGATGTGATGGTGACGCAAGTATGAGATACCGCCACAGTCGGCAAACCTGCACCAACTTGTACCACCAACGTTGGCTGCCCCAATAAATGATGAGTTTGCCATCCTCATCATATCTATCCAATACTTCTAGTCGAAGGAGATAGAATATATTGAGAAGCACATCATCGTTGAGGGTATGGATGCGTGAGCGTCGTATCTCCCCGGTGAGCTCTATTGATTCAGTTGGTCACAATGAACAGAGCAGCGATAGGGAACTTTTCGACTCACGACCTGGTGCGCGTCGGCCAAGCCTTCCAACGAGGGGAAGACAGATGATGGAAGACAAGCAACCGGGCATGTCAGGGAAGTGAGTGACGGTGGTTGAAGTTTGTGAGGCGGATAGGCCTCATGGAGGCCTCATGCCCATTGGATGGCGGTGTTAAGATTAGCCTAGAAAGGGACGATGGCGCCTACGGGCAAAATGTACATTACAAGATCAAAATAAAGCGTCTTTGACTGTACATTCTGTACTACGGACAAGCCAACATGGTCAAGTTGAGGGTCGGAGTCACGGGTGAGTTGCCCTATATCCAGGAGACTTGGTAGTAGCAAGCATGAGACGCCCTGAATACGCTCATGCGTATAACAAGCAAACATGCACGACCACACCGCGGTCACAGTCATCATCACCTGCACTGGGGTATGAGTAAAATCCGTTGCCAAACTCATCCCTATCCCTCCTATGGAATATATCTATCTACCACGTACCCAGCGCCACCAGCTCCCACTTCGGCACCGCCTCCGCCGCTACTGCTAGGACCTCTGCCCCGTCCGCCAGAGCTGCTGCCATCGATGCTCATGGGTGTCGCTGGCTGGTCCACGGCTCGTATTCGCCGTTGGGAAGGGCACCTACCTTTGCGCCGGTCAACGCTGCAATGGATGTGATCCATACAACTGCTGCTGCTGTCTACCCTGCACAGCACCATGAGCTGGTCAATTCTCGAAGGTGACTGGGCAGTGAAACCGCTGAACATGGAGTACAGTGCGGGGTTTCATCGAGGGGTGGGATGCGGAAGCGCTGAGAGGGCACGGACCAGGACTGGGGAGTTGTAGACATGTGTGCGACAGGAGGTGAAGGTACTCGTGTGGAGGCGGAGGGCGATGGCGGGACTATCACCATCAAGCGTGGCGTCAAAGGTCGGGATGGGTGTGGCTGCGACTGTGGTTGCGATTGTGACTTCTTGAGAGAGAAGTTAATCAGTGTCCGTTCGGGGGACCTTCCGCCCGCGCTGGTAGCGGTGGGGGCTGGGGGTGAGATAGTCGGCGGAGCGGTTAGAATCATCTATTCCAGGAATGTGGGTACTCTCATCCCCCGTGAAAGATAAGTGGTACACACCACCTGTCCTGGGCTGCTTCCCAGGTAGGTTCACCTCCATGATGACCTGGATATAGTACCCTATGTGTTCTGACTTGTTCCTTAACTCCGTGTCTTACTATATGCGCCCATGGATAGCGCGTGCAAAGTATCCACGAACCGTGACGCCGACAATTTTGTCCTGGGACCGAAACACAAGCAGGACCTTCATTACGAGGTCAGGAAGCTCTCTCTTCCCCGGGACTGAACACTTTGAGACAGCTGAGATGCGATACAGGTCGGTCGAGGATGTAGCTTGTAAGCCCATCGTACGCAGCTCCCCCATCCGAGTGGAGCGACACGACATCCTTGGAATACCCTGTCCGTTGTGAGGTGGTGGTGCCACGCGCTCAACGATGGACGTCGCCTAAGAATTGTCCTGATAGACTGCGCGATCCAGCGAGAGGCAGCGTCGTACTAGTCGTTCAAGCTGCAAACCTTGCGAAGAGCCCGTGCACGAAAGATTGGGAGTGTCGACTGGGAATATGCCTCGTTTCTCAGTATTGCACACTCTAAGAATATACGGCGAGAACGCCGCATAAAATTGAGTCTGGGGATGGTCAGAGCACACCCGTAAGATCCCCCGCATGTCATCCTCGGCAGTTTCGATAAATTTGCAAAGGTCCACTAACGAGAGCTAACTGCAGATCATACATCAGGTCGAGGTAAAGAGGGTGGGATGATTTTATCTCACCGACTTTCACATACGGACGCACGCGAGACGTGAGAGTTGAACGCAGCAGACGAGAGAGATGTCAAATAGAGCCAATCCGCTCCAGTTCTGGTCACGAGGGTGTATTCCAGTCCAGTCACGTGCCCCAGATCGAATCGTCACAACCTCCGTCGTACGGAACTCTCACATCAACTCATCATTCTTGAGGTCTACAAACAATTGTGCCCCATGAATGTCACTATATTCATAGAGGCAGAACACCTCGCGCACCAGCGAATAGGCAGAGATGCCGTCGATAAGGGTATCCCCAGACACACCCGACGCCAAAGATAGCACAGATCTCGCTGGAGGTAATTTCGCCAATATTCTAGAAGTATCTCAGGGTCTATCATGTCCGGGTCTCAAGCTACATGGCATCAAAGACACACATCTATCTTGTTGCTATATATACACACCAACTTGGGCATCTTGAACCTCTTACCTAAGTGCTCGTGGAAGATAAACTGGCCCTTCTTCAAGCTGTCTTGATACACCCGCGTGTAAGCAAGTTGCCCGAGTGTTCCATCCTCGAGCTTAAATGCAAGGGCAACGAACGGCGCCGCCGCCACAGGGACGTCCGAACCTGGCGGCACACTCGCAGGCTGCCAAGCATCGTGTGCAACCACCTCGCGCGCTGCAGAGCTCGCAAGGCACGCACAAAACCATCGAGCGGTGGCTTCATAGCTGTGTTCTTTATCGCGGAGCCCAAGACAACGTGTGAGACCTTCAGAGAGACAGTTGCACGCCGGATGCCCGCTGCGGGATACGTATTCGATGGTAGCACATTGCTCAGGAAAAGCTCGGTAATGTCGTTATCACTTTGGTGAGCTACTCAATGCGTTCTCTGTGTTCGTTGGCGGCAGTCCCAAGAACGGACGGTGGGATCTCGTCAGACTCAACGAACTTCGACATTATGTAAGATGATCGCATGGGTTGAACGTTTCATTGGGTAAGGGTGGTGCTCACCTTTTTGTACCCAATATAGATAGACTTCCACTTCATAAGGTCAACGACACGTGACCCTCCAGTTGATCCTCCACGCTATGGGAACCTGAATTGCAGCAGCTGGTACGCGAGGACTGGACTAGTTGGGAAAACATGTCGATCTTGTTAACCGAAGAACGTTATACCCTCACATTTCCCGGTCGACAGTAATCGTTTGACTCTATGATGATAGTCCCGTGACTGAATGTACATGTGGGCCCTTGCAGGAGAAAACACCTGGACGCCAGATATCGCACATAACACCAAAACTGCACTATCAAGCACACACAACGCACGTTCCACTTCCATAGTGAAATCTACATGACCTGTATAAAGTCGGACCAGGGTGAGCTCGAAGAGCAGAGGTTGAACGAAAGTGGCGACAGACATACCAGGGGTGTTGATAATATTGATCGTATACTTTTCCTGTTTGCCCGTGGACGGTGACTTTGCGTCCCAGTCACAGAACATTTCCGCGCTCTGGACCGTGATACCTTTCCCCCGCTCAAGCTCCATACTACCCACCTTTGCGCCAACATTATCCTTTCCTCTCACCTGCACCACCCATATACTCATTTCAGCCGCGGCGCTGAAAAGCCAAAGGAGGGGCGAAGCACGGACCTCGTGAATATCGCGTATCCGGCAAGTGTAGTATAAAGTGCGTTCTGTAAGCGTGGTCTTTCCTGAGTCGATATGGGTGGACATGCCGATGTTACGTTGGTACTTTAACCGATGGCGGTCGGCCTCTGTGAGCTGGAATCGCTGGGCAAGCGAGGGCGCCGGGGTAAGTTTGGCTGGTTGCGGCGAAGGGTTCACATTCACAGCAGCTACCATTGCAGAGGGATGACGGCAGGAAACGGAGAAAGGGAGTGTGAGTGTCTTGCGAACGAAGCAGTGCTGGCAGCATAAATAAAGTGACGCATGCCCTCGTCTCAGGCCAGTCAGCATTTGTCTTAGTCAGCGGATCACGGGATTGTGGGACAATTTCGACGATGTCATGCGGAGGCGCGATATGATCAACAAGGCAGTACATGTACTGTACATATATCAAGGTGAAATGTCATTCTGCCTCAATCGAGAATGAGGGTGGATAAGATGTACGCGTGACTTGCGCGACCACCGAGGAAGGGGGTGAAAATTATATTTCGTGAAATCAAGGAAGAGCGTGTGGAGCTGGGATGGAAACGAAGGCGTCGAAGAGGTATGTGATAGTCATGAAAATCCGTGTCGTAATCTCCTCGATAACTCGGATGTTCGTGGTCGTGATGAGGACAAGAGCTGGAATAGGTGTGGGTGCCGGTGGAAGAAGACGACATGAATAAAGGCATACCATGTTCCGAATATCAGGGTCGGTCTGGCTGCTCGCTGCAGCGCTCCCCACATTCCCTCGCTCACGGCCACGAAAACACTGAATGATCGACCATGGTCAGGTTCACATGGTGGCCTGCTACCTGTCGTTCGTCGATGAATGGGGTAAATGCGTCCCGGACATCGTCTCCTCCAGAATATCCAACCTCTTTCAGGTTAGGAAGGAGCTCCAGCGGTGGCTCTCCATCGTCAGTTTGTAGAGAACGAGCAAGTTTGCTAACGATGACGCTTTGCACATGAAGAGTCTTCAAATTGCCGAAGAGTCTGAGGACTTCGCGCCACAATGTGCGGTCGACCTCGTTGTCCTGCTCTGACGATCGATAGTTCCTTACGTAGCTGAGCGTGAGTTGCTCCACGACAGAGAGAACCGGCTGAAGTGCAGTAAGAACCTGGACTGCGGTTGCTACCTGCCAGTCGAGGTGTATGCATATGATCTGCATCCTGAAGGGGGGGTTATCCCCTTTCCCGGGTTGGAAGGACTGTAAAACGACGCCACAGTAATCGAAAGCGAGCAGGACAGCACTAAATCTGATGATTTCTGATGTGCCCATGAACTGTGAGAGGTATGAGACGGTGAAAGTGAGCTGATGGAAAAGCTGAATGTAGAGCTTGCTGAGGACAGGGGTGCTCAGGCTGATCCGAGCAAGAAGGTCCTCCAAGTAAGCACTGACACCAGCCTTGGATTCAAACCGGCGAAGGTTAGGAAGCGTGATGTGCGTCATGATCGGGGTATCCAATAGTTGTCTTTCGACATCACGGTTGAGAAGAGGGGGTAGAATCCAATCGCCAGGTCCTCCAGCTGGGGCATGAGTGAAAGCCGCGTGAGTAAAGAATGAGGGAAGTAGGCGGATGACGTGATATTTCTAAGCGAGAGAGTGACGAGGCCCACGGCGGTCGTGAGAAATGGAGATCCAATCGGACGGGCAACGCTCAGATCGAGGTGGTGTAAATGCGGTGCTTGAAACGTTCTGGGAAGTAAGCCTCTCCCGCCTGCAGTCCAAGACTAGATATACATGCGTTCCAGGATTGGGAATTGCTTATCCATAGTTGTGACGATCTTCCGCAATTTCGGGGTTGGTAAATCAAGGCCAATATAATGGACACGATCACTGTGCTTGAGCGCGAGCAAAATACCTTCGTCATCTTCCTCAGTCGTCTTATGATGGTATTTGTGATAAGAGATGGTGAGTGGCAGGGGTGGCGAATGTGCCAGCATGTTCGCTATAGGCACACCATAGGTGCATAGAAGATGAAGATCTAGCCGTGATGGCGATGCAAGTATGAGATACTGCCACCATCGGCAAACCTGCGCCAACTTGTACCACCAACATTGGCCACTCCAATCAATGGTGGGATTGCCATCCTCATCATATTCACCCGGGGCGTCTAGTCGATAGAGATAAAATATGATTCGCCAGTTAGTCACAATGAACAGAACAGGGATGGGGAACTTTGCGACTCACGACCTAGTGCGCGTCGGCCAAGCCTTCCAACGACGGGAATACAGATAATGGAAGACAAGCAATCGAGCATGTCACGAAAGTGAGTGACGACGAGGATGTGGTTGAAGTTTGAAGCGGATGGGCCTTATGGAGGCCTCATGCCCATCCATGGGATGGCGGTGTTGAGATTAGCCTAGAAAGGGACGATGGCGCCTATTACGAGGCGTCACAGAATCATTGGGTCCACAGGCAAAATATACATAATAAAGCGTCTTTGACTGTACATTCTGTACTACGGATAAGTCAACATGGCCAAGTTGGGGGTCACGGGTGAGTTGCTGTATATCCAGGAGACTTGGTAGTAGCAGTGCAAGTACGAGACGCTCAGCGGACAACAAGCAAACACGCACGATCACACCGCGATCAGTCATCATCATCTGCATTGGGGTATGAGTAAAAACCGTGGCCGAACTCATCCCTGTCTCCCCTATGAAACATATCTATCTGCCACGTACCCAGCACCACCAGCTCCCACTTCGACCTCAGGCATCGCCTCCGCCGCCACCGCTAGGACCTCCGCCCTGTCCGCCAGAGCTGCTGCTGCTGCCATCGATCCTCATGGGCGTCGTTGGCCGGTCCACGCTGGTATTCGCCATTGGGAAGGGCACCTGGGTTTGCGCCGGTCAGCGCGGCAGCGGATGTGATCCATACAACTGCTGCTGCTACTGTTCACCCTATACGCTAGCTTTAGCCGCACGGACCATCACGAGACGGTCAATTCTCGAAGGTCGCTGGGCAGTGAACCCGCTGAACATGGAGTACAGTGTGGCCAGTTCATCGAGGGGTTGGATGCGGAAGTGCTGAGAGGGCGCGGACTAGGACTGGGGAGTTGTGGACGTGTGTGCGGCAGGAGGTGGTGCTACTGGTGTGGAGGTGGAGGATGGCGATGGCGGGACTATCATCATCAAGCGCAGCGTCGGAGGTCGGGATGGGTGTGGCTACGGCTGTTGTTGCGATTGCGAGTGCTTGAGAGAGAAGCTAATCAGTATCCGTTCGGGGGACCTTCCGCCCGCGCTGGTAGCGGTGGGGGCGGGGGCTGAGATAGTCGGCGGAGCGGTTTGAATAATCTATTCCCAGAATGTGAGTATTCTCTTCCGCCGTTAAAGCTAAGTGGCACACACCACCTGTCCTCTGCTGCTTCCCAGGTGGGTTCATGTCCATAGTGAGCTGGATATAGTAGCCTATGTGTTCCGACTTGCTCCTTATATCTTTGTCTTGCTGTGTGCCCCCCATGGGTAGCGCGCGCTAAGTATCCGCGAACCGTGACGCCGACAGCTTTGTCCTGGGACCGAGACACGAGCAGGACCATCATTACGAGTCCAGGAAGCTCTATCCTCCCAGGACTGGAACATCTTGAGGGAGTTGAGGTCGGTCGAGGATGTAGCTTGTGAACCCACTGTACGCAGCTCCCCCGTCCGAGTGGAACGACACGATGTTCTTGGGCTACCCTGTCCGTTGTGAGGTGGTGGTGTCGTGCGCTCAGCGATGGACGTCAGCCAAGAATTGTCCTGATAGATTGCGAATATTGAATGGGAAAATGCCTCATTTCTCAGTATTGTACGCTCTAAGAATAAACGGTGAGAACGCCTCACAAAATTGAGTCTGGGGACGCTCAGAGTGCACCCGTAAAATCCCCTGCATGTCATCCTCGGTGTCCTTGGTTTCGATGAATTTGAAAACGTCCACTTGTACGCACTATAACGACAGCTGACTGCAGATCATACATCAGGTTGAGGTAAAGGGTGGGATGATTTTATCTCACCGACTTTCACATACGGACGCATGCGAGGTTCGAACGCAGCAGACGGGAGAGACGCAGGGTGTAGAATTTCAAATGGAGTCAATCCACTCCGTATGGTGATATAGTCACGTGCACACAGGATAAAAGCTCACTCCACGAGTTCTTGTTTCTCCTCTTGGCCTTGATGCAAGCTTTATGGGTAGCTGATCCAAACACTGGTCGCGAACAAGTTCTTAGTTTCCTTTTGCCCCTCATACTTGTGAGAGGCTCTAGTAGAGTACTAGAGACCCAGTGAATTCAGTGATGAACGTGACACCGCACAAGGTGGACTCGGACTTCTAGCCTCATAGACTCGGAAACGGTAACCTGCCATTTGAAAAGAACGTGGACTCCTGCGTACGATACAAGCTTGTCGAGGGCAGAAGGAATTAGTAGGCCAGGTAACCGGTGGGGTTTGATACATTCAAATGGGCAAAGAAATGGTACCTTTCGCGCTTTACCACAGCCTGAGCCCACCTTGGATTCTTTGCCTACGTCAAGTCTCGATTCTGCCATCCATCGCGACTTCTCTGGACACCGCATCTTACAGCGCCTGGCGATCAGTCAAATGGACACGATGATCTGGTGGGACATTACAAGCCAGAGGCGCCCAAAGCTGACTCCGGCTACTATGCTCGGCGTGGCGTCGGATCAGTTAGACGCCCTTCATTCGGCATCAGCCTGAGGTCGCGAGCAGCGTCGACACTGCGCGTTCACATATACCCTGGAGGGCCTTTCTACCTGTTGCCATTCGCAGCCGGACCCTCCTGCAGGGGCTTCCACCTCGTCTGGGATCGCGAGCAACCCGCGCGGATCCGATCTGCATCGACGACTTGGGCTGTGCAACACTTCGAGACTTCCGGCTTTGGCACCTCTGAGCAGCCCCATTTTGACGAGGGAATGTGCTTGGAAAACTGTAGAACGCGTGGCTAGGATTATGATTACTGGGGCGACCAAAAAAAGGAGTAGGATTGGTGGTGACGCTTCGACGTCCTTGGACTGACGTCGTGGTGCGGTTTGCGTGTGTTCAACGTTCATGCTCTCCTTTTCCGAGATGTGTCGCTTGGGGAGCCACGCCGGCGTGAGAAGAGACGTGATTCCAGGACGAGGGTTACGACAAGAATGATTCCCATCTCATATATATGGACACGTTCTCGGTGCATGCCCGCACGAGCGACGATGGGTCGCCATCCGACTCGGAGCGCTACCGAGTCGGGTACATGCTTTTGCAACTCCCAACTCACCACAACACCTGACCCGGCGGTTGTACGTTCCAAGAACCAGCTGGGTCTTCGCCAATCCATTGCGCATGTTGATTGTCTCGTTGACGTTTACGTCCTGTACTTTCTGGCATTCTTTGCGCATCAAGTTTGTTGAGTGGCTTGCCTCCCTCAGTTGTCTTCGCTCTGCTGCAGTATACCAAAATTGGAACCTTTTGACACGCCATCATAATCGTCACCAGGGTCTCTCATCGAGCCATTTGTACGTGCATCGTGGAATGGCTGGATCGACCGCATAGAGCTCGGAAAAAGAGGAGGCTATCATTTCACCACTATAGTTAGTAACAGTACCCTTTGCAATCTCCTCTACCATGGCCCTTCGCTCTACTATTAACGAACTACGCGACCGCGAACTTCCCGACGACAATTCCGGGAAGATTGCCTGCTTTGGGTATTGCGGATAACCCTCGTTCTTCAACAGTATATTCCATGACACGACGCTGCTGTAACGTCGATGAGGCCACCCCTGTATCCCCAACTCTAAACCCAGAGAAAGAGTCCTCCCGTCTCTTAAAATACAAAAGCGAAAGAAAAAACTATCTTTGAGGGTCGGCACATCGACAAATAAACCCAACTTGTGGTTAAACTTTGGTATGCAAGTGTAGAAAGAACCAGGCGCTCTGCCCAAGGGATATAGAACGTTGTGTATAAACGTGGGACTGGTACACTCGATGAATCGATAAAAGCATCGCGAGTATTACCAGAGGAAAAGTTCTCTTCTAGTAGAAAAAAAAAGATGGTTGGGGAATCATGACATGAAACAGAATCATGAACGTCTGCTAGAACTCGGAGGATTCGATATGGTTGTCATTATTTTACACCAGGCCTGCGAGTCGTGGACACGTGAGTGGCAGGACGCACACGTGCTGATGCAGACGTGGAGGGTGGCAGCAGGAAGATCACCGCGTTGGTACTTTAGCCGGAGGCGGTCGGCCTCTGTGAGCTGGAATCGCTGGGAAAGCGAGGGCGCCGGTGTATGTTTGGCTGGTTGCGGCGAATGGTTCACATCCACAGCAGTTGCCAGTACAGAGACATGGCGACAGGAAGCGGAGAAAGTGTGTGAGTGTCTTGCGAACGAAGCACAGTGCTGGCACCATAAATAAATTTAAAGTGAGTACCCTCGTCTTGTCAGGCCTGCCGAGTACACTAGATCACGGGATTGTAGGATAATTTCGACAAGGGCAGGGACCTTATTACTGTACTGTGTAGGAGACACAAGTTGATCAAGGCGGTAGTGTACATGTACATACATCAAGGTGAAATGTCATTCTGCCGCAATCGAGAACGAGAGTGTTAAGATATATGCGTGACTTGCGCGATCACCGAGGAAGCGGGTGAAAATTATATAAAGGAAGAGATGGAAACGAAGAGGTATGTGATAACCATGAAAATCGGCGTTGTAATCTCCTCGATAACTCGGATGTTCGTGTTCTTGATGAGGACAAGAGCTGGCATAGGTGTGGGTGCCGGTGGGAGATGACGACATGAATAAGGGCATACCATGTTCCGAATATCAGTATAAGGGTAGGTCTGGCTGCTCGCTGCAACGCTCCCCACATTCCCTGGCTCACTGCCACATATAGAAGACTGAATCACCGACCATAGTCAAGTTCACAGGGTGTCCTGCTACCTGGCGTTCATCGATGAATGGGGTAAATGCCCGAGCATTGCCTCCTCCAGAATATCCAACCTCGTTCAGGTTAGGAAGGAGCTCCAGCGGTGGCTCTCCATCGTCAGTTTGTAGAGAACGAGCAAGTTTGCCAGCGCGCTCGAGCTCGCCTTGCACGTAAAGAGTCTTCAAATTGTTGAACGGTCTGAGAAGTTGGCGCCACTGTGTGCGGCCGACCTCGTTGTGCCACTCTGACGATTGATTGTGCTTTATGTGGCTGAGCGTGAGTTGCTCCACAGCAGAGAGTATGGGATGAAGTGCACCGAGAATCTGGGCTGCGGATGATACCTGCCAGTCGAGGTGTCTGCACATGATCTGCACCCTCAACAGGTAGCCCCTCTGTCCTCTAAGTGGGAGCGCTACTAACTCGGCGGAATCACTGTCGAAAAGGAGCCAAACAGTGCTAAAACTGAGGTATTCTGATGTGCCCATGAACTGCAAGAAACGTGGGACGGTGAAGGTCAGTTGACTGAAAAGGAAAATTTCGAGATTGCTGAGGACAGGGGCGCTGATCCGAGCAAGAAGGCCTTCCAGGTAAGCACTGACACCCTTGAACGATAACACGCGAAGGTTAGGAAGCGTGATGTGCGTCATTATTGGTGTATCCAATAGTTGTCTTTCAACATCACGGTTGGGAAGAGGGGAGTGGAATCCAATCACCAGCATCTCTAGCTGGGGCATGAGTGAAAGCCGCGTGAGTAAATTACTTGGGGGGAAGTAGGCGGATGGCGGGATATCTCTAAGTGTGAGAGTGACGAGGCTCACGGTAGTCGTGAGTAGTGGAGATCCAATTGGAAGGGCAGCGCCCCACAGTCCGAGGTGGCGTAAATGTGGTGCCTGAAATGTCCGGGGAAGGACCAAGCTTGTATCGCCTTTGGTCCGAGACCGGATATACAAGCGTTCCATGATTGGGAATTGCTCATCCATAGTTGTGATGACCTTCCGCAATCCCGGGGCTGGTAAATAAAAGCCAATATAACGCACACGATCACTGTGCCTGAGCGCGAGTAAAATACCCTCTTCATCTTCCTCAGTCGTCTTACGGTCCTCTTCGTTATAATAGATGGTGAGTGGCAGGGGTGGTGAATGTGCCAGCATGTCCACTATAGGCACGCCTTGGGTGCATAGAAGATGAAGATGTAGCCGTGATGGTGATGCAAGTATGAGATGCCGCCACAGGCGGCAAACCTGCGCCAACCTGTACCACCAACGTTGGCCGCCCCAATAAAAGTTGGGAAGGCCATCCGAGACATCTAGTCGAAAGAGATAGAATATGTTGAGAAGCACATAATCGTTCAAGGTATGGATAGGCGAGTGTGGTATCTTCCTGGTGAGCTCTATTGATTCGCCAGTTGGTCGCGATGAACAGACTAGGGATAGGGGACTTTGGGAATCACGACCTGGTGCGCGTCGGCCAAGCCTTCTAACGAGGGGAAGACAGATAATAGAAGACAAGCAATCGAGCATGTCACGAAAGTGAGTGACGACGAGGATGTGGTTGAAGTTTGAAGCGGATGGGCCTTATGGAGGCCTCATGCCCATCCATGGGATGGCGGTGTTGAGATTAGCCTAGAAAGGGACGATGGCGCCTATTACGAGGCGTCACAGAATCATTGGGTCCACAGGCAAAATATACATAATAAAGCGTCTTTGACTGTACATTCTGTACTACGGATAAGTCAACATGGCCAAGTTGGGGGTCACGGGTGAGTTGCTGTATATCCAGGAGACTTGGTAGTAGCAGTGCAAGTACGAGACGCTCAGCGGACAACAAGCAAACACGCACGATCACACCGCGATCACGGTCATCATCATCTGCATTGAGGTATGAGTAAAAACCGTGGCCGAACTCATCCCTGTCTCCCCTATGAAACATATCTATCTGCCACGTACCCAGCACCACCAGCTCCCACTTCGACCTCAGGCATCGCCTCCGCCGCCACCGCTAGGACCTCCGCCCCGTCCGCCAGAGCTGCTGCTGCTGCCATCGATGCTCATGGGCGTCGTTGGCCGGTCCACGCTGGTATTCGCCATTGGGAAGGGCACCTGCGTTTGCGCCGGTCAGCGCGGCAGCGGTTGTGATCCATACAACTGCTGCTGCTACTGTCCACCCTGTACAGCAGCTTTAGCCGCACGGACCACCACGAGACGGTCAATTCTCGAAGGTGGCTGGGCAGTCAACCCGCCGAACATGGAGTACAGTGCGGCCAGTTTCATCGAGGGGTGGGATGCGGAAGTGCTGAGAGGGCGCGGACCAGGACTGGGGAGTTGTGGACATGTGTGCGGTAGGAGGTGATGATGCTCGTGTGGAGGCGGAGGAGGGCGATGGCGGGACTATCGCCATCAAGCGTGGCGTCGAAGGTCGGGATGGGTGTGGCTGCGGCTGTGGTTACGATTGCGAGTTCTTGAGAGAAAAGCTAATCAGTGTCCGTTCGGGGGACTTTCCGCCCGCGCTGGTAGCGGTGGGGGCTGGGGGTGAGATAGTCGGCGGAGCGGTTTGAATCATCTATTCCAGGAATGTGGGTACTCTCATCCGCCGTGAAAGATAAGTGGCACGCACCACCTGTCCTCTGCTGCTTCCCAGGTAGGTTCACCTCCATGGTGACCTGGGTATAGTACCCTATGTGCTCCTTAACTCCGTGTCTTGCTATATGCGCCCATGGATAGCGCGCGCAAAGTATCCACGAACCGTGACGCCGACAGTTTTGTCCTGGGACCGAAACACGAGTAGTACCATCATTACGAGGTCAGGAGGCTCTCTCCTCCTGGGACTGAACGCCTTGAGACAGCTGAGATGCGATACAGGTCAGTCGAGGATGTAGCTTGTAAGCCCACTGTACGCAGTTCCCCCATCCGAGTGGAGCGACACGACATCCTTGAAATACCCTGTCCGTTGTGAGGTGGTGGTGCCGTACGCTCAACGATGGACGTCGCCCAAGAATTGTCCTGATAGACTGTGCGATGCAGCGAAAAGCGGCGTTGTACTAGTCATTGAAGCTGCAAACCTTGCGAAGAGCCCGTGCACGAAAGATTGGCAGTGTCGACTGGGAATATGCCTCATTCCTCAGTATTTGTACACTCTAAGAATAAACGGTGAGAACGCCGCACAAAATTGAGTCTGAGGACGGTCAGAGCGCACTCGTAAAATCCCTCGCATGTCATCCTCGGCGGTTTCGATGAGTTTGCAAAGGTCCACCTGTACTATAACGAAAAGCTAACTGCAGATCATACATCAGGTCGAGGTAAAGAGGGTGGGATGATTTTATCTCACCGACTTTCACACACGGACCCATACGAGAGTTTAATGCAGCAAACGGGAGGGATGTTATCAAGATGTAGAATTTAAAATGGAGCCAATCCGCTCTAGTAGCCACGACAGTGAGCTGGAAAGGAGAGGGCTGGGACAATGCACGCAACGCATGACCCGGATACAAATACAGTCACGTGCGCATAGGATCGAAAAGCTGACTTCACACGTGCGCCGTGCACCGCCTTCTCGTCATTTCCTCGGCCTTGATGGTGATGGATAATCCAAACACTGGTCGCGAACAAATTCTCAGTTTCACTTTGCCGCTCATATTATTGATGGGTAGAGCAGAGACCCAGTGATGAACGTGACACCGCACAAGGTGGACTTCTAGTATCAGAGAAACGGTAACCTGCCATTTGAAAGGAACGTGGACTCCTGCGTGCGATACAAGCTTGTCGAGGGCAGAAGGAATTAGTAGGCCAGCCTGGCCACGTAACCTGTGGGGGTTTGATACACCCAAATGGGCAAACAAACGGTACCTTTCGCGCTTTACCACAGCCTGACCCTACTATGGGGTCTTTGCCTAGCATCAATACGTCGAGTCTCGGTTCTGTCATCCATGGCGACTTCTCTGGAGATCCCACAGCGCCCATAGATCAACAAAATAGACGCGGGGATCTGATGGGACATTATAAGCCAGGGGCACCCAAAAGCTGACTCCAGCTATGCTCGGCGTGGCGTCGGATCAGCTAGACGCCCTTCACTCGGCATCGGGCCGCGAGCAACGTCGACACTGCGCGTTCACACATGCCTTGGAGAGCCTTTCTACCTGTTGCCATTCGCAATCGGATCCTCCTGCAGGGGTCTTCTACCTTGTCTGGGTCTGGGATCGCGAGCAACCCGCGCGGATCCGATCTGCATCGACGACTTGGGCTGTGCAACACCTCCGAGTCGAAACTTCCAGCTTTGTGGCCCCTCTGAGCAGCCCCATTTTGACCAGGGAATGTGCACTGTAGGACGCGTGGCTAGGACTACGATGACTGGGACGACCAAAAAAGGGGGTAGGACCTGTGGTGACGGTTCGACGTCCTTGAACTGACGTCGTGGTGCGGTCCACGACTCTGAGCCCGGTAGAGAGACTTCAACGTTCATGCTCCCCTGGCCGCAATCCATCGTCGTGGAACCACGTCTCTTCTCACGCCGGCGTGGCTCCCCGAGCGACACATATCAATTCCCATCTCGTATATATGGGCACGTTCTCGGTGCACGCACGCGCCCGCATGAACGACGATGGGCTGCCATCCGAGCGCTACCGAGTCGGATACATGCTTTAGCGACTCCCAGCTCACCGCAGCACCTGACCCGTTCCCGTCGGCCCATTCGAACCCGGCGGCTGTAAGTCCCAAGAACCAGCTCGGGATCCTCGCTAATGCATTGCGCACGATGTTGGTCGTCTCGCTGACGATCACGTCCTGCACCTTCTGGCCATCCTTTGTGCGTCAAGTCCGTTGAGCGGCTTGCCTCCCTCAGTTGCCTTCGCTCTGCTTCTGCTGTAATATACCAAAATTGGAACCTTTTTGACACGTCATCATAATCCTCACCAGGGTCTCTCATCGAGCCATTTGTACGCGCATCGTGGAACGACAGGATCGACCGCATAGAACTCGGAAACAGGGGAGGCTATTATTACGGTACTATAGTTAGTAACAGCACCCTTCGCAATCTCCTGCTACCGTGGCCCTTCGCTCTAGTACTACTAATGAACTACGCGACCGTGAACTTCCCGACGATAATTTCGGAAAGACTGCCTGCTTTTGGGTGTTGCGGATAATCCTCGTTCTTCGGCAGTATACCCCATGACACGATGCTGCTGTAACGTCGATGGGGCAACCCCTGTATCCCCAACTCTAAATCTCGAGAAAGAGTCCTCCCGTCTCTTATAGTAAAGAAGCGAAAGAAAAAAAAAACTGTCTTTGAGGGTCGGCTCGTCGACAAATAAGCCCGGAAACTTGTGGGTAAATTATGGTATGCAATTGTAGAAAGAACGCCGAACATCACTGGGCGCTCTGCCCAAGGGATATAGAACGTGGTGTGTGAATGTGGGACTGGTGCACTCGATGGATCGATAAACGCATCGCGGGTATTTTTAGATGAAAAACTTCTAGAAGAAAAAAAAAAAGCTTGGGGAATCGTGACATGAAGCAGAATCATGAATGTCTGCTAGGACCCGGCGGAGGATCCGAAATGATTGTCATCATTATCATAACGCCAGGCTTGCGAGAAGCATCGTAGCGGAGAGCAGCATCCACAGGGCGCCGTTCGACACAGCGAGGGCCAACGCGGACGACTTGGTGTTTCCTGAACTCAAGCCCGAGCTGGAGGGGCTCGAGCTGGCGCTAGTGCCCGTCCCCGAACCCGAGTCGTTGCCGGCTATCTTAACCTGGCCAGAGGTATCTGTCAAGAAAAAAGAGGTTATGGATCAGCCTCCCTTGCTAGCATGCGTGACCATGCAGTTGACACGTACATTGCTGGAACGTCGGCAGGGTATAGTTCGTCTCCTTGTATGGCTGCGTCTTGTTGAGCGCGACTCCAACAGGAACAATATACTAGCGCAAAGGGAAAAGAGAAAAGAAAAATCAGTCTGGGATGTGGTGATAAGTTATGTGGTGCACCTCGAACGCCGATTTGAGCTGCGGATAAAAGTTGATCGCTTCCTGCATCGTATAGTTGTTCAGCTCATGTGTGAGCATGATGCCGCCGACGGTGTTGAACGTGCCCGCGGTCAGGTTGTTGATGAACAGGTTGTAGAATGAGTCAACAGTAGCGGTGGTGACGTTGATCTGCCCGACGCGCCAGTCGTTCGAGTCATACTTCCAAATGATGGTCTGCAAACCAAGCGCATTCGCTATTGCACGGATGCGGTCCTATACCAGGAGGAAATATGTCGGTATCCCAATGTTCCAAAAAGAGACGAGGAAACATGACGCGTACATCAACGTCACCATAAGGAGGGCGCCAGCAGGTCGGGGTGACACCGGTGACAACCTTGATAGCTTGGATCTAAGAGAAAGTGTATCAGGACAGGTGACGTCATCCCTTTGCGGGGATAGACCGGGCGCTTACCGAGTACCACAATTCTGCAAACGCGTCTTGGCTCGAGAATGCCGTCACTGCGAAGAGATGTGAGCAAGAAACAACTGAGAACTTGGATAAGCTCACTGTAGCGATGTGACCAAGTGTCTGTCAATCACGAGACAACAACAATCAGTTCCTATTCTAGCCTGAGCAAGTCCAAGAGAGTACTCACGCGCACAAATTTCGTGACCATCCGCAAGCGCGCGCTGCGCCTCAAGTGGCCAGTCCATAACACTACTCCCAATGTAGAACATCGTCGCCTTCTGGTTCTGGCTCGCGAGATAGTTGTAGAACGCATTGTGCGTGCAATTCGGCCCGTCGTCGAACCCGTAACCCATCGTCCTGGGTTCCGGTACGGCTGACACGTCGGCCGGCAGTCCTGCGATCTTCGGCGTCGTGCATTGACGTATTGTCCACCCTGTTCGTGAAACAGAAAGGGTGAGCTTCGAGATTTCTATGTTTGGAGTGGGAGACGGAAGGGGAGATAGATCGTGCGAAAGGAAGGTCATTTTGGGCGTTCTCCGTAGAACCGTGCTGTAGGAGAGCTGAGGCCGCGTGCTTCTCACATGTACCCTAGCAACACGCACGCACGACAACACGACACGATACGAGCCTCGCAATCCTCAGCCGTCTCAATGCATGGGGCCAGGATTTGGTTGATTGGGAAAGACTACCCACAGCAGTCCGGATCGTTCACTCTGTCGTAGGTCACGTTGATGGTGCTTCCATTCAGCTGCCCCTTTGGCAGAATGTTGGTCGGGATGCTACCCGAGATGTGGGCCCACATCGCTTGGCCTGCGGCGTCGTTCGCCTGCAGCGTCGCAGGCTGCCATATCGGGGGGAAGTTGTGAATGTACTGGGCCGAGGGTGCATAGTAATACGGCGTGCATTCGAGATTGGGGTCTAGGGCACCAAAACGCAGTGAGATGAGCGAGGGGTAGATAAAGAGCGGTGCCAGGCTACAATGGCGTACCGTTTATCTGTGCCTCAGACTGTTCAGAAGTGTGGTCCTGCGCGAGGGCAGAGGTCGCAAGAAGAGCCACGAGGAGTGTAGACGCGCGTAGATCGAACATCACAAAACTGTAGGCCTAAAAGCACCGAGTTTCCTTTTGGGGGCTAAGTAGGTGGAATAAGGAAGATGGAGACTGCGAGCGGCGAGATGTCTAATGGAAGAGTAAAGAGTGCACAACCCCTCAGAATCTAACAGGGTATAGAGGCGATGGCAAGCAAGAGCGGCGGGGGTTGGAGGGGAGGAGAGGAGAATCCCAACAGTCGCTCTTGTACGGTCCACATTTAAGTACACGAGGCCCGTGGACTGTGACCTCGTCCTCGGAGCGCGACCCGGCCTCGCACCACAAAATAGAGCTTCGTTCCCATATCCGTTGACGAAGAAGAAAAGTGATGCCGATTTGGAGGTTCAAGTTCGCGCTACGAATGGAAGCGCCTCCCCGGCCAAGCACGTTTTGCCGCATCCCCGAGTTGTACGCACTGGCAGCCAGTCATGGCGAATAGCACGATCAAAAGTCAAAGTGTAGTTGGACAATTCCTATAAAGAGGGTTAGGCCGGCTCCTCGGGTCCGCGCTCTGGGGACGTGACCTAAGTTACAAATGCCACGTGACAAATGAGGCTTCAAGTCGCCGCCTCTTTTTTCTCTTCTCTTCCTTCATGGGTCTTCTTCTGACCAGTCGGGGTTACAAAGGCCTTACCGTAATCACTTCCAAGCTTAAAGCTTGTGCCATGTCTGGGAGTTTTGATTCGTGAGTCGTGACATGAATCCCTTCCCGTTTGCGGCGTAAGTCACCAGCTGGCCCGCTCGGACCGCATGCCGCGTTGCCGTGCGGTGTGTCGTCTGCCTGCCCTGTCTTGTCTGCGTCCCACAAGCCGGTGCCGAAATTCCTAGCCGTTGTAATACTGGGACCGGTTTCCTTTCCAAACCGAAATGTCTGAAGATCCTGTCGGCGCTTGCTGTTCCATCGCCCTCCTAGCCTGCCTCGATGTCTGCACAGGCATCTGCGTCGATTTTGGGTCGCTCCGTGCGTCTCCCCGCTCATTTCTACTGTGGCACTTACATTGAACGCATATTCTGCACTCTCTAGGACATGGTTTTACAGAGACGATGTTCAAGTGCCGATGCTGTAGGGGTTCTGAGAAGGAATTAGCCCCGGGCGATGGAGAGCGCGCTCCTTTAATACAGCAGACCCAGCCAGCACCATCCAGACCTATGGTCCCCAACAGCCGTTAACTGTCCCGGGGAATTAGCCTAGGATCAGTAAGCACTCAGCTTCGCTCATTCCACTCTATCCGATGATGAAGCCCTCGTTTTCAAGACCGTTGTACTATTTATACAGGTGTACCAATTTGCGTGTAATATCAGGTTATTTTCCTCTACCTTCGAATCACATCTTTACCACGCCGCGACAGTTTTTCTGTGATGGCGAATCCTTGTGTATGATGCCCCGGTCTCCTGACCGTACATAGTGCCACCGTACCTTCCCATCACATCATGTATCATAGTTATCAAATTTGAGCAGCATACTAGTTGATTTTAGGGTACAGTATATGTTACAGCACGAAATGTCGTGATATCGATCTGAGGTAAGGTGACTCGAATCGCGTCGATGGTTCCAATGAACCCAAAGGGAAAGGAACGGCAACCACCAGTGGTACAACCTGGCTCAGGCAACTCGATTATCATCAACCCGTGTCAGCGTCTTAATCCCATCGTCGAGTGCATTCGCAATGTTCCAAAGGAGTTTGGTGACATTCTCTCCGACTATCAAGTCGGTAGAACCACTGGTGTCCTCTTCCTCAGGTCTCCCTTGTCATCTTACCACCCGATGAGCTACTGACTATTCACCCCCAGCTTAAGGTATCACCGTCTCCACCCAGAGTACATACATCAGCGCATAGAGCGTCTGGGCCACTCCTACAACCTCCGCATTCTCCTTCTCATGTGTGACATCGTGCGTCCCTTTCACACTCCATCATCCCACACACCTTTGCCCAATCGCAACCCAGTCAGAACACCAAGACCCCATTCGGGAGCTCACGAGGGTGTGCCTGCTCAACAACATCACAGTCATCGTAGCCTGGTCGTGAGTCACCTCCCTTCCCACACTTTCGCACACCCGCCCAAACACATTCACACGCGCGCGCAGCGTAGACGAGGCAGGGCAATACCTCACCGCCTACAAACAGTCCGAGCACCGCCCACCAACCCTCATCCGCGAGCGCGTAGACAAAACACCAAGCGCGCTCCTGCGCACGGCACTGACGAGCGTCCAGCGCGTGAACAAGACGGACGTAGAGACCCTCCGAGCCTCCTTTGGCGTGCGTCCCCCTTTCCCCCTTTCCCGCACCCTAGACTTACGTGGGGGTATTGGTGATTGACTGGAATGGACTGGACTGACGCCCGGGGACGCCAGAGCTTCGCTAGGATCGCACAGGCGGACGCGGTGCAGCTCGCGCGCCTCCCAGGTTTCGGCCCCAAAAAGGTCGCGCGGCTCAAAGACGCGTTCGATCGACCGTTCCGCACCGCCACGACCAGTGCCCTCGTCACCGCCCCGTCGCAGCCGCAGCCGCAGCCGCCCGCGCCGGCGCCTGCGCCCGCGTCTGCCCCTGGCTCTGCATCCACTGCTGCCGCCGTCCTACCCGCACCCGCACCCGCACCCGTCAGCGAACGGACGGAAGAGCCGTTCAACTCGGTGTGGGACATCGAGCTCGATCTCAACTCGCCTACTCCAGAACCCGAACCCGAACCCGATTCGCTACGGAGGCCAGAGCCGAGTGCTGTGGGAGGAGGCGGTGGTGGAGGTGGTGGTGGTGGGCCTTGGAAGCGCGCGCGTGAGGAGAGCCCGCCGTGGGATATCGAAGATGAGGCCGCGCCGCAGCCCGATGAAGACGCGCGCTCGGACTCGGACGCGGACAACGACGATATGGACATCGCGCCTGCGCTGCGCGCGAAGCGGCGGCGGGCTTGAGAGAGATCGCACGGGCCACTTTGACGGGTTTTGCTCTCATGGGGACGGGGGCCGTCGGCTAGCAGCCATCCCCACACGTATCCGATGACCAACGAATCGTAGCACACTAGACTGAACTGTGAGCCAAATAAGTTACTATAGTCCATCCCCGCCGCTACGTAAAGTGATGAGAAGTACACGAATAGGTATACTATGTATGCGTAGAATGTATCATAACGTATCCTCTCCTTTCCGAAAAGTCTCTTCGTGAGTCATATGCACAGCATCAACATCTCATAAGTACGATAAAAGGCCAAATTAAGGAAAGGAAGAACGCTACGAAAAAGTTAGAGTCCGGTGACCATGCCCAGCTCCCATCACGGGAGTACTGTATTGCGCTTCCTTCCACCGAAAAGGTGGGGGGGAAAAAAAGAAGGAAGCCCGGAAGGAAGGACTAGGGCCGAACATGCGACGTATACGGAGGCGGCAACCCGTCCGAATCGCGCAGTTGCCGTCCCCACCTCCGGGTACTCCCAAACAAAAACGGCTCCTGCATCTGCCGATCCCGGGACAACGGCCCCGGCTGCTGCGACTGCGGCTGCTGTGGTTGCGGCTGTGGCTGTGGTTGCGACTGTGTCGGAGCCCGCTTCTGATCCTCGGACCCCTGCTGTTGCTGCTGCTGCTGCTGCTGCAGCTGCTGCACTTGTTCGAGCCGATTCGGCTGTAGGACGATTGGACGCGTCGTTGGCTGTGGGTTTTGCCGCGACGACAACGACGACGGTTGCGGGGGTGGGGCCATGACTGGGGGGTGTGGCGGCGGCGGTAGTGGCGATGGTGGCGGTGGTGACGAGGGCTGCTTGGAAGCCACCACCGTCGTCGTCGTCGTCGTCGTCGTCGTGGGGGGCTCCGTCCCCAAACCCGGACGCAGCAGCGCAAGTGGGAGCGGGGGCAGCGGGGGCAGCGGGCGCACCCTCTTCCTCGGCGAGGCGGGAGACGTCGACGCCAGCGGGGGCAGCGGCGGGGAGGATTTCTGGGAGAACTGCATGGACGCGATGAGCGGGGAGTGGAACGCGGCGGCGGCTGCTGCGATGCGCCGGGCCGAGCCCGAGCGCGGACGGGGCGGCGCGAGCATGTCGTCGGCGTTGAAGCATGCCGACGGTGGGGGCGTCGTCCCAGGGAGGACTGGATCCGCGCGGCTACGTCGTCGTCCATGGCGTCCGCTCCCGCTCCCATTCCCGTTCCCGTTTCCTGTTCCGGCTCCGTGGTTGTTGGAACGGCCCCGGCCGTTCTCACAGCTGCGGCGGTCTGCGAAGGATGGGATGCTGCCGAGGAAGCGTTTGCTGAACGACGTTGGCCGCTGCGACGGCGTGTCCCGTTGCATTTGCAGCTGTTGTTGCTGCTGCTGAGGCAGCAGCGGCAGGGGCGAACTTACTGGGGTGGGAGACGTAGGTGAGACTGGTACCACACCTCTCGTGAGGGGCGTGGCAGAGGTGGGGGTCTGCGTGGGCGTAAAGACCTTGTCGATGTAAGATGATGGCCGTGGGTCTTCGGCATCGCGCTGTACGGCACGGCGTTGTCTGCGCCGGCGGTACCACAGCACGGCACCCAGGGCGACAAAAATAGAGCATAGCACGACAGGTGGGGCTATGGCAGCGGCGAGCATGGATCGTGACGAGCAGCTATCGTAGTGGGGACAGCGCCATTTTTATGGCATTCAACGTGCGGTCCCGTGTTAATGGAACCGGGCGGACTCACGCGCAAGATGAAGATGAGGACGATCTCGAAGGCGGTGATGCGTTTGTGATGTTGGTGTTGATATCTCCGCGGAACCGCAGGCGAGACGACATACCTCACTGGGGGTAGAGGGAGATAAATATAGGGGAGAGTGAGGTTAGGGAGCCACGGACGACAAGGGAGTATAATAGACGACCGCGGGGAAAGGATGGGAGTTGGAGAAAGGAAAGGGTCAATAAGGAGGATTAGGATCAAACCTGAGAGTGTCCATCATTGAGAATAAGTCAGATCTTACACAGTAAGAAGGGGAGGAACATAGACAGTCGGATCAAGGGCAATACTGGACCCATTAGCTAAAACGACTAAGCATCTCTCACACACGTATGCAATATTCACACAGCCCATGTTTATGTTTTGATGGCTTATCATTGCGCAATGATCGGTATCGCTGCAATTACAAATAGTTCCCCTCCCCTCCTTCATAAATACCGCTTGAGAGCTCCTTGGGATTGAAAATCATTTTGCCCGCGGGTAATGCCCACCAACGTTTGGTGCTTGCTATTATTGTCGATAGATCCTCAACTCGTAGCACGTGTACTCTCACAGTGTTCACTAGCCACGTTCTAATCGAGTTGCCTCACTAAAAGCACCCATATAATCTGCAACTCCACCACACACGGAGGCTTGTACTGCGAATGCGTCCGGAAGTAGAGCTTGCAGTTGCTATCAAACACCAGATCAGCGAGTGAACCGCGGAGGAACGAGATAGAGGGAACACACCCTGACACGTTCATCCGAGGCGGGATGTGTATTCAGGAACGAAACATTCAAGCCACTGGCGGATTTCTCAAGCGCACCAAGGCGCTTAAACATCCTGTGTAGTGCCAGCCATGAGGGACAAACAAGTCAGGATGAGACATGACGCACTCTGGCGCTGCGGTTGGGTCAAAGCATGCCTTCGCCGAAAGCCTCAAACCGATCTTGTCGGCTGCATGGGCGATCTCCGTTAAGGCACAATTACGGGACATGGCCGGAATAGAAGCACAAACCCTCGTACTCCTGTTTGCGCGAGTGGGGAAGGTCCATCAGTAAGGTGGTGATGATGCTACCAACGCCAGAGGGGAGACCGATGGCGTCTGCCAGCCAGGCCATGGCGAAAAAGATCTTGGAGTAGGAGTAGCGCTCCGCTGTGTGGCGTGCAACTACTGAGGGGTGAGCATCCAAAGCACCCAATCCTCGTAGTTGGCTCACCAACGTGACCTATCTCTGGGTCACAGGGTAAGAGAACGTGTCGAGATCGTATTAGGTCCAAAAGTAAACTCACCATGGCCGAGTATTGCCGCAAGACCCTGCTCATCCTTCGCAACAGGGAGAATTCCCGTAAAAACGACGATTGTGCCTAATCAAATATCGTTGGAATTAAGCGTGGGGGGGGGGGGGGTTTGAAAGTCCGCGGCTTACCTGGCGCAGCCATGGCATTGACGACCTTCCCATCGTTTACCACCAGTAGGTTCCACTCTTTCTTGGCAGCGCCACGCGTGGCGCTGCGGCCTGTGGCATCTGGATCCCACAGGTCCGGAGTGTCTTCTGCATCACCGTTGCCAAATCCAAAGCCTGGCTGTAGCACGGTCCGTGCGGGTATAGGCGTCCGCAGATCGCCGCGAAGTGTGCCAAGGTCGTTTGCCTCTAGGATGCGCGAGACGACGCGGTGCACGTGCTGCGTGATGACATGTGTGGGGGGGAGGAGCTTTCCGTGGAACTCTTTCGAGAGCTCGTTGTAGGAAGCCTCCCAGAGCTATTGGTTTCGAGTAGTCATCAACGATGAGGAGGTAGGCCGAGGAGCGAGGGTTGGAAGGGCACGCACGGAGGCTTCAAACTTTGAGCTCACATCCATGAAGCGCCACCGACCCGTCTCGGGGACTTGTTCGAGGCTTAGAACGCAGACGTCAGGAGACGAGATACAAGTAACATAGAACTGTGACACACTGATAGATATAGTATACAATAGATCCAGCTCCTAAGGTATATATGACGATATCGCGCGTCTGAAACCCTGAGCCTGCGGAGGACGGCGGCGGACGGTTCGGGTCGTCGTCAAATCGCGAATATTGTGCTCGACGAGGAGTAGATATCGATAGACTTCGGGACGATGGCGGGAAAACACTACTTCTTGAAGGAAAACGCGACGGAACTCTGCTCTCTAAATGGCGTAGCGCACGACTACAGCTAGGCCGACATGTTAAAGACCCAGCAGTAAGAAACGCTCGGCAGGCTCGAATGGCATGCATTGGAGCCAAGGAGGCAACTTGACGAATGAAAGCAACGTCGCGTACGATGTACGATGAAAGTGGTTGGGCCGCCGGGATCGGATCGGATACACACAGGACGCGTCTGTACCGAGCCGCTACTGACACGTGACACTCTGGAGATGGACGGCTGTCACTGTCACTAAAGCCTGAGTAGTGTAAATGATGATAGATTCTATCCACTCGGTCCTTGAAATAAATAAATTAAAGCATCCGACTCATCCACTGTATCAGCAAGACGACCAGAAACCTGAACTGGGCTTGAGGGTAGTCACTGTCGTGTGTGGTGCGATAGTCGCTCGTTGTTAACGGAGCAAAAGGCGGATCCTCGGCTCAGAAGCCAGTCATTGTCATTTCCGATTCGGGCTAGAAGCCAGGATTTTAGAGCGAACATCCGTCATGTCATCTCACTTCTTCTGTTCCATGTGGCTTTCGTCTCTCCTTTGATTACCAGCCATACTCGCGCAGCCAGTCCGCGAGCAAGGTGATCTGCACGGTGCATCGATCAAGCTGCACACTCGAGGGACCCACCACATTACAGGACTTTGAGGGTGTTTTCACGACCTCCCACGAAATTCGATCGACAAAAGTCCCACAACCGAGGACGAGAAGATGCGTCAAGCCGGCCAGTCTTGAACTGCGGTCTAGCCTAAACGCAAACAGCGTCCATGCGTCAGTTCGGCTTGTCGCCCTTAAAACCATGTGGGCGCAAAGAGTCTGTGCCAAACCTGTTCCCCTCTTTGCGCCCCGTGTTTTCTCTTCGACAATCGACAATCAGCTCGTAGCGCAAGTCGGAAAAGATGGGTCTCTCTCTTATTCCGATCCTCGCCCTTGTCGCGCTCGCCCGCTCCGTGCCTAATGCGGGGCGTTCCCCGTCTGGGAGTAAAGGTGAGCGATCCCGATCTATGAGCGTCTAAAGAGATCCTCACTGCCCACTGCTCAGCCGTGATCGCCCAGATGTTCGAATGGAACTGGGACAGCGTCGCTGCTGAGTGTACTAGTTTCCTTGGCCCAGCCGGATACGGGTTCGTCCAAGGTGAGCCCGAAAGTTTCCCCACATTCCGGCGCCTCGCGTGTTTACGGTCCGCTAGTGAGCCCTGCGCAGGAGCACGTTCAGGGCCCCGAGTGGTGGACAGATTATCAGCCCGTTTCATACACCCTCACATCCAAGCGGGGCACCCGAGAGCAATACAAAGCTATGATCCAGACTTGTCACACGGCTGGCGTCAAGGTCATAGCCGGTTAGTCAAAAAAAAAGGAGTCGCAGACCTCATATGAAGTCGCTAATGTTTTCTCCTAGATACTCTATGGAACCATATGACAGCGAGAAGTTCGGGGACGGGCGTTGCGGGAAGCTGTATGTGCCACCTTTTCCGCATTCCCTTACACATTCTAAACGATTGTACGGGCAGCCTTCGAGTATTACGTCTATCCCGGCATCTACCAGTACCAGGATTTCCATCATTGCCGCTTCCAGACGGACCACAACATCGCCGATTATAGCAACAAGGCGGAGGTGTGGACTTGCCAGCTCGGCGGCCTTGCAGAGTATGCGTTCGCTTCTGGCACCTCACAATCTGATGCTCATCGTGCGCCAGCTTGGCAACGGAAACGGAATACGTTCGCTGGCGGCTTGCCACCTACACGAATGATCTCATCTATCTAGGAGTCGACGGCCTACGTTTGGACGCGGCCAAGCGTACGCACTAGAATTTCCCGAACTGGGGTTTATTCGAAATTTATGCGATGTGCCTGTAGATATGGATCCGGCCGACATTGCCAATATCTCGTCCAGATTGACGACGAAACCATACATTACGCAGGAGGTGAGATTGCCGCACAACCCTCGCATTGGGGGTCTTGAAGACTTAACACCCTGCCTTGTAGGTTATTTGGGGCGCGGGAGGGGCGGTCACACCTGATATGTATACCGGAAACGGGGACGTCCAAGAGTAGGGGACACTCAGTTCACGTAATGCTACGACTCACTGCGATTGACGCCACAGGTTCCGCTACACCACTAGTTTGATGAATTCGTTCCTCAGCACGGGCATTTCCTCATTGCAAAACCTCGATAACCAAGGCTGGGTTGCAGGGTCAGGCGCAAACGTGTTTGTCTGCAACCACGATACCGAGCGGGTACGGTCACTATGCTTGTTCCCTTTCATTATTGACACTCCACGTAGCACGGTCAGTCCCTCAATGCTTACTCTCCTTCAAATACGTACACATTGGCGACCGTCTTCTCCCTGTAAGGGTCGTTATCTCCCATTCGCATAGAAATATTCATCTTCTGTGCAGCGCCCATCCTTACGGCACACCTTCCGTCCTCTCGAGCTACACCAATTTCTACAACGCAGACGCTGGAGGACCAAAAGGGGGTACGGCGCGTGTTTCTGATTCATTATTTCTTACGCAGGATTTCCGCAGGATCGGGAGCCTGCTCTGGCAACATCGGCGTAGACGGGTGGTAAGTACCACTCCGTCATTGCAGACACCTACTACGACTCAAGCGACGATGACCATCGTATAGGTTTTGTCAGCACCGTTGGCCCGCAATTTCCGGCATGGTCGGGTTCCGGAACCACGTTGGCAACGCGCCGCTCACGTACTGGGTCTCGCCATCGTCCCAACAGGTCGCTTTTGGACGTGGTACGCACCGTTGTCTCCCTCCAGCCAGCGGAAAAGCTCACGCGCAGAGTACAGGCTCGCTGGGCTTTGTCGCCATCAACAACGCAGACAGTGCGTGGAGCACGACGTTCGCCACCGGCTTACCCGGCGGGTCGTACTGCAACGTCATTGACGGCTCGTCCTTACCGGGCGTTTGCTGCGGGTCTGCGTACGTGGATACTTTTAAAAATGACCGTCCGCAGGTCAGCTGTCCTCAACACGTGCCTTTTCTTCTGCAGATTCTCGATCGCATCCGACGGCAGTTTGACCGTCTCCGTCGGTCCGAGGCAGGCGATCGCGGTGCACACGGGTGCGCCCAGCAGTGGGGCGTGCACCCCGACGGCACAGCAGATACCGATCATGTTCTCTGAAAGTGCAACGACCACGCCGGGCGAGGTGAGTGCTCTGGGTTTCGTAGGCTCGGTGGTCGGGCGCTTGCCTAATCGTTTATTTGCACGATAGAACATCTTCGTGGTGGGCAGCTTGCCGCAGCTCGGTACCTGGAACTCGTCCAACGCGGTATGTACGCCGTCGAATTCAGCGAGGATGGCCACTGATCACCACGGGCGCAGATACCACTGGATCCAGTCCATTATCCCGTGTGGGGAGCGACGGTGTACCTGCCGCCGCATACTACGTTCGAGTTCAGGTTCATCCGCAAGGAGTCTGACGGCAACGTGGGTTTTTCCTCTGCTCTGCCCTTGGAAACGGTCGATGACATAACGGATTCAATAGATTGTGTGGGAATCTAATCCAAATAGACAGGACACTACCCCTTCCTCAGGAGTGCAGTCGATCGTGACGAGCTGGCGCTGAGAGGCGTCCCTGCAAGCTTAGTGCCTTCATATTTATTTATTAGCTATTTTGCAATCTGGAGAGCAGTGGCAGCAGCCTGCCGTTGATGGAAGCCGGAAGAGTGCCTGCCCCTTGATATTCCTATGTGATTATTTGTCCCCCTCGAGATATTACTGTGAAGAACTGTACCGTAATTTGGATGCAATCGATGTTTCCCTTGATAGCGTGTAGACGTGTCTGTCGATAATGATGAGCGTCAGCGTCTCAAGTTAGTCGTCTCATCCTAGTAGTTGCCTGTCATGGGAGATGAACAACACGTGTCTTCAATGGTCACCGCAAAAAAAGTTACAGTAGGACTCGGACACGAGCTACAGAAAAGACCCGATATCAGGCCTGGTATGCTAACAAGAAACGTGTGATTTAGTCAAACGTTGGGATACCAAACGGTGTAAACAAGCATGTGCGAATGAAACGGGCATAGAAGTGATCGCGCGTCAATCCCGCACAAACTGCACCTCTATGAGATGAAGGGAAGGGAAGCTGCCTGGGAAGAATGTACAACATGATGGGATGATAGATGAAAAAACAATATCTTTTGAGTTGCCAGAACAACGCCTGTGCCTAGTGTCTGTGTCGTTGTCTAGTCTACCATGTTCCATTTTCTAAACTCACGCGAGCTGGGAGGTACATACCAATTCCGGGAACTCCAGGGTTAAACGGGGTAAACAGTTGTGCATGAACGGGGATCGACATGGTACATCATCACGATCGTGGAATTGAGACGGCATAAACGGGGAAAAGAATCGACAGGTCGAGTCGTCGATTCTTCCGAGATCTGAGATAAGTACGTTCTGAAAAGGCGCGCGCGCAGAAAAACCTTGGAAATTAGCCTGAGATAGCGGTAACCGGGACCTATTCGAAATCCCGTCTCCATTCAAAGGGACACTGGCCGCTAACGATGGAGCGTTCGTCGCCTCTTGGGCGGGTTTGGCCCCAATACACCTCTCGTCAAGTCTTTCTTTCTAGCCGACCGCTTCCTTCCTTCCACCATGCCTTCCTTTGTGCACCGGTTCCCGTTCACCCCAACACACGACGTCAAGGACACACCCAGTCTCAAGCATTCGTCTTCCACAATCTCCTCCACCTCTCAGTCTTCCGTCTCGATATACATCCGCAAACGTGTGTCCACTTTTGCGTCCAAGCTCCATTTTCACAGGGGCCGTACCCCCTCCAAGAGCGCTATCCAACACATATCCAGCGTGCCATGGCCCCGTACTCCCAGCCGGTCACCGTCACCTCCGTCTTCAGATATCCGTCCTCCTAGTGGCCTCGGCCGACGTGCCAGCAGTATATCTGACTTGAATGCGTGGGGGACTGAATCTCCCACGTCCCCACGTTCCTCACACTCCACTAAACCACTGCCTGATTTGCCAAAACCCAACCCCGTAAAACCCAACCCCGCAGTTCCTTCAGTCCTGGCGGCCCCTTCGTTCCCTCAGCAGACACAGCGGCCCCGCACAAACAGTTCGCCCGCGCTCCTGCACACTGTCAAGGAAACCTCGCCGGCTCCGCACCGCGTGGTCGTGTCCATCTCGCAGGTCTACGAGCCGCGCAGTCCACGCGTCACACGACAGCAGGCCCGACAGAACCTGCCCATCCCACTCTCCTTCATCTTGGCACACGTCCCGCGCTCGAGCCTACCCGCCCTCGCGCTCGTCTCGAGGCGGTTCTGCGCCGCGGCCCAGCTCGCGCTCTACCGCACGCTGGAGCTCTCCCCCACGGACGCAGACGCATGTGTCGCACGGCTCGCCGGCGTGCCGCACCTCGCCGCGCTGGTGTCGTCCCTCGTGCTCTCCGGCTACCCGCCCGCGCACGGCGCGTCCTTCCAGCTCGCGCTGGCCCTGGCGCTGCGCTCGATGCGCGGCCTGACGGCGCTCACGCTCCCCGCCTTCGACGCCGACCTGCTCGCCGCCGCGCCGCCCTCGCTAGCGCGCCTCACGCTGCTCGCGGACACCCTCCCCTTTGCGTTCTTCGACCAGTTCCTCGCCGCCCGCCCGCACGTCACCCACCTCGCGCTGCCCAACTTCGTCGGCGTACCCCCCGGCGCGCACGAGGTGCCCACCAAGGCCGTGCCCAGCCTCGTCGCGCTCGACTCTAGCCCCGGCCTTGCGGTCGCGCTGGCCCAGGGCCGCCCGCTGCAGCGCGTGACGCTGCGCATTGCGAGCACGCTGTACGACGGTTTGCGCCCGGCCTTGCTCTTCGGGACTCTGGGGAGCCAGCTGAAGGAGCTGGTGCTGGTGCTCGCGCCGGACGTGGATGCGCGGACGCGAGGGCGGTTATTAGGCGCGCTGTCAAACACGGGTGGGGGGCTGGAGGTGCTCGAGCTGCGCCTCGAGGGAACTTCTGATGAGGTAAGTTGTTCGTCTCGTTGCTTCTGACGTGGCGTTGATCGCGGTGTTTGTGCGGCGCGGCTTTAGGTCTCGCTGCAAGCGCTGTATAAGCAAGTGGGTACGCTGTTACCAAAGGTACAAGCGCTGCGAACTCTTCGCCTACGGGCTACACCCGCAACTAGGACTGCTGAAGCGGAAGAAGGCCCTTCGCGGCTTGCGGTGTGGACGCGACCTCCACTGGGATCGGCATTACGTTGTATCGTATTCCCTTCCGGCGCTTGTTGGGAACTCGAGCATGGAGAATGGATGCGTTTCAACTAATTCAACGTACGCCCCTTCTCTCGTTCCTTGTTTTCTGTGATTTCTTCATTGCTTCATCGCTGTATCTTCCTGCTATCTCACAATCCTTCTACCACTCATTACTACTTCCAAGAGGACGGTGTAGGTTTCCAAGTTCACGTACCCCTACTAAAATTTGAAACACGGTTCGAAGTACGGTCGATCGTTTTTCCTTCTCGCACGTACGTTACTGGATAACGCTCGCTTAAAAGCCGCCTCTAGTTTTCATCATAAAACTCACATACATTACCTCTCCCCGTGAATACACATGGACACGCATTGAGGAATTCAGTGGTGACCGTACAGGCAGCTGGCCCTGAATATTGCTTTTTTCTAGTGAAATAAGCTTCTCATCATGCGCGGCTATTGAAGCCTAAAATTTTGAGTGCGTGTAAACACGGCCAAAGAAACGCGTCGCGATCGGATTATTCAATTTATTTGTCGCCACGGTGCTGGTACCGTCCCAGTGTCTTATATAAAAACTGAGTCGCCGTAGTTCAGACGGGTTCCTCTTCCTTGCCCATTACCGAGATGTCTCCCACCATTCAGAAGCCCGCGCCCGCGTTCACCGTCACTGCTCTTGTCGAGGGTGCCTTCAAAGAAGTCTCGTTGTCCGACTGCCTCGGAAAATGGTACATACGCGCATTTACCCCAGTGATCCTCTGTAGTCTGACGCGTCGACCTTTAGGGTGATTCTCATGTTCTACCCTCTGTACGTTCGTTTCAAACTCCTTGCCAAGGGCCTCTCTGATATTTCTTCCTCAGCGACTTTACCTTTGTTTGCCCGACCGAGGTCCTCGCGTTCAACGACGCGCTTCCTGACTTTGCGCGCTTAAACACCACCGTGCTCGGTGTGTCTTTCATCTCGCACTCGCTCCCCGTGCCACCGAGCGGATACTGACTTAACTCCCCCTGACGTGCAGCGATCTCGACCGACTCTGAGTACTCTCACTTTGCTTGGGCACAGCAGCCCCGCGCCGAGGGGGGGCTCGGACCCAACTTGCAAATCCCGCTGCTGGCAGATCGTAACATGGGCGTGGCACGCGACTACGGGTGCCTGATCGAGGACAAGGGGATCACGTTCCGCGCGAGTTACCTGATCGATCCGAATGGCACGCTCCGCCAGATCACGATGAACGACTTGCCCGTCGGTCGGTCAGTGGACGAGGCGCTCCGTCTTGTTCAAGCGTTCCAGTTTACCGTGAGTTTCATTTTTTTTCCCTGTCTTATGGTGGGCTGACGTGATGCGGTGCGTGTGTGTGGGGAAAGGACAAGCACGGAGAAGTGTGCCCTGCGAACTGGAAGGAAGGCGGGAAGACCATCCGGGCGGATCCAACTGCGAAACTTGAATATTTTGCCGAGACCGATGGCGCGCACGAAAACGGCAAGGTGAATGGCACCAAGCGCGCGCGTGTCGACTAGAAAGTAAATTTTATTCCCCGGCCGGAGGAAGGACCCCGTGGGTGTGGGAGGGGATCTTGACATAGACGCCAGAGACACTGCATAGATCGCGCTTACCGCATGCGCAACCAAAGTACCCATCCATTTCTACTGTCTATACCGTATAATGCTATCGCTGTCCTCTCGCCTCTACTATCATTAATGGGGAGTTGCAAAATTTTCAGCAAATCGTGAATAGGAAGCGATCCGCTGCACCTTTTTTCAATCGAATTTTTGGGACAGATACTATAATCTCTAAACTAGATGGCCATAATGCCAGAATTTGAAGAGAACGTGAAGTAAACGTCTCGGAGGAAAGCCAGAGAGCCCACCCCAAACTTGAAATCGGGGAGTTGCAAAACTTTTGTCACGCAACGTCAGTCGCAACGCGTAAGCAAGCGGAGAAGCAGAGAGCGGACTAGAAATCCCAACTTCGGTTGGCAGAGACCTTGCTGCAAAATGTGAGTTTCTGAGCAGGTAGAGGTTACACAGACGTGGGGATAGATGGACGGGACCAGAGACTCACTTTCGCCCCTATACATTAAGAGCTTTCCTACGCGTTACATAATAATCAATAACAATCTTATCTTATTGAGCCAGGTTGTCGGCGGTTATATCCCAACAGCGGGCAAGAGACACATGATCAACCAGTTGGTTTCGTCCACCAGAGGATTATATTTTTTTTATTCTATAGTATATACAGGCTACAAGGGGAAAAAGAAATGTAGACTCGGATGTACGAATCAGTACGATCGCGTGCAAATTCTCTATATATGACTCTCTATCCAGGTGGTACGCTCGTCCGAGGCGGCCAGCTACGATACGATGCTACTCTACTAGTCAACTGTGAGCTCACGAAAGGCTCTGTGGACGAGCTGGCGTCTTGGCTTGCATATTGCAACGAAGCGCTCGAGCGCACGTGGAAGGCTGCCCCACCGTGAGTCGTGCATAAGAAAAGAACGGACCACCGTCCGGAAGTCAGGTGAGGGAGGGTTGTTGCCGTCGTCGACCTCGCCTCGTTATCTTCATCGCCAGTGTCATTGGTCCGTCACTGTCGTTGTCATCGGTCCTGCGCCTGTTGCTGTTGGTTATCAACATGAAACATTCGCCTGCTGAGCCATTGTCGCCCTTGTCGCCCTGTCTGCCGTTGTTGTCGATGCCCACGTTGGTGTTGGGCCCGAGGTGATTCTTCTGTTCTCAGCGCGTGCACCCATGTTGAGAGCCTTGTGTAGTAGTTCGTTGGCACGTTGTAGTTGTCGTTCCTTGGTGTAAGCACCGATGTGGGCACCGGGGCGTGCGACCCATTGTTGCTAGTCCCCTACGACGTCGGTGCTGTCCAAGTCATCGCCCGAGTCGTCTGCCTGCAGGGAGGCCAGATGGAGCAACGCTCTCCACCGCTTCTGCACCGCTGCCGATGCGCGGGTGGCGTGGGGCGGACGGGGTGGCGTTGGTGGAGGTGGAAATAGATGAAGAGGAGGGGGGAGAGGAGGCACCTGCGGGCGTGGGGGGTGCCGTCCATTCTGAGGAGTGGAAACAGTCGTGCGTTGGGACGGAGAGCGCTGCAGCGCTGTCGGCGCTGTCGGCGCCCCAGTGAGTGGCAAGTAGCATGTGTGGTGGCGCGAGATGCGTGAGTGCAAGCAGATCATTCATTGTAAGTGGCATCGGAGGGTGAAAATATCGGTGGCTATTTATCTAGTTTCGTAGGATCAGTTACGCTGATTCCCGTGCCGCAGAACGCGCTCAATGGCGACTGCTCTGCTTTTTGAGTTTGGGTGATGCCATGTCGCCAGAGGCTTAAATCATCTCACGGAAGACATACATACTGTAATTCCGAAAGGCGAGGGTTCCTGGGCCGCTATGCCATTCGATGTCCCCATGTTCGCAGCCTCGTTGCATTTTGATTCTCCCGACGTCTCTCTGGCAGAGCTGCGCCGTTCACCGTCATTGCGCATCATTCTGCGACGACCAACTGAATACAGTGTTTTCAGGGTTCCAGGACTCGACCTCGCAGTATCAACAGTATCTGTATGATTGTAAGCCAAATCCCCAGAACTTTTTCGAAAGCCACGAATGGATGACCGACAACAGGTCAGACACCCACTCGTGTGGCGCGCGCTGAGCCCTACGCACGCGACCGCCACGGACCCCGCGTTGCTCTGGACGATGGCAATCTGACGATGGCCGTGCTTGGCACGGCGAATATTGTGCTCTACGCCGGGCCAGAAGCGACGCACGATCTAGAATACTATGTGGTGTGAGATCTAGTTCTAAGAGGAAGAGGGAGTTGTCGGACATTGAGATTGTCGAATAGATGTAGTTCGATATATTGATCACAAGTCGTTTTTCAACAAATACAGACCCGCGCATCGACTAGATCGTCAACTACGGCCTCGTGTTTGGCGACTCGGTTTACGACTGGAACTTGAAGAGCGTGCCGCAGGAGGAGCTTGATGGGCGCGTCGTGCAGGAGACGGTGTAAGGAATACTTCCTTCGCTTTCCTTTATTGTCGTTCTTGACACGGACTGATGATATCACCAGATGCGTTTCAATTGCGTGTGGTTTTATAGGGCGCGTATACTTGGTGGCTCGAGCATGATCAGTGATGAGCTCTGGCAGCACCCTTGTTGGTGCTGCTGTCATCGCCGTTCCTGTAGATTAGATGATCTCAGTACAATTATAAAAAGAAAAAAGATAACATAGGTGCAAGCTCGGGAGGCAACGCCTCCCGAGCTCGTGCTGGCGCATCGTAGGGGTTGTGGTTCTCGAGTCACGGAAGACATACTGTAATTCTGAAAGGCGAGGGTTCCTGCAGTGGGCCGCTATGTGATTCGATGTCCCCGCGCACGCAGCCTCGTTCCATGTTGAATCTGCTGACCCCTCTCTGGCAGAGTTGTCACGATGGATGTGAAAGATGGTACAGCATGCCAGTGCCAGTGATAGCCGGATGGGTTGCCAGTTCGTTCGCCATCTCTGATTTCAGGTCTCGAGTACAGTACGTAGTACGCGCCGTCATCAGACTTGGCACATATAAGGAAGATAATACTCATGGCAGGGCAGTGTAACTTGTACTCACTGGTATGCTCAAGTCAGGGAACGTGTGGGAGCCAATCACGGCCGATAACGGCACAAACAAGCACGGAGTAATATAGCTTACGAAGATGCATCACTGGACGCATACACATGTTGACCTCAGTGTGTCCGAGTCTGTCCTATCCATCACGAGGCACGGCGAGGTTCGTGTCCCTCTCAATGTCCATACGCTATCAGAGGCTCATCGTCGTCATGATGTTCACTAGTAGAATCGTTATGGCGAGATTCTGGGATGGGGGGGAGAACCCACGAATGAACGAAGTCGCCAAGTGAAGCGACGCGTCCCAGCCTTCATGCCTTTCTGATCGATGGGATATCTTCCTCCCCTCTCCATCCCTCCACGTGTTAACGAACGCACCGCGTGGATCCGTGTGTCAAGACAGTCTCGGGAAATCCTCGAAGAACATCTATTGATCGGCCAGGGTTTGTGGCGAAATGGCGTTCAGTTTCTGCACAACAGCCTATCTACGTGTGACCGCGCACAGCGTGCATGTGTACCCCCTCGTGGTGTTCCATGTGGAAAAGGAAAGGGAAGATTTCGGCGCTCCGGTGCGGGGTTCCTCATCTCATACCCCATATAGCTTACCCACGGAGCGGAAGCTGTAGCGTGGCAAGAAAAGGCAGCCATGGGGTCGACGCGTGTTTTAAAAAGCTATCCGACCCCGGCTGTAATCCATCGATCGATTGTCTCTATATCTGTTCGCCTCGTCTTGTACTTTGCCTTAGGCGCAACTCCCGCGGTTTGTGTTCAGGATTTCAATGGCAGTTGGGCCTGCAAGATAGGGAAACACGGTGCGTAATCTGGACACCAGTTCGAAGCTGATCGAGAAAGCCTCCGATATATATACACAACGGGGCAAAGCAAACCAGCCGAGACAGAACACTACTACAGGCAAAGGGAAATCAAAGAAACAGGAAAATAGTCCATGGCGCCACACTACGAGTACTACTGATGTCGCGGCAGGACCAGCGAAAACAGAGAAAAAAATAAAGGGTACACCCCCCCCAAAAAAAACTACAACCACACCAGCTTCTCACGTCCTCGATTTCGACTTGCCCGCTGGGAGTCGGCACTGCTCCCTGCTCCCTTTCTTCGACGACTTGGGAAACATCTGCTTGATGATCTGTGAAAACGGCGTCCCGAGATCCTTGCCGGTCTCCAGGCAGTGCTCTTCCCACACCCTGAACTCTTCGTGCACGCGGTTGGTCTCGCGGCGCTTGAGTTCAGCCTCGTCCGGTGTCACGTCGGTGCACGTGCTGGGTGGGTTGTTGCGGTGCCGCCAGAGGGCATCGCTGCGCGCAAAGAAGTCGCCGCAGTGGTTGCAGAACGAGAAGTCCACCGGGTGCGCCTCCGTCGTATCGCAGTGCCGCTTGAAACCTTCCCAGTCGCGGAACCCTGCGCCGGGGCAGAGCCGGCACTTCAACACACAGACGGACCCGCGCTTCCAGTCCGCCTGCGTCGCCGCCAGTAGGGTTTGGTGCCTCTCCTTAAGGCTTGTCGAGATCCGGAAGAGATTGCTCTCTCCCTGTTCCTCTGGCTTGTCGTCCTCCGCGCTGTGGTCCTCCACCTGTTGCTGCACTGTGCTGCTGTAGTAGTGCCACGTTCCTCCTTCCACTCTCCCCTCGATCCAAGTCAGCTCTTCCGGCACAGTAGCCCCCGCCAATTCCCGTTGGACACTTGGTCCCGGCAGGAACTGATGGTAAACTCCTTGCGCTTTCGTGGCCGCGAGCCTCCCCGCTCCACGTCTTGCTGCCTTGGATTTACTATCCTCTCTTGTGTGGGTCCTGGTAGCGGGCTTACGACGGGCCCTGCTTGTGGACTCTACCGCCTCCAAGACCCCATTCGTCGCCATCTTAGCTTTGCCCTTCTTGCGCGGGCGTGGCTCCTGGCCGTCGTCAGCCCACGGGTCCTCTTCGTCATAGGTGTCCTCTGCGTGGCGAGGGCGTTTGCCGAGGGCCATCCCTGGCACTGCCTGCATGTGGGCGGTGGACGACATCGCTGGAGGCAGCCCGGCAGTGGCATCCGCACCAAGTGAGGGCGCGGACAGCTCTGCAGACAACCACTCCGCCAGATACCTGCAGCCACCAGTGTCAGCAAAGGCGAACGTGTGGCTCCTATAAGCTGGGAGGGGAGGGGAAGAAGATACTCACGATGTGGTCCCCACAAGACCGGGATGATCAAAGAAGTGCGCACCATGGTCTGGTGCGACCTGCCCTTCAAAGCCTCCGACGCTCGCGAAGTAGCCAGGTGTCGTGCCCACGACTTGACCTGGCTCGAGAAGCCAGGCCAACTCGGCCTGGGAGCTGGCCGGTGCTGTCAGGTCTGTCGGCACGGAGAATTCCTAGGTCTCAATGTGAGCTGAGACCTTGAACTCGTGTCACTAGTACTCACATTGTATGCGGCAAGAGTCGGGTATGTAGGCGAAGGGATGATCTCGGCCCAGGAGGCATCGCTCAGCGGCGATGAGAGGGAACTTGTGTCTGTGAGAGCTTTAGGCTAGGTGGATATCAGAGATCATGGCAGAAGGAAGACCGAAACCTACTAGGGGTTGGCGTGGGCCAATGGGTGAAGAAATCGAAATCCTGTAGCGCGGCAAGGTAAGTTAATGCCCTCAGTGGACTATCAAGCGTTGTGTGCTCACGGCGTGCATATGATTTTTCAGGTCGTCCAGATAAATGTGAGGACTTGGGCCAGAGGCGAGCGCCGTGGCATTGATGATGTCAATGTTGGCGAGACTTTCACCACCGTTAGGCGGGTTGCCAAATCCGGCCACGGTGTCGATGTTCTGTGTCACTGAAACGTGAGCAATCTTTCATATCCTAGAGGACACTGCGCTCACGGGGCCACCAAGGAAGAAGTCGAGCTCCGGCGCAGGTTGGACGTAGCCCGCAGTTTCGGACCACAACGTTGTGTGGTCCTCTTCCGCGAGCAGACCATCTGCCCAGGACAAGAAGGCAAAATCAGGAGCAGTGTGGAGAGCAGCCATGGTAAGATGGGGATGTTTCTGGTGTTCGTGGACAGGCATGAGAATGGTGAACTTTTGTGGAGAGGAAATGCGGACCCAGCTCTTTTATTAAGGACGGGTGCTTCCATGGCAAGGCCTCGCTCGCGAATTAGTGACCACAGTTACAACCGAATACAACCAACCACGCATGGCGTTCGCGAGGCTGAGGGCTCGGCCTGCTTCAGACGTATCTCTCTAGCTGGCTGTGGTTTGATCGCCTCGTGTTCTCGATGCAGTTCATCTTGAAATGCCTCAATATCCTCCCCGAGGAATCCCCGTAAGGTTTAGTAGTAAGGAGGGAGAAGCCCAGTGTGTCTTGATACGCTCAATGAGGGCCATTATAACTTACTTCCTTTCCGATCTGTAGAAGGGACCTAGATCTGGGTAGACATAGATTCCTCGCAGGTTTTTTTGCCTTCCGCCGATATGGAACAAAAGGTCCACGCGTATCCTTCACTTAAGCGATATATGGCAGTCTCGGAGCTCGGTTGTCAATACATAGATTGTGTCCGCACGAGCTGTTGCCAGTGCTCATTCAGTATTCCACAGAAAAATTTCCTACTATCAAGGCGGCTGATTTGCTCTATCCTATTGATCTTACAGTGAGACCCTCTACAGTGAGGATAAAGGATATGATGTGTATGGCTTAGGGCTGCTGCAAGCATTTTAGGACATCTTGCACTTGCACATTTCTGAAGGAAGAAGGCTGTGTCAAATAACGTGCCCAGTGTTTTTAGGTTCCCTCACGTCAGGTAGATCGTTGCCGTGATGAGACTGACGAGACTCGGACGCGTTACTGCTCGGAAATCCATCGAATCTGTTGTGCTAGTTGTGGCATGTCGAACGTCTTTGAGGTGAACAGGGCTCCAGGCGCCTTGCGTTCCGAGTAGACGTTCAGTCAGACTGTCGGACTCGCACGATGGCCGACAGATCATGCCCCCAGAAAAATCAAGCTATCGGCCCAACTCGCCCACCTCCCCACCAAGTCACGGCGTACATATAATTGGTGGTTGGCACTCGTAAGCATTTCTCCGAGTCTCGTCTGCATCGACATACTGTAATTCCGAAAGGCGAGGGTTCAGTTCCTGTCAATGGGCCGCTATGTGATTCGATGTCCCCGCGCACGCAGCTTCGTTCCATGTTGAATCTGCCGACCCCTCTCTGGCAGAGTTGCGCCGTTCACCTTCATTGCACATCATTCTGCGACGACCAACTGAATACAGTGTTTTCAGGGTTCCAGGACTCGACCTCGCAGTATCAACAGTATCTGTATGATTGTAAGCCAAATCCCCAGAACTTTTTCGAAAGCCACGAATGGATGACCGACAACAGGTCAGACACCCACTCGTGTGGCGCGCGCTGAGCCCTACGCACGCGACCGCCACGGACCCCGCGTTGCTCTGGACGATGGCAATCTGACGATGGCCGTGCTTGGCACGGCGAATATTGTGCTCTACGCCGGGCCAGAAGCGACGCACGATCTAGAATACTATGTGGTGTGAGATCTAGTTCTAAGAGGAAGAGGGAGTTGTCGGACATTGAGATTGTCGAATAGATGTAGTTCGATATATTGATCACAAGTCGTTTTTCAACAAATACAGACCCGCGCATCGACTAGATCGTCAACTACGGCCTCGTGTTTGGCGACTCGGTTTACGACTGGAACTTGAAGAGCGTGCCGTAGGAGGAGCTTGATGGGCGCGTCGTGCAGGAGATGGTGTAAGGAATACTTCCTTCGCTTTCTTTTATTGTCGTTCTTAACACGGACTGATGATATCACCAGATGCGTTTCAATTGCGCGTGGTTTTGTAGGGCGCGTATACTTGGTGGCTCGAGCATGATCAGTGATGAGCTCTGGCAGCACCCTTGTTGGTGCTGCTGTCATCGCCGTTCCTGTAGATTAGATGATCTCAGCACAATTAAAAAAAGAAAAAAGAAAACATACGTGCAAGCTCGGGAGGCAAGGCCTCCCGAGCTCGTGTTGGAGCACCTGTAGGGGTTGTGGTTCTCGTGTCACGGAAGACATACTGTAATTCCGAAAGGCGAGGGTTCCTGAGCCGCTATGTGATTCGATGTCCCCGCGCACGCAGCCTCGTTCCATGTTGAATCTGCTGACCCCTCTCTGGCAGAGTTGTCACGATGGACCTGAAAGATGGTACAGCATGCCAGTGCCAGTCATAGGTTGCCAGTTCGTTCTCCATCTCTGATTTCAGGTCTCAAGTACAGTACGTAGTACGCGCTGCCATCCGAGTCGGACCTGGCACGTATAAGGAGGATAATACTGATGGCAGGGCATCACTGCACGCATACACATGTTGACCTCAGCGTGTCCGAGTCTGTCCTATCCATTACGAGGCACGGCGAGGTTTGTGTCTCTCTCAAATGACGCTTCAATGCCCATATGCTATCAGAGGCTCATCGTCGTTATGATGTTCACTAGTAGAATCGTTATGGCGAGATTCTGGGATGGGGGGGAGAACCCACTAATGAAAGAAGTCACCAAGTGAAGTGACGCGTCCCAGCCTTCATGCCTTTCTGGTCGATGGGATATCTTCCTCCCCTCCCCATCCCTCCACGTGTTAACGAACGCACCGCGTGGATCCGTGTGTCAAGACAGTCTCGGGAAATCCTCGAAGAGCATCTATTGATCGGCCAGGGTTTGTGGCGAAACGGCGTTCAGTTTCTGCACAACAGCCTGTCTGCGTGTGACCGTGCACAGCGTGCATGTGTACCCCCTCGTGGTGTTCGTGTGGAAAAAAAGGAGAGGGAAGATTTCGGCGCTCCGGTGCGGGGTTCCTCATCTCATACCCCATATAGCTTACCCACGGAGCGGAAGCTGTAGCGTGGCAAGAAAAGGCAGCCATGGGGTCGACGCGTGTTTTAAAAAGCTATCATCCGATCCCGGCTGTAATCCATCGATCGATTGTCTCTATATCTGTTCACCTCGTCTTGTACTTTGCCTTAGGCGCGACTCCCGCGGTTTGTGTTCAGGATTTCATCGGCAGTTGGGCCTGCAAGATGGGGAAACATGGTATGGTGCGTAATCTGGACACCAGTTCGAAGCTGATCGAGAAAGCCTCCGATATATATACACAACGGGGCAAAGCCAACCAGTCGAGACAGAACACTACTACAGGCAAAGGTAAATCAGAAAAAATAAAGGGTACACCCCCCCAAAAAAAACTACGACCACACCAGCTTCTCACGTCCTCGATTTCGACTTGCCCACTGGGAGTCGGCACTGCTCCCTGCTCCCTTTCTTCGACGACTTGGGAAACATCTGCTTGATGATCTGTGAAAACGGCGTCCCGAGGTCCTCGCCGGTCTCCAGGCAGTGCTCTTCCCACACCCTGAACTCTTCGTGCACGCGGTTGGTCTCGCGGCGCTTGAGTTCAGCCTCGGCCGATGTCACGTCGGTGCACGCGCTGGGTGGGTTGTTGCGGTGCCGCCAGAGGGCATCGCTGCGCGCAAAGAAGTCGCCGCAGTGGTTGCAGAACGAGAAGTCCACTGGGTGCGCCTCCGTCGTATCGCAGTGCCGCTTGAAACCTTCCCAGTCGCGGAACCCTGCGCCGGGGCAGAGCCGGCACTTCAACACGCAGACGGACCCGCGCTTCCAGTCCGCCTGCGTCGCCGCCAGTAGGGTTTGGTGCCTCTCCTTAAGGCTTGTCGAGATCCGGAAGAGATTGCTCTCTCCCTGTTCCTCTGGTTTGTTGTCCTCCGCGCTGTGGTCCTCCACCTGTTGCTGCACTGTGCTGCTGTAGTAGTGCCACGTTCCTCCTTCCACTCTCTCCTCGATCCAAGTCAGCTCTTCTGGCACAGTAGCCCCTGCCAATTCCCGTTGGACACTTGGCCCCGGCAGGAGCTGATGGTAAACTCCTTGCGCTTTTGTGGCCGCGAGCCTCCCCGCTCCACGTCCCACTGACTTGGATTTGCTATTCTCCCTTGTCTGGGTCCTGGTAGCGGGCTTACGACGGGCCCTGCTTGTGGACCCTACCGCCCTCAAGACCCCATTCGTCGCTACCTTGGCTTTGCCCTTCTTGCGCGGGCGTGGCTCCTGGCCGTCGTCAGCCCACGGGTCCTCTTCGTCATAGGTGTCCTCTGCGTGGCGAGGGTGTTTGCCGAGGGCCATCCCTGGCACTGCCTGCATGTGGGCGGTGGACGACATCGCTGGAGGCAGCCCGGCAGTGGCATCCGCACCAAGTGAGGGCGTGGACAGCTCTGCAGACAACCACTCTGCCAGATACCTGCAGCCACCAGTGTCAGCAAAGGCGAACGTGTAGCTCCTATAAGCTGGGAGGGGAGCGGAAGAAGATACTCACGATGTGGTCCCCACAAGGCCGGGGTGATCGAAGAAGTGCGCACCGTGGTCTGGTGCGACCTGCCCTTCAAAGCCTCCGACGCTCGCGAAGTAGCCAGGCGTCGTGCCCACGACTTGACCTGGCTCGAGAAGCCAGGCCAACTCAGCCTGGGAGCTGGCCGGTGCTGTCAGGTCTGTCGGCACGGAGAATTCCTAGGTCTCAATGTGAGCTGAGACCTTGAACTCGTGTCACTAGTACTCACATTGTATGCGACAAGAGTCGGGTATGTGGGCGAAGGGATGATCTCGGCCCAGGAGGCATCGCTCAGCGGCGATGCGAGGGAACTTGTGTCTGTGAGAGCTTTAGGCTAAGTAAATATCAGAGATCATGGCAGAAGGAAGACCGAAACCTACTAGGGGTTGGCGTGGGCCAATGGGTGAAGAAATCCTGTAGCGCGGCAAGGTAAGTTAATGCCCTCAGTGGACTATCAAGCGTTGTGTGCTCACGGCGTGCATATGATTTTTCAGGTCGTCCAGATAAATGTGAGGACTCGGGCCAGGGCCAGAGGCGAGCGCCGTGGCATTGATGATGTCGATGTTGGCGAGACTTTCACCGCCGTTAGGCGGGTTACCAAATCCGGCCACTGTGTCGATGTTCTGTGTCACTGAAATGTGAGCAGTCTTTCATATCACTAGAGGACACTGCGCTCACGGGGCCACCTAGGAAGAAGTCAAGCTCCGGCGCAGGTTGGACGTAGCCCGCAGTTTCGGACCACAACGTTGTGTGGTCCTCTTCCGCGAGCAGACCATCTGCCAAGGACGAGAAGGCAAAATCAGGAGCAGTGTGGAGAGCAGCCATGGTAAGATGGGGATGTTTCTGGTGTTCGTGGATGCAGGTATGAGAATGGTGAACTTTTGTGGAGAGAAATTGCGGACCCAGCTCTTTTATGAAGGACAGGTGCTTCCATGGCAAGGCCTCGCTCGCGAATTGGTGACCACAGTTGCAACCGAATACAACCAACCACGGATGGCGTTCACGAGGCTGAGGGCTCGGCCTGCTTCAGACGCATTTCTCTAGCCGGCTGTGGTTTGATCGCCTCGTGTTCTCGATGCAGTTCATCTTGAAACGCCTCAATATCCTCCCCGAGGAATCCTCGTAAGGTTTAGCAGTGGGGAGGGAGAAGCCCAGTGTGTCTTGATACGCTCAATGGGGGCGATTATACTTCCTTTCCGATCTGTAGAAGGGACCTAGATCTGGGTAGACATAGATTCCTCGCAGGTTTTTTGCCTTCCGCCGCCGATATGGAACAAAAGGTCCACGCGTATCCTTCACTTAAGCGATATGTGGCAGTCTCGGAGCTCGGTTGTCAATACATAGATTGTGTCCACACGAGCTGTTGCCAGTGCTCATTCAGTATTCCACAAAAAAATTTCCTACTATCAAGGCGGCTGATTTGCTCTATCCTATTGATCTTACAGTGAGACCCTCTACAGTGGGGATAAAGGATACGATGTGTATGGCTTAGGGTTGCTGCAAGCATGCTGCACCTGCACATTTCTGAAGGAAGAAGGCTGTGTCAAATAACGTGTCCAGTTTAGGTTTCCTCACGTCAGCTAGATTCGTTGCCATGATGAGACTGACGAGACCCGAACGAGTTACTGCTCGGAAATCCATCGGATCTGTTGTGCTAGTTGTGGCATGTCGAACGTCTTTGAGGTGAACAAGGGCCCAGGAGCCTTGCGTTCCGAGTCAACGTTCAGCTCAGACTGTCGGGCTCGCACGACGGCCGACAGATCATGCCCCCAGAGAAATCAAACGGGTTCCCTATCGGCCCAACTCACCCACCTCTCCGCCAAGTCACGGCGTACCTATAATTGGTGGTTGGCACTCGTAAGCATTTCTCCGAGTCTCGTCTGCATCGACATACTGTAATTCCGAAAGGCGAGGGTTCAGTTCCTGGCAATGGGTCGCTATGTGATTCGATGTCCCCGCGCACGCAGCTTCGTTCCATGTTGAATCTGCCGACCCCTCTCTGGCAGAGTTGCGCCGTTCACCTTCATTGCACATCATTCTGCAATGGCCAAATAGTGTTTTCAGGCTTGCAGGACTCGACGTCGCAGTATGAACAGAACGATGATAACTAAACCGAGTGAACAGACGCATGATTTACCGGTAAACATCATCATTCTGCGATGACCAATACAGTGTTTTCAGGGTTCCAGGACTCGACCTCGCAGTATCAACAACATTATTACCTTGCTGCTGATCGCACAAACTGAAGACGACATTGCAGATCCAACGACTCGGAACGATGACAACAGACACATGATTTACCGGTTTCGTCCACCGGTCTTCTGGTGTCCCACAGTCACGCAAATCCACTGATTTCCTCGTATCTTCGTTGCAAGCATACTGGGTGACTTGAGATTTCAAACGGTGGTTAAGTAGAATATCTAAATTATGTACTAAAGACCCTGCCCCGTGGGGTGCAATACCAGGTTCAGCCGAGACCACTTTCCTCTGAATTTGCACAATGATCACGAAATCACAAGGCAAAAACATTCAATCTTCTCATTTTCTTGTGAGATACTTCAACTATTAGTCACTATATAGTCTATCGCAGAAAAGAAGGATCAGCTCAGAAGACCTTCCGATTGCTTAAAAAAACATATTTTGCACCCAGTTTGCAACTCCCCACACGTGATAGTATATGTTGGCCCGAGGGACTTTTTTCGAGCTCATGGACGAGTAAATCTGCATCAGCGCGCCTAAGCGGTCTTTGCATATAAATGAGACAAGTAAAACAAAGAGCAATTGCGCACGACATGATGCATACTGTATTGTACATGATCGCTTACCTTGCCTATCACTCTCCATGGCCCATCTCTCGCTCGCGCTTCCACTTGTCGTAGCACTCGAGCGTGACGCTCGCCAAGAAGCAAGGTATGCTCTGCTCAATCTCGACCCAATTCCGCATCAGCTGCGGCAGCTCCTGCGGGCCCCCTTGACCCTGCGCGACGAGCTGCATGCGCGCCGCACCCGCACCCGCGCCGTTGCCACCGGCGGAAGTCGTCGCCGACCCCTTGCCGTCCCGCGCGGGCTGGAACACGAACGCGGCGCCGAGATCGTACTGCGACGTGACGCGCACCTGGCCGTTGTCGTAAAACGCGAGTTTGACCCCGAGGATCGCGGAGAGCGCCTCGCGGAACTCGGCCGTCTTGGCGGCGAAGACCTGGCGCAGCCGGAGCATCCGCTTGTCCTTTTGCTTCAGCTCGTCCTCGAGCTGCGCCTTTTCCTGGCACACGGCCTCCCAGCTCGCGCGGGGTACCAGCGCAGCGCCACCGCCGGCGTCGGGTTCGGTTTCGGCGTTGACGGTGGAGGAGTCTTTGGGGGGTGCGCGCGCACCTTCTGCGTCGAGCGTCGCGAGTCGGCGTAGGAGCGCCGTATTCTCCTCTTTGAGCCTGTCGAGCGCAACCTGGCGCAAGTCTGCCCAGTCCTGCGCTGGGTTCGCGCGCAACGAGAGCACGCGCACGCCAGGCGGGACGTGTCTCCCAGCGCCGATCTCTCCGCGGAGGTCGAAGAGGGTCTGCTCGAGCTCTTCGATCTTATCTCTGTCCTTCTCCGCCGCTTGCTCTTTCTCGTCCAGTGCTGGGGAGACAGTCAGTTAACGATGGAAAGACTTTTTTTTTTACTGGAGAGGAGGACGACCTACCTCGGCGCGCTTCTTGGAGCGCGAGCTTTTCGTCAGCTAGCTCGTCGCGCAGGGCTTGCAGGCCCGAGCCTTGGTTGAGCGCGGGCCGCTTGGCGAGCTCTTGGATTTCCGTCTCGAGCGTGTGTATATGCGCCTTGTACTCGCCCACCACCGCCTCGAGCTCTTTGACGTGCTGTTCCCTCGCCTGGTCCAGATGTCCCGTGCCCTGCGTAGCTTCTTCGCTTACGTAGCTCGCCTACTCATACGTAACAGATGGATCAACGGAAAGAGACATCAGAAGGGGGAACGCACGTAAAGCGCCTGGAGGAATCCGGCCTCCCGCTCCGCGAGCGCAGCAGCGCGCTCGGCCCTCGTTGCACGGTCTTCCGCGGCTCGAGTGACCTGAAGGAGCGCATCGGCGGTGGCGCGAGCGTCTACCTCGCGCGCCTGTGCATCGGCAAGTTCCGCCTCGCGTTGGAGCAGAGCCGCGCGGTCCGCGCCGTGTGCTTCGAGAAGGTGTGCGTGTTCTCGACGCAACGCTGACAGACTCTGGGTGATCGAGACGGGCGTCGCGGCATGGGTCTCGGGCACCACGTCCCTCGCACTAAAGAGAATCCATGAAGTCTACGTTTAAAATAAAAACAGATGAGAGGAGTTGGGGACATACCTTGCATCGCGTTCGGTGCGTGCTGCCTGCAACTCGCCCTCGAGGCGCACGACGGTCTCGCGTAATTCATCCGTGGCGGCCGCACGGCGTTTCAGTGCGAGATTCTCCTCGCGTAACACCTCGACGGACCTGTGGCGCTCGCGGAGGGCACTCAGCTCGGCCGTCGCACGGGCATGAGCGGCTTCAAGGTGTCGCGTGTGTTCTGCCTGGCGCGTGAGCTCGGCGCGCAGCACGGACCAGCTTGCCTCTTCCGCTTCGTGCCGCGTGAGGTCAGCTTGCGTGGCCGTCTGGGCATCAACCGCGGATTGCAGGCGCAGAACCTCGGCGCTGTGAGATGTGGCCGCTGCATGCGCTTCACGCAGCTCAGTGGAGAGGGATTCGACCTGGCGTTCGTGGGCGGTGAGCTGTCCGGCTTGCGCGGCGAGCTTTTGGGATGTGGAGTGTGAGAGGGCGTCGTATTTGTCTTGGAGATCGGCATGGTCCTCTGTCAGGGTGTTCAGCGCAGAGCGCAGGGAACGGACGTCATGGTCTGCTTTCGTCTGGACGACGTAAGATAGGGTCGCATCAATAGGAGAGAAATGACAGCCCTGCCACGCACCTTTTCTTCTTCGCGCTCACTTAAGACGCGTTCTTTCTCCTCTCTTTCTTCTTGTTCACGCTCAGCAAGCCACCGACGGTCAGCTTCTAGGCGCTCAATGACCGTGTCGCGCTCGCGGAGACGCGTTTCGAGCTGGATGCGGGTGGTCTCTGCGGCAGCAAGCTTGCGCTCGATGGCCGCCTGAGAAAGGGTAGAGCTCAGTGCCTGTGCACGCTGTTGCCGCTTTGCCGTTGAGAGTTGTGGATCTGTAGCAGCTAAGTTGTAATCAAAGGCATGAGCAGTGTCTATGAAAGGGACGAACCACGCTCGAGCTCTGCAGCGAGTGAGTCACGTTTTGAGGTAGTTGTGACAGTGTTGTTGTTACTCTGATTCCTGAGTCTTGCCTGTGGTCGATTAGGCAAAGTGACCTTCCTTGAACTCATGTCTTAAACACACCCGTGACAAGTCAGCTCGGGTTTATGTTTGTGACATTCACAGACTGTCACGCTGTCACTTCTTCGCAGTCGACCGTCCTTTGGGCGCTTCTACACAAACTCTCCACTTGCCGCGTCTCGAGATGGCCTCAGCTTCAGATTATTCTTCGGATTCAGAAAGTGACACTCCAATCGCAAAGAAGAAAAGGTCCACCGGTGCAAAGCCGGAGAGTGACGACTTTGCTTTCAAGAACGTCCTTAGACCACCACGGTCTACCACATATACCGCGCAGGCCCTCTACGGTAGGGTACTCTGTTAAGTCACCACTTTACTCCGTAAAGCTTACATCGCGGTTAGACCAAATAGTCGAAGGTGTAATTGACTTGGATCCTCATTACCAACGCGGTGCGTTCGTTCTATTACCTGCCTCTTTCCACAAGTTTCCAGCTTAAACCCTTCTTTCCGACGGTAGATGTCGTCTGGTCCGAAATCAAGCAGATTGGGCTAATAGACTCCGTATTTCGCAACTTCTACATCCCGCCTATCATCTTCGGTAACATTTCCCACTTCTCTATCATCCCTACTGCTTATATGCGTGCGTAGCTGTATCTCAGTCGCCCGATGGCACCGAAAGGCGAGTTTGTATCGATGGGAAGCAACGCTTGACTTCAATACAAAAGTGTGCCCTTTATTTAGCTACTTGTTTCCCCGTTAATGTTCGATTCTCAGGTTCATGGATGGCTTGGTAGGTCCCTCTCCGATGTACTCCGCATCACATGTCAATCGTAGCTTCACCCACAGATTTACCGTACGTCCTTCTCAATCCGCCAGCTGCACTCAACTTCCTAATACTTCCTCCGTTGCTGCCTGTAGATAAAGACGAGTTGATTAAAGTCAATTGATTCTATCTATCTCGAACTAATGCATCACAGTGATAGCAAGAAAAAGTACTGGTACAAACAGAAAGCGGGAAAACCTGGAAAGCAACTGCCAGCCAAGTACAAGCGGATGTTTGCAAATAAGCAAATCGTCTGCATCGAGTACATGGAGATTTCTGAAGATGACGAGCGGGAGATCTTTCGGGTGCGTCATGACCATATACGACTTGCTTTCGCGCGGTATTCACACCCTATATTCTTAGCGTGTACAACTTGGTATGGCGCTCAATTATGCCGAGAAAATGAAGGCAGAGGCCCCTACTCCACGGCAGACTCTCGTGCATGAACTCGTCGCAGAGTTTGGGACGCCACTCCGCTCGCTCGGCTTCAACGACCGGCGTGACGCCGCCTTCCGCTGGGTCGCCCAATCGCTTCAGACAATTCTCGACCCCCGCCCCCTCATCAAACGCACGACCACGACCACGTCACAACAGACGACGTGGTTAAAGGACACCGCACCACTCGACCCGGCGTGGAAGAAACGTGTGCAACACACGTTCAAGCTACTCATCGATACTCTCAAAGCATATCCGGATTGTCTCAAGGTGACCCGCGGCCCTGCAACAATAGCGCCGATAGACCTCGTGATGATGGTTTTACTCGTGTTCGAGTTCCAGGACAAGCTGTCGGCGTCACGGGTTGCGGATGCGTTGCGCGCGCTACGCATGTCAGCACGCAAGGAGACAAAGGATTTGATGTGGAAGTCAGAACATATGGGCTATTACGTCGTCTTTTTGGATCATCTGGAGAGGTTGGGTGAGGCAGTTCTGGGATCGAGTAGTGCGCAGGACGCACAGGTCCCAATGGACGTCGACCCACCTGCGAAGCGGCAGAGGACTGGCGGTGCGTGCCCATACACTTTGAAGGCGGACGAGAATACTCACTATCCGGAATAGATTATTCATCCACTCCGCCGACCACTCCAGCACAATCTCAGCCCCCGCCCCCACCGCCACCTTCGCGGAAGACAAGCACCTCCCAACGGACACCGACTAGTTATAACTCGCAATCGCAACAACAGCCGCAGCTACACCCATCCCAACCTACGACGCTGCGCCCGATGGTGATCGTCCCACCGTCGCCCTCATCCGCGTCCATAGCAGCACCAACACCTACCACGCGCATGTCCGCAACTTCCCAGTCCGGGGTGGCGCCCTCCCCAACTTCCACATCCCACCCCTCGACGAGACTGTCAGCACTGGACTCCTCGTTCAGCGCGTTCGCTGCGCAGCCACTTCCAAAAACCGACCGCCTGGCGACTATGCGTGCAGCCAAGGCGGCCATACAGGGTGCACAACAACAGCAGCAGCCGCAGTTACATGGGTCACATGGGCTGCCTCCCCGACCGGCGCAAGCGCAGCTGCCCCGCCCGATGGCGAGTACGAGCGCCAATTGGCCAGCGACGCCCATGAGCAGCAGTGCTGGTGACAGTTCTACCCGAGGGATTGGAGGTGCTAGTGGCAGCGGTAGTGGTGGTGGCGGTGTTGGAGAGCGGAAGTAGTAGTCGTGGACGTCAGTGCTGTAGTATGTTGTAGATATGATTTGAGGATATAGAGAAAAGTTTAGTTTGATGTCATAGGGTGGACCGAGATGAGTGGGGCCACGGTACACATGAGCGTATTCAGAGTCGGGTGCTTGTACTTGCGCCACTATTACCAACTCACCCGTGACCCCCAACTTGACCATGCTGACTTGTCCGTAGTACAGAATTTACAGTCAAAGGCGCTTTATTTTGATCTTGAAATGTACATTCTGCCCGTAGGCCCAATGATTCTGTGAGCAGAGGAGGTTAACAGTAAGATAGACGCCTCGTGGGCGCCATCATCCCTTTCTAGGCGCCGCCATCCCATGGGCATGAGGCCTTCATGAGGCCTATCCGGTTCAAACTTCAACCGCATCCTCGTCGTTACTCACTTCCCTGACATGCCCGGTTGCTTGTCTTCTATTACCTGTCTTCCGCCCGTTGGAAGGCTTGGCCGACGCGCACCAGGTCGTGAGTCCCAAAGTCCCCTATCTCTGTTCTGTTCATAGTGACTAACTGGCGAATCAATAGAGCCCACCAGGAAGATACCACACTCACCTATCCATACCCTCAACGATGACGTGCTTCTCAACGTATTCCATCTCTATCGACTAGACAACTTGAACGAAGATAATCCCTTCTTTCAACGAGGCGGCCAACGTTGGTGGTACAAGTTGGCGCAGGTTTGCCGACGGTGGCGGTATCTCATACTTGAAGCACCATCACATCTTCATCTTCATCTTCAATGCACCAATGGTGTGCCTATAGCGAACATGCTGGCACATTCGCCACCCCTGCCACTCAGCATCTATTATAGTGATCGATATCCCGTGACTTTGGAAGATGAAGAGGGTATTTTGCTCGCGCTCAGGCACAGTGATCGTGTGCATCATATTTACCTTTATTTACCATCCTCGAAATTGCAGAAGATCATCACAACTATGGATGAGCAATTCCCAATTCTGGAACGCATGTATATCTGGTCTCAGACTGAAGGCGATAGAAGCTTGGCCCTTCTTCCCAGAACATTTCAAGCACCGCATTTACGCCACCTCGAACTGTGGCCCGCTGCCCTTCCGATTGGATCTCCATTTCTCACGACCGCCGTGGGCCTTGTCACTCTCACGCTTGAAGATATCCCGCCATCCGCCTACTTCCCCCCCAGTTCTTTACTCGCCCGGCTTTCACTCATGCCCCAGCTGGAGATGCTGAGGATCGAATTCTACTCCCCTCTTCCCAACCGTGATGTTGAAAGACAACTATTGGATGCCCCCATCATGACGCAAATCACGCTTCCTAACCTTCGCTCGTTTTCGTTCAAGGGTGTTAGCGCTTACCTGGACGGCCTTCTTGCTCGGATCAGCGCCCCTGTCCTTAGGGGGCTCAACATTAAGCTTTTCAATCAACAGACCTTCACCGTCCCACATCTCTCGCAGTTCATGGGCCCATCAGAAACCCTCAGCTTTAGCACTGTTCGGCTCACTTTCGACAATTATTCCGCTCACTTAGAGGCGGTCGAACCTGAAGGACAGAGGCGGTGCGAGGTGTGGATCATGTGCAGACACCTCGACTGGCAGGTATCATTCGCAGCGCAGATCCTCGATACACTTCAGCTAGTACTCTCTGTTGTGGAGAAACTCGTGCTCAGGCACAGGAGGCACAGGGAATCGTCAGAATGGCACAACGAGGTCGACCGCACATTGTGGCGCCAACTTCTCAGACCGTTCAGTAATTTGAAGACTCTTCATGTGCAAAATGAGCTCGTTGGCAAACTTGCTCGTTCTCTACAAACCGACGATGGAGAGCCACCGCTGGAGCTCCTTCCTAACCTGGAAGAGGTTGGATATTCTGGAGGAGACGACGCTCGGGACGCATTTACCCCATTCATCGACCAACGACAGGTAGCAGGCCACCCTGTGAACCTGACTATGGTCGATCGTTTAGCGTTTTTGTATTTCCTGTGGTCTTAAGCCAGAAAATGCGGGGAGCGCTGCGACGAGTGGCCAGACCGACCGTGATAATTGGAGCATAGTATGCCGTTATCTATCTGTTCATCTCCCACTAACACCCATACCAATGCTAGTTCTTCTCCTCATCAAGAGCACGAACATCCGAGTTGTCGAGGAGATCCCGACACCAATCTTCATGGCTATCACCCACCTTTTCGTTTCCATTCCATCTCCGCACGCTCTTCCTTTGTTTTTTGCCACCCCTTCCCACCCGCTTTCTTCAATGCTCGCGCAAGTCATGCGTACATCCTATCCATTCTCGTTCTTGTTTAGAATGTCATTTCACCTTCATGTATGTACATGTATACTACCGCTGCTATGTTTTTTTCTTGCCTTGCATAAACGTGCGCCTCGTACGTAGCACGGAACGACTACCCTGGTGTCCGCTCTGTAAAGTAATAAAGTCCCCCCTGTGTGAAGTATGACGTTGTCGAGATTCAAGTTGTCCTACAACGACAAAAGGCGCGGAGCCATTGGATGCCCTTCTTTGGTGGCAACGCCGCTTCCGAGGGACGTAAGGATGCCACGCCGTACAGATACAAAACGTCGATATCTAGGAGGGAAAGGACAACACTGGCCTCGACACGCCTCCCAGTAATTTCGGTTTAGTCGGTCCAGTCGCGTCAAAGTGTGCCAATTTCAAGTTCTCCGAGTCGATCCAGTCGATCCGCTGACTACAACACGCCGGGCGTGTCACCTTATGTTGTCTTTCCATTGGCATTGTGCTTCGTGCGTAAGACACTCACCCTCCAGTTCTCCGTTTCCCGCGGCAATATCAGCGATTCTAGCTGACAGAGCCCAACCGCCCAGTTAAAGTATCAACACAACATTGACCCATATAGACCGTTTTTCTTTTGGAATCTGCATTTATATAGTGCAACATGTATGTATTACAGGAATTACAAAGACGTGCGCGAGAGGACAATGCGCCTCTGTTAATCAGAGATGGCTATGGAATGGTATATATGCCTAGTGATGTAGTGATTGTGTGTAGGATGGAGTGGTAGCGGCCTGCTTGGCTCGTAAGTCTAACCATGATCCTCCGGCGGTGGCTCTCGCGCCTCGGGCGTAAGCATGCTTGCATCTTGGCAAGAAATGCTCCCAAAGCGGCTCCTCCTTCCTTGGTGCCGAAGATGATGGAGAGGGATAGGGAAGTGGATAGGAGATGAAGGATGCGCCGCCTTGCGGCTGCATACAAGGGGCATGATGTGATGATGTGGTGCGCTATTTGTAAGGCTTCGCCACATTGGAAGTGGCAGGGGTCGTTGGATTGAGGTCGGTGGCGGGCGTTGTATTCGCCGGTGAAGGCGTGGCCAGTGAGGAGTCGGATGCCCGTTGTGAAGATGGGCCGGGGGAAGTTAGTCAAACCTTGAACGAATGGGGCTGGCTTACCATCCGTGGGAGAGCCGAGCGCGAGGTATGTTAGTTGGCGTTTGGGTGCTTCCCGCCAGCTGGTTTGCCATGGGGATATGGCTTCCTTGCGCATTGAGGCGTGAAGGTGAGATTTTGTTGGCGGGGGTGGAGGGGGGTTGGGCATTTGGCAGGCATACGTGGCTGCGATGGCGTTGAGATGGCGAACTGGGCAGAGGCCCTTGGTGATGGGAGTCCAGCTGATGGAGATTTGGGGGTAGAGGGTCCTGTTGAATAAGTCATCGAGGGTGAGGAAGAGGTTGGAGAGGCGAGAGGAGAGGTATCCGTGGTTGCGGCTTGCGCACATCTTTGGGAGGTGTGCGTCGGTGGTGAGGATTTTGACGACTTTGACTTGCGGTCGCTGTGTTGTTGTTGTGGCTGCGAGGGTGATGGCTAGGGTGATGGCTTCTGTGGCTGCATCGGCGGTGTCAGCGCCCAGTCTTATTGCCTTGGTCAAGTGGCCGGCTTCCCATCCTTTGTGCCAAGCGATGCATGAGGCTACGCCCACTGGAGTGCCCTCGAAAGCGCTGGGGAAGGAGCCCTGGCAGAAGATGAGGAGATATCGTTCTCAGGCTGGATGTTGTTCGCTGCGCGGGCTATGTCCTCAGCTAGGTGTTTTCTGTCTTCACCGCGTGGAATGTCGGGGCAGATGTGTAAACTTGAATCCCATATAGACAAAGACTTCCTCCCTGACAATCTTTCTATCCTTTCGGCGCCACTACCGAGACGAGTGTATGCGTGGCGAAGGTGATAGGAAAGGATAATATCAGCGCAGAGAGAGACGGATGGTGCGAGAAGGGGGTCCAATTTAGACCACGGCAACGTTCTGTAACTCAGCGGCGGTGTCTGTCCCGATTCCGTGCCTGGTAGTGTCTTACGTCACTGAATATGACCGCATGGGGTGGCGTCTTCTCGTGTCATCTAGTCAGGACCGAAGCAGATCGCCGATTCGACTCGAAATCTTGACCCTTCTATATCCCACGCATTATCCTTGATGACGTCTCTGGCTTCTTTGTTACCCTCCGAGTCTGTGGTTATATGCGCAGGCAGACCAAGGTGAGCTAGATAAAATCAGTTGATCCTCGCACAAGCAGATGATCGCAGATTGAGTAAGCAGACTTTCCCATATCCAGGTACGCTGTGACTACCTCTGAACCCCCGTTTTTATGGCATTCATACTGTCTGTTCCAGGTACACCCAAATACTAACTATAGCAGAAAACTATGGCAGTTGCCCCCGCGCTGCGGCCAACACTCGTCCATGGGGCTCGTCGTTGAGTTTGCAATGCCTCTGTGCTCTCTCGATTCCAACGACCGGCCCAACTCCACCTTCCGTTGCGTTATGCAGTCCTTCTAGGAAGTTCTCGACAGACGTCTCGTCACGAGTGCACTACCACTGCAGCACTACAAAGGACCTGGTGACTCTAGATGCCACGTCACTCGACTCAGGTGGAGAGGACACATGTGGCAATTGGCAAACATACAGGCTCGACCCTCGACCTACTTGTCGTACATTCCATCAATGTGTCCTGTGGTGGATGGTACGCCCTGCCACCCAGGGCTTGGTTCGGGGTAAAGTCGCGTTGTCTCTCCCAGCCGTGTATTACTCATGCCATCTCCCCTATTCTAGCGGTCCCGCAACAATATCGCTGGGACCTCGGTATGACGGCCCTGTTCTTGTATGGGTACAGGGTACTATAAGTTATTGACTGATGGAACATCTGATGCGGACGACGGAACACGATATCGTCTTTCTGGTGGGTTGGAAAGACTGGGCAAGGTACCAAGGATACGCAGGTCGCGATGGACGCGGACTTGCCCTCCAGGACGGGCGGTGCGTCCCTTTGAGTTTGACAGGCAGAATTAGGATACTCACATACCGCGATAAATTATTCACCAGTTCCGCCGCCCACCCATGGACTATCTGTACACCTGCGTCCAGCAGCACCAGTGCACACGGTAGGCACGCCCCAACGCGTCACCGATTAGCTTCTCTCTCAGAAAATCGCAGCCGCAGCCGCTATCCCAGTCCACGAAGCCGGGGGCCTGTGATCTTGTTCCGCTGCCCCTCCTCATGTCAATGTCAGGATCACTACCGCCTGCCACACACATGTCCATGCCCTGACAACCCGAGTCTTCGTCCTCCCGGATCCGCAAGTATGGACCGCTACACTGTGATCCATATGGCGAACGCTGCCACCAAGAGTAGTAACAGAACTTATAGGGATCATGGTTACTCCCACCCCGGCCCGCGCAAGCGCAGGTGCTCCTCCCGACAGCGAGTACGAATGCAGGCCGGTAGATGGCGCCTGTGCAGCCTGGAGGCCCCAGGGGGCGCAGGAACGGCCGTGGTGACGGCAGCTGCGGTGGGAAAGATTATTGTGGCAGTACGGCGCATATATATATGCTTAGAAGGAAGTTAATGGCGAGTTGATTGATTTGTATTATACCAGTAAGGTGAGTAAGGCGAACGTGTGTTGTCTCAGAGTCGCAACGAAGACGCCCTGTATACAGCACAGTACAGTATGGCATGCCGTAAAAACACGGGCTTTGCCGCGTACGCACGATAAGGAGCCCTACCGGACCGGCTCAGAAATTTGCCGATTTACTGATGCTGATGCTCTTTTCCCCGTTACTGTAATGCTCGATTTTCAGGTTCATGGATGGCTTGGTAGGTCCCTCTCCGATGTACTCCGCATCACATGTCAATCTTAGCTTCACCCACAGATTTACCTACGTCCTTCTCAATCCGCCAGCTGCACTCGGCTTCCTAATACTTTCTCCTTTGCTGCCTGTAGACAAAGACGAGTTAATTAACTCTATATAAATGCATTGCAGTGATAGCAAGAAAAAGTACTGGTACAAACAGAGACCCGGAAAAACCGGAAAGCAACTCCTAGCCAGGTACAAGCGGATGTTTGCAAACAAGCAAATCGTCTGCGTCGAGTACATGAGATCTCTGAAGATGACGAGCGGGAGATATCTCGGGTGCGCCGTGACCATGTACGACTTGCCTTTGCGCAGTATTCATACCCTACAGTATATTCTTAATGCGTACAACCTGGTATGGCGCTCAACTATGCCGAGAAAATGAAGGGGGAGGTCCCCACTCCACGGCAGACTCTCGTGCACGAACTCGTCGCTGAGTTTAGGATGCCCCTCCGCTCGCTCGGCTTCAACAACTGGCGTGACGCCTCCTTCCGCTGGGTCGCGCAGTCGCTTCAGACAATCCTTGACCGCGCCCCATTATCAAACACACGACCACGACCACCTCACAACAGACGACGTGGCTAAAGGACACCGCACCACTTGACCCGGGTGGAAGGAGCGTATGCAACACACGTACAAGCTACTCGTCGATACCCTCAATATATCCGGACTGTCTCAAGGTGTCCCCCGGCCCTGCAACAATAGCGCCGATAGACCTCGTGATGATGGTTTTACTGGTGTTCGAGTTCCAGGACAAGCTGTTGGCGTCACGGCTTGCGGATGCGTTGCGCGCGCTACGCATGTCAGCACGCAAGGAGACAAAATATTTGATGTGGAAGTAGGAACAAATGGGTCATTACGCCGTGTTTTTGGATCATCTGGCGAGGTTGGATGAGGCAGTTCTGGGACCGAGCAGCGCGCAGGATGCGCATGTCCCAATGGACGTCGACCCACCTGCGAAGCGGCAGAGGACTGGCGGTGCGTATCCATACACTCTGAGGGCGAATGAGAATACTCATATTCCGGAATAGATTATTCATCCATTCCGTTGACCACTCTAGCACAATCTCAGCCTCCGCCCCCACCACCACCAGCGCGGACAACAAGCACTTCCCAACGGACACCGACTAGTTATAACTCGGAATCGCAATCACACCCGCAGCTACACCCATCCAAACCTACGACGCCGCGCCCGATGGTGATCGTCCCGCCATCCTCCACGTACACATCAGCACCAGCACCTCCTACCGCACACATGTCCACGACTTCCCAGTCTGCCATACAGGGCGCACAACAGCAGCAGCAGCAGTTACATGGATCACATGCGCTTCCTCCCCGACCAGCACAAGCGCCGCTGCCCCGCCCAACGGTGAGTACGAGCGTCAACTGGCCAGCGACGCCTATGAGCGGCAGTGCGGGTGGCAGTTCTAGCGGAGGGATCGGAGGTGCTAGTGGCGGCGGTGTTGGAGGGCGAAAGTAGTAGTAGTGGGCGTCAGTGCTGTAGTATGTTGTGGATATGCTTGGAGGATATAGAGAAAAGTTTGGTTGGGTGTCATAGGGTGGACCGAGTTGAGTGCGGCCACGGTATGCATGAGCGCATTCAGAGTCTGGTGTCTCGTACTTGCGCCGCTACTACCAAGTCTCCTGGATATACAGCAACTCACCCACCCCCAACTTCACCATGTCTACTATCAGAACGAGATCGAGCGATCTCGGACGATCGACGCCGTCCCGTTCCATTATATACCAGAACACGTCAGACCACTTCTAATACACCACAGATCACTCTTATAGGGACAGGAATACATAGCGTACCAATAGATAAAAGGGCGCGATAATCACGTAGTAACCCTCAGATTGTTATATCGCATCTGAGGGTAAGCGTGTCTAGACCATCGTAACACTACTGTCGCTTACATGTACCCTAGTTCCTTGTCTATAGGTCCGTGATGCAATAAAGATTGTTATATCGCATCTGAGGTTCCTTGTCTATAGTTCTAATATCTACTTGTCCGTAGTACAGAATTTGCAGTCATGGACGCTTTATTTTGATCTTGTAATGTACATTTTGGCCGTAGGCCCAATAATTCTGTGAGCAGAGGCTAACAGGAAGATAGACGCCTCGTAGGCGCCATCGACCCTTTCTAGGCTCAGCACCGCCATCCCACGGACATGAGGCTTCCATGAGGCCTATCCGCTTCAACCACATCCTCGTCGTTACTCACCTTCTTGACATGTCCGATTACTTGCCTCCCACCGCTTATCTCCCACCGATCGAGTTCGGACAACAGGCACCAGGTCGTGAGCCGCAAAGTTCCCTATCCCTGTTCTGTTCATTGTGACCAACTGGCGAATCGATAGAGCTCACCAGGAAGATACGACACTCACCTATCCATACCCTCAACGATGACGTGCTTCTCAACATATTCTATCTCTATCGACTAGTCGTCTGTGATGAATACGATGTGGATGGCATTCCCAACTTTGATTGGGGCGGCCAACGTTGGTGGTACAAGTTGGCACAGGCTTGCCAGCGATGGCGGTATCTCATACTTGCGTCACCATCACATCTAGACCTTCATCTTCTATGTACACATGGTGTGCCTATAGCGAACATGCTGGCACATTCACCGCCTCTGTCACTCGCCATCTATTATCGCGAACCGGATCGTGAGACGACTGAGGAAGATGAAGAAGGTATTTTGCCTGCGCTTGGGCACAGTGATCGTGTGCATTATATCTCCCTTCATTTACCATCCCCGAAATTTCAGAAGATCATCACTATTATGGATAAGCAATTCCCAATCCTGGAATGCTTGTATATCGGGTCTCGGACTGAAGGCGATACAAGCTTGTTACTTCCCAGAACATTCCAAGCACCGCATTTACGCCACCTCGCACTGTGGCGCGCTGCCCTTCCAATTGAATCTCCAGTACTCACGACTACCGTGGGACTCGTCAGTCTCTGGCTAATAGATATCCCGCCATCTGCCTACTTCCCCCCCAGTTCTTTACTTACGTGGCTTTCACTCATGCCCCAACTGGAGAGCCTTACGATCGGATTCTACTCCCCTCCCCCCAACCGTGATATTGCAAGACAACTATTGGATGCCCCCATCATGACGCACCTCACGCTTCCTAACCTTCGCTGGTTTTCATTCGGGGGCGTCAGTGCTTACCTGGAAGGCCTTCTTGCTCGGATCAGTGCCCCGGTCCTCAGCCAGCTCTTCATTGGGCTTTTCAATCAGCTCACTTTCACAGTCCCACGTCTCTTGCAGTTCATGGGCACAACAGAAACCCTCAGCTTTAGCGCCGTTCGGCTCACTTTTGGCAATGATTTCGCTCAGTTAGCGGCGCTCCAACTTGGAGAAGAGATGAGCGACCCCTTCACGGTGCAGATCAGGTGCAAACACCTCGACTGGCAGGTATCATTCGCAGCCCAGATTCTCGATACACTTCAGCCAGTACTCGCTGTTGTAGAGAAATTCATGCTCAAGCACAGGGAGCACAGTCAATCGTCAGAGTGGCACCATGAGGTCGACCGCACATTGTGGCGCCAACTTCTCAGACCGCTCAGCAATTTGAAGACTCTTCATGTGCAAACGTCTCTCGTTGGCCAACTTGCTGGTTCTCTACAAACTGAGGATGGAGAGCCACCGCTGGAGCTCCTTCCTAACCTGGAAGAGGTTGTATAATCTGGAGGGGATGATGTTCGGGACGCATTTACCCGATTCATCGACCAACGACAGGTGGCAGGCCACCCTGTGAACCTGACCATGGTCGATCATTCAGAGTTTTCGTGGCGTTAAGCCAGGAAAGGTAGGGAGCGCTGCAGTGAGCGGCCAGATCGACCGTGATATTTGGAACATAGTATGCCTTTGTCCATCTGCTCATCTCTCCCACTAAGACCCATACCAATGCTAGTTCTTGTCCTCATCAAGAGCATGGACATCCGAGTTATCGAGGAGATCGCGACATCAATGTCATCTACCTCTTCGTTTCTATTCCATCTCCATACGCTCTTCCTTTCCCTTCGACAACTATAATTTTCGCGATCCCTTCTCACCTGCTTTCCTCGATGCTCGCGAAAGTCACGCGTACATCTTACCCTATCTCGTTCTTGTTTGAGGTAGAATGACATTTCACCCTTATGTATGTACATGTATCCTACGGCTGCTATGTCTTTTTTGCCTTGCATAAACGTACGTCTCTTACGTAGCACGTAACGACTGCTGTGGTGTCCGCTGTGCGCATAATCAACTCCTGCTGCGTCCCCAATCCGGCGATCCGCTGACTAAGACCGTGCTTCGTCCCTCCCTCCTTCCAACCCATGGTGCGTCTGTTGCCACTTTTTTCAACCCCTGCTCTTCGAGCTCACCCTGGTCTGACTTTACACAGGTCACGTAGATCTTGCTGTAGCAGTCGAGCGTACGTTGCATGTGCTTGATCGCGCAGTTTTGGTGTAATATGGGGTATCTAGCACCCAAATGCGGTGGTATAACGTTCCTTGGTTATCCTTCATTAACAGGATGGATAGGTACGTTTGTTTTTCCAACTATCCTGGTCCTCTTCCGGTAGAACACTTGTACACCCGGCGCAAACTCGAACCCATGTCGAGTAATCAGCTGGATCAGGACGAAGCCTCGTATACCGGCTGCTGCAGTTCAGGTTCCCATTGGCGTGGAGGATCAACTCGATGGTGTCGTTAACCTTGTCCGGTGGAACTTGAAGGCTATCCATAACAGGGGTACCAAAGGGTGAACACCCTCCTTGCTCAGTGAAATGTTCAACCCATGCGATCACCACAGTGTCGAAGTTGTCGAATCGGATGAGATATTGGCGTCCGTTCTCGGGCTTGCCACCAAGAAACGCACGGAGCTTATCGGGCAGCTCGCCGAGGTCAATGACGGAATTGCCAAGTTTTTCTTGAACGATGCGCTACCGTCGAACGTGGAACTCGCAGCAGCGATCCAGCACGCGACTGTCTCTGAGATTCTCACCTGTCTTCTTGGGTTCCGTGATAAAGAACACAGCCGTTCAGCCATTGCTCGATGGCGTTTGTGCGTAAGTTACCTTGCGAGCTCTACAGAGTGCGAGGTCGTTGCGCATGATACCGCGGATCCCGCAAGTGCACCTCCACTGTCCTCCAGCTGAGTTGTTCCATCTGCGGCAGCGCCGCTCGTCGCCCTCGCATTCATTCAAGCTCGAGGGAAGGTTCGGGCAGCTCAACAACATGGTGATGTATCAGGTCAGCTTGAAGGGCCAGTCAATCTTCCACGGACGTTCAGCCTGAGGCAAGAGGGCTAAGGTACACTGACAGCAAGAATACAAACAGAAAGCGGTAAAAGCGGGAAAACAACTCCCACCAAAGTAAAAGCGGAGTGTCTCTCAGGTGCACTAGGGCATCATGACGTCCGACATATGTTTGCGCGAGATTCAAGTTCATTACAACTTGGTATACTGTAGCACTCAACTATGCTGAAGAACCGGCGCCAACAGCAGACGTCTGAGCACGGACTCGTTACGGTGGCTGACTCGGAGCTTGGTGGCTTCACTTCAACTTACTGGGTGTGACGCCGCGAAAGCTTCAAGTTCCGCTGGGTCACGCAGCCACTCCGGACAATTCCTGACCCCCGCCCCATCACCAAGCGCACCACTGCCACCACCTCTCAACAGACGACTTGGCTAGAGGAAACCGCATCACCTCACCTGGCGTAGAAGAAGGTGCAACACACCTGACAAGCTACTCTCCAATTCTCTCACAGCGTATCCGGATTGTATCAAGGTATCTCGTGGTCCTGCGACTATGGCCCCGATTGATAAACATTGTGATGATTGTCCTGCTCGTGTTCAAGTTCCCGGACAAGCTGTCGGTGTCGGGGCTCGCGGATATGTTGTGCATACTACTAGTACGCATGTCGGCACACAAGACTGAAGATTTGATGCGGAAGTGAGAAAACTACTTGCCCGTCTTATTGGATCGCCAGGAGAGATTGGGTGAGGTAGTTCTGGGATCCAATAGTGCGAAGGACAAGAGAGTCATCATGGGCATGGACCCGCCTGCGAAGTGGCGGAGGATGGGTGGTGCGTGCAAGTTGCCTCAGGTGGATGAGAATGCTTATATTTCGCGATAGGTACTCACACTCTCCGCCGTCCACGCCAGCAGGCCCAGCACTATGTCAGTCGCCACCCCCGCTGTCACCTTCCCGAGTGGCAAGCAGTCCCAAATAAACACCGACTCGCTTCTCTCTCAAAACGTCACGATCGCAACCACTGCCGTAGCCGTAGCACCCATCCCAACCTACGATGCTGCGCGTGGTGGTGAACTTCAGTTCCCGCTGCCGCCCTCCGCGTCCTATATATTCTCAGTGTATACCATACTGAGCTGTACCGGGTTCCAGGACAAGCAGTCGGCGTCACGGCTCTGGATATGTTGCAGGCGCTACGCATGTCGACACACGAGGACACAAGGATCTGATGTGAAGGTTAGAACACACAGGCTACGGTGCCTTTCTGGACCATCTGGAGATATATTGTAGGGTGAAGCCGTTCATGGATCGAGCAACACGCAGGATACCCCGGTCTCAATGGACGTGGACGGGGAAACGGCCAAGGAAGGGTGGTACGTGTCTGTTGACTTTGAAGGTGGATGAGAATACCGACTCACATTCCGAGATAGATTATTCGCCCGCTCGCCCGACTACCCCAACGCCATCTCAGCCCCCTCCTCCACCAGCACCAGCGCGGGCAGCAACCCCCGCCCAACGGACCCCGATATGCTTTATCGCAATCATAATCACAGCCGCAGTTGCAGCCGCACCCATCTCAACGGTGCGTGTCCTCTGACTTTGACTGGTAGATTAGAATAGTTACATGGCCCAATAGATCATTCCCGCTCCATGCCCTTCCATGGGCCGTCTCGACACTCTTGTTTGGCACCGGGGCGCGCGGAAGCACGCCTCAGCGCACACTAATCTGTTCCTCTGCCAACTGCCAAAGATCGGAATCGCGGTTATAGCCGCGGCTACCTTGCTAACCCATGAGGCCGTGGCAGATGGTGCTCTCCCTGCCTCCGTCACTTCCCACACCAACATCAGCCCAGTACCTCCTGTGCACGGACCACGTAGGAATCGATAACCTTGCGGTAACTACGAGTACGAGCATAGGGCAGCCAATGACACCTATATGCCAGCAGCAGCTCTGGTGGCGGGAGTCCTGACGGAAGTAGCAACTTGAAGGTGGAGGTGGTGGCAGGAAGGAACTTGAAGTTGTAGCTGTGGATATGCGATAGGTAGATCAGAGGAGAAGGAAATTAGTAGGGTATCACAGGGGGCACAGTGTGGGATCGGTGCAGGTACGTGTCGCTATTTATATTACAGTGCAGAGAATGATGATACTGACCACATGATTGTCGTGTCTCACCGCGCCAGTACTCGATTTGGATCTCGTGACCTCAGAAGCACTGCTAACGCGTTTCATGAAATTGCGTCTCAACCCTCTCTCCGGCTTTCCATATCGTCCTATCAGAACTAAGATCGCTCAATCTACTCGATCGGTTTCAAAGTTCTACATCCCATTACCCTTTCTGACGTTCCCGCGTTTCGTTACCTTCAGTGGGTATATGCAGGTGCAGATGAAGCCGAGCTACTGTGATAGATTCGGCTCATCCCCTTTACCTCCATCTGACGTATAATTGACACTCGAGAGAGCACAAGCGGATGCCCGCAGATTGAATAAACAGATTTTCTCCACCACGGTGACGGTCGTTCTGCATGACATATGGCAGTTTGTCCTGATTTACTTGTTCGTAGTACAACAAAAATATAATATTTTCGTTGTTGTATCATCAGCAGGCAACCAACGTGCTGTACTGTACTTTACTACACCGCGCAGGTCCGAGTCCTTTGCCGCCTACGGCGAACTCGGCTAGTCGCCACTTTACTCCACAAGCTTACATCACGGTTAGACCAAATAATCGACGTAGATGCCATTACCAGCGCGGTGTGTTGATTTCCCATCCGTCGCTCACTTGCTATGCTCCTCACCTGCACAGTAGATGTCATTCTGTCACAAATCAAGCGCATTGGGTTAATCGTCTCCATACTTCGCGATTTTTACATCCCACCTATCACCTTTGGTAACTTCTCCGTCACCAATACCACTTATATGCATGTGTAGGAGGATCTCAGTCATGAAATGGCACCGAAAGGCGAGTTATCTCGAGGGGAGGCCACCCTCGACCTCAACACAAAAGTACGCCCCATATTTTGCCATTTATCTCCCCCCAGTTGACACTCTATTTTCAGGTTCATGGATGCCTTAGTGGAACCTCTATCTGATCGTCCTCCGGATCATTTGTCAAACGTAGTCTCACCCTCAGACGTGTCGTACGTCCCTCTCAATTCCGCCGACTGCACTCTGCTTCTTGATACTCCTTCCGTTGGCATTCGTAGATAAAAACGATCGGGCAAAAGGCAGCCTGCGGCCACTTGATTCGACTTACCCCAAGAAAATGTACTGCTACAAACATAAAGCGGAAAACCCGGAGAACAAAGTACGAGCGGACGTTTGCCAACAAGCAGGTTGTTTGTATCGAGTACATGGAGATCTCTGAAGATGACGAGCGGGAGATCTTTCAGGTGGACCGTGACCATATCCGACTTGCCGTTGAGAATTATTCATGCCCTATATTCTTAGCGTGTACAACCTGAATGCCGAGAAAATGAAGGCAGAGGCCCCCACTCCACGGCAGACTCTCGTGCACGAACTCGTCGCTGAGTTTGGGACGCCACTCCGCTCGCTCGACTTCAACGACCGGCGTGACGCCGCCTTCCGCTGGGTTGCGCAATCGCTTCAGACAATTCTTGACCCCCGCCCCCTCATCAAACGCATGACCACGACCACGTCACAACAGACGACGTGGCTAAAGGACACCGCACCACTCGACCCGGCGTGGAAAGAACGTGTGCAACACGTTCAAGCTACTCATCGATACGCTCAAAGCATATCCGGACTGTCTCAAGGTGACCCGCGGCCCTGCAACAATAGCGCCGATAGACCTGGTGATGATGGTTTTACTCGTGTTCGAGTTCCAGGACAAGCTATCAGCGTCACGGGTTGCGGATGCGTTGCGCGCGCTACGCATATCGGCACGCAAGGAGTCAAAAGATTTGATGTGGAAGTCAGAACACATAGGCCATGACGTCGTATTTTTGGATCATCTGGAGAGGTTGGGTGAGGCAGTTCCAGGATCGAGTAGCGCGCAGGATGCGCATGTCCCAATGGACGTCGACCCACCTGCGAAGCGGCAGAGGACTGGCGGTGCGTGTCCAAACACTTTGAGGGCGGATGAGAATACTCACATTCCGGAATATATTATTCATCCACTCCGCCGACCACTCTAGCACAATCTCAGCCCCCGCCTCCACCGCCACCAGCGCGAACGACAAGCGCCTCCCAACGGACACCGACTAGTTATAACTCACAATCGCAACCACAGCCGCAGCTACACCCATCTCAACCTACGACGCCGCCCCCGATGGTGATCGTCCCGCCGTCGCCCTCCTCCGCATTCATAACAGCACCAACACCTCCTACCGCACGCATGTCCACAACTTCCCAGTCCGGGGTTGCGCACTCCTCAGCTTCCACATCCCACCCCTCGACGAGACTGTCAGCACTGGACTCCAAGTTCAGCGCGTTCGCTGCACAGCCACTTCCAAAAACCGACCGCCTCGTGCAGCCAAGGCGGCCATACAGGGCGCACAACAGCAGAAGCAGCCGCAGTTACATGGGTCACATGGGCTGCCTCCCCGACCGGCGCAAGCGCAGCTGCCCCGCCTGATGGCGAGTACGAGCGCCAACTGGCCAGCGACGCCTACGAGCAGCAGTGCTGGTGGCAGTTCTAGCGGAGGGATCGGAGGTGCTAGTGGCAGCGGTAGTGGTGGCGGCGGTGTTGGAGGGCGAAAGTAGTAGTGGTGGGCGTCAGTGTTGTAGTATGCTGTAGATATGATTGGAGGATATAGAGAAAAGTTTAGTTGGATGTCATAGGGTGGACCGAGATGAGTGCGGCCACGGTTCGAATGAGCGTATTCAGAGTCGGGCGTCTTACTTGCGCGGCTACCACCAAGTCTCCTGGATATACAGCAACTCACCCGTGACCCCCAACTTGACCATGTTGACTTATTCGTAGTACAGAATGTACAGGCAAAGACGCTTTATTTTGGTCTTGTAGTGTACATTTTTCCCGTAGCCCAATGATTCTGTGAGCAGTGGAGGCTATCAGCAAGATAGACGCTCGTAGGCGCCATCGTCCCTTTCTGGGCTAAGCTCAACGCCGCCATCCCATGGGCATGAGGCCTCCATGAGGCCTAGTATCCGGTTCAAACTTCAACCACATCCTGTCGTTACTCACTTCCCTGACATGCCCGGTTGCTTGTCTTCTATTACCTGTCTTCCCCCCGTTGGAAGGCTTGGCCGACGCGCACTAGGTCGTGAGTCCCAAGGTTCCCTATCCTAGTTCTGTCCTCGTGACCAACTGGCGAATCAATAGAGCTCACCAGGAAGATACCACACTCACCCTATCCATACCCTCAACGATTATGTGCTTCTCAACGTATTCCATCTCTATCGACTAGATGTCTCGAATGAAAATGATCCCCTGTCTTTCAATGGGTGGCCAACGTTGGTGGTACAAGTTGGTGCAGGTTTGCCGATGGTGGTGATATCTCATACTTGAAGCCCATACAGCTAATCTCCATCTTCTATGCACCATGGTGTGCCTATAGCGAACATGCTGGCACATTCCCCACCCCTGCCACTCACCATCTGTTATGATGAATTGATCGTGAGACGACTGAGGAAGATGAAGAGGTATTTTGCTTGCGCTCAGGCACAGTGATCGTGTGCATAATATTGCCCTTGAATTACCATCCCCGAAATTGCAGAAGATATCACAACTATGGATGAGCAATTCCCAATTCTGGAACGCATGTATATCTGGTCTCGGACCGAAGCGATAGAAGCTTGGCCTTCTTCCCAGAACATTTCAAGCACCGCATTTACGCCTCCTCTTTCTGTGGCGTGCTGCCCTTCCGATTGGATCTCCATTTCTCACGACCGCCGTGGGCCTCGTCAATCTCAGGCTTGAAGATATCCCGCCATCTGCCTACTTCCCCCCCAGTTCTTTACTCACCCGGCTTTCACTCATGCCCAGCTGGAGAGCCTTACGATCCAATTCTACTCTCCTCTTCCCAACCGTGATGTTGAAAGACAACTATTGGATTCCCCCATCATGACGCAAATCACGCTTCCTAACCTTCGCGAATTTTGGTTCAAGGGTGTTAGCGCTTACCTGGAAGGCCTTCTTGCTCAGATCAGCGCCCCTGTCCTCAGGGAGCTCAACATTCAGCTTTTCAATCAACAGACCTTCACCGTCCCACATCTCTTGCAGTTCATAGGTGCACCGGAATTCCTCAGCTTTAGCACCGTTCGGCTCTCTTTCGACAATTATTCCGCTTACTTAGAGGCGGTCGAACCTGAAGAACTTGAACAGAGGTGGTACCACTTCAGGGTGTGGATCATGTGCAGACACCTCGACTGGCAGGTATCATCCGCAGCCCAGATTCTCGATACACTTCAGCCAGTACTCTCTGTTGTAGAGAAACTCACGCTCAGCCACAAAGTGCATAAGCAATCGTCAGAATGGCACAACGAGGTCGACCGCACATTGTGGCACCAACTTCTTAGACCGTTCAGCAATTTTAAGACTCTCCATGTGCAAAATGAGCTCGTTGGAAGACTTGCTGGTTCTCTACAAACTGACGATGGAGAGCCATCGCTGGAGCTCCTTCCTAACCTGGAAGAGGTTGGATATTCTGGAGGAGACGATGCTTGCGACGCATTTACCTCATTTGTCGACCAACGAAAGGTAGCGGGCCACCCTGTGAACCTGACCATGGTCGATCATTCCGAGTTTTCGTGGTATTAAGCCAGGAAATGTGGGGAGCGCTGCAGAGAGCGGCCAGATTGACCGTGATATTCAGAACATAGTATGCCGTTATCCATCCGTTCGTCTCCCACTAACACCCATACCAATGCTAGTTCTTCTCTTCATCAAGAGCGCGAACATCCGAGTTATCGAGGAGATCGCGACACCAATCTTCATGGCTATCACCCACCTCGTCGTTTCCATTCCATCTCCGCACGCTCTTCCTTTGCTTTTTCGTCACTCCTTTCCTCGTGGCTCGCGCAAGTCATGCGTGTATCCTATTCATTCTCGTTCTTGTTCGAGGTAGAATGTCATTTCACCCTCATGTATGTACATGTATGCTACGGCTGCTATGTTTTTTTTTTGGCCTTGCATAAACGTGCGCCTCGTACGTAGCACGGAACGACTACCCTGGTGTCCGCTCTGTAAAGTAATAAAGTCCCCCCTGTGTGAAGTACGACCTTGTCGAGATTCAAGTTGTCCTACAACGACAAAACGCGCGGAGCCATTGGATGCCCTTCTTCGGTGGCAACACCGCTTCCGAGGGACGTAAGGATGCCACGCCGTACAGATACAAAACGTCGATATCTAGGAGGGAAAGGACAACACTGGCCTCGACACGCCTCCCAGTAATTTCGGTTTAGTCGGTCCAGTCGCGTCAAAGTGTGTCAATTTCAAGTTCTCCGAGTCGATCCAGTGGATCCGCTGACTACAACACGCCGGGCGTGTCACCTTATGCTGTCTCTCCATTGGCATTGTGCTTCGTGCGTAAGACACTCACCCTCCAGTTCTCCGTTTCCCGCGGCAATATCAGCGATTCTAGCTCACAGAGGCCAACTGCTTCCAGTTAAAGTATCAGCACAACGTTGATCCATATGGACTTTTTTTTTTTTGGAATATGCATTTAGAACGTGCAACATGTATGTATACAGTACTTACAAAGACGTACGCCGGTACGCGAGACGACAATGGGCCTCGGTTGATCAGAGATAGATATGGAATGGGATATACGCCTGGTGATGTGGAGTGGGTGAATGTGTGCGGGATGGAGTGGTAGCGGCCTGCTTGGCCTGTAAGTCTAACTATGATCCTCCGGCGGTGGCTCTCGTCGCCTCGGATGTAAGCATGCTTGCGTCTTGGCAAGAAATGCTCCCAAAGCAGCTCCTCCTTCCTTGGTGCCAAAGATGGTGGAGAGGGATAGGGAAGGGGATAGGGGATGAAGGATGCGCTGCCTTGCGGCTGCTTACAAGGGACATGAAGTGATGATATGGTGCGCTATGTGCAAGGCTTCACCACATTGGCAGTGGTAGGGGTCGTTGGATTGAGGTTAGTGGTGGGTGTTGTATTTGCCGGTGAAGGCGTGGTCCATGAGGAGTCGGATGCCCGTTGTGAAGATGGGCTGGGGGAAGTTAGTCAAACCTTGAACGAATGGGGCTGGTTCACCGTCCAGGGGAGAGCCAAGCGCAAGGTATGTTAGTTGGTGTTTGGGTACTTCCCACCAGCTGGTTTGCCATTGAGATATGGCTTCCTTGCGCATTGAGGCGCGAAGGTGGGCTTTCGTCGGTGGAGGTGGAGGGAGGTTGGGCGTTTGGTGGGCACACATGGCTGCGATGGTTTTAAGACGGCAAACTAGGCGGAGGCCCTTGCTGGTGGGAGTCCAGCTGATGGAGATTTGTGGGGGAAGGGTCCTGTTAAATAAGTCAGTGAGGGTGAGGACGAGGTTGGAGAGGTGAGAGGAGAGGTCTCCATGGTTGCGGCCTGCGCACATCTTTGGGAGGTGTGCATCGGCGGTGAGGATTTCGATTTGCGGTTGCTGTATTGTTGTGGTTGCAAGGGTGATGGCTTCTATGGCTGCATCGGCCTGTCGTATTGCCTTGGTCAAGTGGCCAGCTTCCCGTCTTTTGTGCAAAGCGAAGCATGAGGTTACGCTCATGCCCTCGAAAGCGCTGGGCAGGGGCCCTGGCAGAAGATGAGGAGGGTATCATTCCGAATGTTGTTCGCTGCGCAGGCTATGTCTTTAGCTAGGTGTTTTCTGTCTTCACCGCGAGGAATGTTGGGGCAGATGTGTAAACCTCATATAGACAAAGACTTCCTCCCTGTCAATCTTTCTATCATTTCGGCGCCACTACTGAGACGAGTGTATGCGTGGCGAAGGTGATAGGAAAGGATAATATCAGCGCAGAGGGAGACGGATGGTGGGAGAAGGGGATCACAATCCAGACCGCGGCAACGTTCTGTAACTTGGACGCAAAGACAGCGGCAACAGGCGAACTGACCAGGCACTGGCAAAGTATGCGATCAATACGGTCAGTCGGTCGAGCGTTCTGATTGGCTGGCGAGGCATGGATGGTGTCGTGATAGGATAGCCGTTCCAAGTAGGCGTGTCGCCTCTTTCAGCCCACTTGTAGTATACACTACACCCGTCGTGACGACCTGTGCGCAGCACGCCAACGATTGCCACATCCTTGCATCGGAATACGGCGTGCTTAGACCACCACGGCTACCACATACACCGCGCAGGCCCTCTACGGTAGGAAACTCTGCTAGTCACCACTCTAGCTTACATCCCGGTTAGACCAAATAGTCGAAGGTGTAATTGACCTGGATCCTCATTACCAACGCGATGTGTTCGTTCTACTACCCGCCTCTTTCCAGCTAAACCCTTCTTTCCTGTGAAGCGTGCAGGAGAATGCGCCGGTGAGTTCGAGAGGGAAAGGGTATCAGAGGAGAGGATAAGGGAAGGCAGGGCGTTGAGGAGAAGTCGCCAAGCCTGAGACTAGAAAGGGGCAGGTGAGGGGATGAAATCAATCTGAGCTGGGTCGACACAGAGACTTCCGAGTGCAGAGATCTTCGAGCGCTTGATGGCACGGCGGTGCGGGTTAATGCTGAAGAGTTGCACAGGAAGGTGAGTTGACAGGGAGACTTATGAGCACGCAAAGGAGAGAAGAGGGGAAAGCGTCCACGAGAGGTTGCTTGCCTTCAAGGAGGCCTCTCTAGAGGTTTTTACAGCAAACCGCGCGTATCTAGATACATCACCAATAATCTATCTGTTAGTAAGGAGTGATGAGCAAGCGGGTCGAGACAAAACTAGAACGTACGAAAGTGAAGCGAAGTCAGAAGTGACACCTGTTACTGAGTCCATATCGCAAGGGGTGGTATAAAGGTGGTTTAGTGCGTGGCGACTTGCACGGGCGCGAGGGGGTAGGGACGAATTGGAGCAAGGAACGAGAGGTTTGTAGACATAGCGTGTAAACGAGGGACGAGAGTACTTCGAAATAAATTCAGTCAAAATAATGAAATAAAAGTGTATACATGTAAATGATGTGCTGAGGGGACTGCCGGACGCGGCTGCTTGACATGGCGTGGGTCGCAGCGTTGGCAGGAACGAGGGGGAGCGGCAAAGAGATTGACGGTAAAGATGGAGGTGATGTGGACGGTTTTGAGTGGGCACGTGGACAGAAGTGAACGGAATTTGCTGATTGAGGACTAAGGGACGACTAGCTCAAGGGCAAGGATGGAGGGTTGCCTTGTGAGTGCGAGCCAAGTGGTGAGGCGACGAGGAACAAAAACGAGGCCGAGGGGACGGCTGATGAGGCAACGAGGGACAGAGGTGAGGGTGAAGTGAATGAGTAGCACGAGGACGGAAAGAGAGAGAGGTTCAAAGGAACTATGAGGGGAGAAGAGACAGGTGGTGTGCGCGTGAATAAGTGTGGAGGATGCGGGATGGACGCGAGGACGAGGGTGAGTGGTGACGGAAGTGGGTAAGGTAGCCGCCATCAGGAACTGGCACCCCCTAAACCCTAGGGTTACACCTTTCACTACCTCTGCAACAACAAACATCATTTTTAGTTCCGCAGTTTGATAGACACAGATCCCCTCTTCCATTCTCCGGAAAAAATCCTCAAAAATATTTCATGTAGCATGAATTGAAACCAAAATATTACTGTAACCCAAACCCTAGGGGTGTCGGTTCCTGATGGCGGCTACCTTAGGCGCGGCAAGGCTCGGATTGGCGTTGTGGACGCGTCGAAGAGTCGAAGTGCTCATTTCGAGCTCAGCGGGCATTGTCACCTTACACCGGCAGTAGATGTCGTCTGGTTCAAAATCAAGCAGATTGGGCTAATAGACTCCGTATTTCGCAACTTCTACATCCCGCCTATCATCTTCGGTAACATTTCCCACTTTTCTGTCATCCTTACTGCTTATATGCGTGCGTAGCTGTATCTCAGTCGCCCGATGGCACCGAAAGGCGAGTTTGTATTGATGGGGAGCAACTCTTGACTCCAAGTGTAGCCTTTATTTCGCTACTGGTTTACCCGTCAACGTTCGATTCTCAGGTTCATGGATGGCTTGGTAGGTCCCTCTCCGATGTACTCCGCACTGGCATCACATGTCAATCGTAGCTCACCCACAGATTTACCGTACGTCCTTCTCAATCCGTCAGCTGCACTCAGCTTCCTTATACTTCCTCCGTTGCTGCCTGCAGATAAAGACGAGTTGATTAAAGTCAATTGATTCTATCTATCCCGAACTAATGCATCACAGCGATAGCAAGAAAAAGTACTGGTACAAACAGAAAGCGTGAAAACTCGGAAAGCAACTCTCAGCCAA
>WTXC01000108.1:0-88851 GCA_022496195.1 Lactifluus subvellereus | reverse complement strand
AATGCATCAGATTTGTACTCTCCCCCTGCGTCAGACATCCAGTTCTTAATTGTAGTATTGAACTGGTTCTTGACTAGGGCAAGGAAGTGTCTAAGCGCGTCAATGGCAGAGCCTTTGGTGCGCAAGAGCACTATCCAGGAGTGCGACGAATAATCGTCTACAAAGCTGATGAAATACTTGTATTTGTGGTATGATACCACAGGGAAGCTCTTGAGATCAGAATGGATCTTCTCAAAAGGCTTCTTAGCACGCTTACTGGATGAAGGGAATGCCGTAGAAGGCATTTTCCCTTGTGCACATCCAGTGCATATGGGTGTTTCCTTATCATATGTGATAGGAGGGAATCCCTTTGTATGACGTGGTGCATGACTTAGTACATCCTTTGAAGGATGACCAAAGCGTCGATGCATTAAGTCATAGTCTACCTTGTAGACCGTCTCTATTGGTGTGGATTGGCGTTGACTGCCATTACCAATAGAGTGCGTCTCCAGGCATGCGTGGTACGCATTGTATGACTGGAAGGCGAACCTTCCTCAAGGAGAGAGAGAGATGGGAGAATTCCCGTGTACTCTCATTCCTTGTTGTAGAAAGAGCCCTAGGGATAACAATCATACAGTCAATTGCGGAATGTAATAGACTGGAAAGAGACGTGTTATACGCTCTTTTGTTATCCCTTGCATAGTGACTTTGTGCGCAAGCAAGACTGCGCCTCTACCTTTAACTGAGATGGAGGAGCTTGCAGTAAGTACTGCAAAGTCACTCATATCTTCGTAGTTAAGGAAGTCACTTAATGCATGAGTGAAATGGAGACTTGCTCCAGAGTCCAGTATCCAGCCGCTATCATTTGCGGCCCTAATCTTACATTTGGCACAACTAATGCGGTTACAGGTACAACTGTACTTATTAAGTACAGTACGATCCCCATCAGTCAAAGCGATACAAGCTGAGGGGCTGTAAGCATGGTTGGATGCAAGAATAGGTGGAAGGACGTACTCTCCCATCATATCGTCAGGATTTCCACGATCCTGAATGATATCATTGGTGCCAGCTGCACCAGCGACAACTGTGCCCAGTCCATCCCATCGTCTTCCATCAGAGAGACGACATCATCGTCTGCATGCACGGAGAGCAGGATTGGTACTCCATATAGGGATGTGCCACATACTCTGCATCTCGCTGCCGTTCAAGTTCACCCCAGATCTGTTCATTAGATCGTGGCTGAGAACTGAAGGGTGGTGCACTCACTGCGCGGACCGGAGTAGTGGAACGCGGCGGTGTATTGCTGGGCGTGGAGGCGAGGGAAGTGTCTGGGCTGTACTCCTCAATGGTAAAGAGTGAACCAGAGGGAGTAGGAGCGCGTTCAGGAAGGTCATCGTCTTCCTGATAGATTGGTCCAGGCATCAAGCGACTAGGACCAGCCAGTCATTCTGCCTCCAATCCGCTGCTGGAGCGGGATTGGATCCGGATTGGCGGGCAGAGTGATGCGCTGCTCAAGCGTCTTTAGGACGCGCTGTGTAGCTGGCTGTCCAATGTTAGCAGCGAGTGTCATCGCACTTGCAAAGGATGGATAGAAAGTCTTAGCACTTCGTTCCACTGGACGAAGGGCTGTGTGGATTCTACAGTGCGCGTGTCAATCCCAGAGGGACTGATTGCAGCAATAGTAGCAAAGGCAGGGGAGGGAAGCGCAGCGACATTGGCCAGATGGACATGTTCGCGCTGCTTGCCCTTACGTCCTGCACGTGTGCCATGAGAGAACTTTGTCTTGCTTAGGGACTTGTGGCCTTGCGGCGCTTTCCCTTTGTATGATGAGGAGGATTGGTGGTCGAGTTGCTGGTGGAATGAAGGGGGTCCCTTCCGTCGCTTTACTGCGGAGAGCTTCTGCGCTTGGGCAGAAGTAGGATGATTTGCACTCGCTTTCTTCCCATTGGCAGCATCCCACTGCGATAGGCAGAAGTTCTTGACAACTGGGATGGCAAGGTTGGAGATTGTAGCTCCAACTAGGATGAGGGGAATGGTGTGAGACCATTGCGCAGGCAGCGCATTGAGGAGCATCATTGCCTGAATAGTGGAGGAATCTTGATGTTGATAGCGTCAAGGCGGTCATAGATTCCTTGTAGATATTCAATCTGCGGGGAAGGATGGCGAGAGGGATCGATGCGGAAGTTGGATGCGAGGCGGTATTGCTGGTAGGCATAGGAAGGGGAGGATCCGGCATACTGGTCTTTGAGATATTCCCAAATCTCCGGAGCATCTTTCCTTCCCATCACATCCTGAAGGGACGGTGTCATGCGGAGCAGGAGGTTACCAACGGCAAGATCATTGGTAGCATTCCATTCCTCGCGAGCAGCTACAATGTTCGCAGGAGGATCAGGGATGTCAGCCCCAGCAGCCTGTGCGGCTGCAACAGCAGGGTCGACCGGAAAGGGATCAAGGCGGGCAGTAATCCGCCAGAGTTTCTGTGTCTTGAGGAAGGGTTCCATGGCACAAACCCACTTGGCATAGTTAGTGCCATCCAAGACAGGGACCAGAGATACGAGAGCAGAGGACATTGCTGGAGGTAGATTTGATGTGAGAAAGGCGTCTGGAAGAGTAATCAGCATATTGACTATGCGAGTGAGAACTCAGAAAAGGAATCACGCCTTCTCTCCAGGTCCTGCTCAAGCTACACTGTTGCCAACAGTGAGCGGGATGTAAACTCTGTGACTGGTTGCGTAGTGCGGCCTTGAATCAATGCAGTTTGCATGGTATTGTCGCGAAAATAATTACGCGACAATCCCACACAAAATGCAAGAATTAGAAGGCGCATAGAGATGTCTCAAGAAGACCTCTTCGCCGCTTTCAGGCGTAACCTTCATAGTGTATTGATCACTGTGCAGGTCCCGCCTGAAGATGGATCAAGGGGACTCCTTGAGTCATCCCTCACTACTACACTGTGGGCAAACACATCCCTCATGACCATAGTGGTGCGCAAGTCTTGGAGTTTTGTCAAGACTAGCGGGCCAATGTGTCCATGCGCGATATGTTCCCATAGAGTAGCAATGAGGGGAACGATCGCGTGGAGGAGGACCTAGCAACTCCAATCTGCTGGCCATGAAGGTGAAAGGGTTACGCAGTGAGTTCTTCACCAAGTAGCCAGTTCAGCTTCGAGGTGAGGAGAGAGAAATTGCAGGGCCTACTACAGGCAATGGTTCTCTCTATCACTGCAAAACAGTGTCTGATAATGAGTGTCGTTGACAATGTCGTTATCAGAATGTCTATGCTGTGTTGTTTGCCAGCGTAGCCTAGGCATTCTGGTAACAGCTACTGGCAACGATGCGCATTGGAGACACAAGAGTCTTTGGGGAATGCTCATGATGGTGTACTGGTCTAGTACGCCATGACAAGCGTTCTCCAGCTTGCTTGCTTGTCAGTTGCTGACGAGGCTCACAGCGAAGCACCTCTGATGATTGTGTTGACAAACATCAGCAGTACTTTGCTGTGTGGTCTTCATCAACATCTGACAATCATCAAAGAGGGAGGCATCCCATGCAGCCTAGGCGTGCACATGTGCGGCTTAGAGGCTCTCTTCATCATGATTGACGAAGAGAAACACTAACCTGCACAAATGAATGCAGCAGGACAGCTTGACGCTGTGCGCAACAGTGTGCAGCCATGAAGGCGCATATTGCAGCCATTGAAGGCGCAAAGAGCAGAGGCAGCTCGCAAGAGCGCCATGGGCAACCAGGGCCCATAACCTGTTGAGCAGCACATAGTGCGCATACAACCAGGGAGTAAGAGACTCACTTATATAGCGACAAGTAGAAGTCAGAGTACTGAGGATTAGTGCGTACTACCAAGGAGCTTATATACACGAAGGACAGGAGTGACTGGTCACTATGTGACAGTAAACTAATAACCGTAAAGGAGTGTCCTTGTAAATCCCATAAGGGGATTGCTCTACTCAACTAGGGCGTGGTATAGAGCCCCTAACCGGATGCACGGCTATGCTGGCTTGTGTGTTTCCGGTTCAACACGCTGTCCTGACGTATGTTTTAAAAAATGCCATAATGTTGTGTTTTCCTTCTTCCATTGGGCTTTTTCGTGAATGGGATGGTCTCTGTTGTTTTTTAGACATAATAGAAAACAGCTCAGTGGGAGCAGCAGAGAGATGAGGTGTGGGAACAGGAGAAGAATGTGCGTACTTGGCCTTTGGGGCGGCGGTGCTGCATGCTCGTCATCTGTGACTCCTCCACTGCCTGCCACTTGGCACTGCCAGCTGCATGGCATCTCCATACACAACCCTGTTCAACCTGTTGTCGCACAATAGCAAAAGGCCCAGCACAGCAGAGAGACAGGGAAAACAAAAGAAAAGTGTGTGGTGCACCGTCCGGTCCATCCCATGAAATGTGGTTCAAAAGCTGCGGCTTTAGCCAGGCCGGCGGCCCGGGAAAGTATAGATATAGAAAACAAGTAACGTAAATTGCGAAGACTATGATAGGAGCTCATGAGCGTGCTGGTCAATAAAGTGGTTAACAAAATAACAATCCCAAGCATCAAGACTATCAGTGTGCTTCAATTCCACTGGAAGAAAACCACTACCATAGCAGGGTAGAAGGTGTGCGCCACGAAGGATGGTATCAAGGTGGATCACCTGGACAGGGCCAACAGGCTGCTCACCATCTACGTCTTGCTCACGTTGCAGCTTCCACATCCCTGTATCCTTGTCACGTTCAGGATTGTCACTGGGATGGATAAACCAGGTGACAAGGGCGCAGGGGACATCCTTGCTGTGATAAGGATCAAAGTACGAAAAGAGAAGCCATACCCGGGCAACCAGGAGCCCATTCATAGCCTCTGCCTCATCACCAACAGAGACAAAAACGGTGTCAAAGCGACATGAACCCCCATAATTGGGGTTTGCATGGATAACCTCCCGATGCATCCCACCCATCCCACATGAATCACTAGGCACATAATATTCGACCTTCGCTGAATGGAAAACACGAATTGGCCCATCAAATGAATCCCATGGTTCAACAAGCCCCATGATGTGCTGTCTGGCCAAGGCCAAAGCACCATGAACGATTTCCAACAAGTTCTCGATAAGCATGTCGTTTTTTGTATCAGTGGGATGAGAAGGAAGTGACAGGGTCACTCAAGTTGTGGTCACGTATGAAGGTAAGTCTGAGGAGCAGACCGAGCGCCCGTCACACAGTGTTTGGCAACGGCAACTCTAGCGTCTGCCACCTCACGCATCGACTCATCAATTTCCCTCAAATACAGCTGACATTACAGCATTTTCAGGATCGATCCAACTAGAGATCACCTGTGAGTAAGCCCATTTCTCATACTGAAAAATCGATGGCTTATATGGTGCAGAAATCACCAATTCGATTGACGCACTACCTGGCGTTGAGTGGCCCAAAACTCAATGGACAAGCTGAACTTCACAACGGCGACGACGATGGTGCCGTTCCCTGTGCGTGAGATGGCAATCATGGATGACCATGAGTTTGCGAACGTGAATGGGCTCCATCTGACAGGTGAGCTACTTTCAGCTGAGTTTCACCAAACGCCTCACACTGTGGGCATTTCCCAATGTAATCCAATTCAGTCGGCAAAATCCTGAAATCTGATTGGTCAGACTTTTAGAACTGAATTGGATTACATTGGGAAATGCCCACAGTGTCAAGAGTCAAGAATCTGTTCATATTGAATGAGCATGTCGTGCTGCTCAGGCGATGGCAGTACAGCTTTTTTGGCATGGTCCCAGTCGGCGTAATGAATATAGGTAGCATAAAAATCAACTTTGATCAGGTGAGAGGATACTCATTCTTCTCATCATCACTGACAACATTTCCGTCGCATCATTCGCATCATTCGCATCAAGTGCATTCGACACGTTGACATGCCACCGTGAATTACGTGAGGCCCAAGTCGATTCAGACTTTGACCGCATCCTCGCTAGACTAATATCCAAGTGGTATTATACTGGTGCATCAGTAAGCATGGCTTTCATTGTCCCTGCGAGAGGTCTCAGCTTACTTTCCATCCCAGCTTCTCTCCGTCACTGCGTAGATATCTCTGTCAAGTTGCTTGTTTGGCTGCCTGGGCTGATAATACTCCACAGCGTCGACACGAGCGTGTTCGGCTTCTCACCCGGAAATCTCTTCAATGTTGACAGCATCGCCAAGCGCTCCCTGATCATCTCGAGCGTGGCTGTGGCGATTGGGCTCTTTATCGATGTCTGGTTAATATTCACCTACTCTGGCGCGGACGTACACAAATTCCAGGTAAGCTCCGGATTATGTGGTCGCTAATAAATTCCGAATAAGCTTTGCGTATCAACGTCCATGGGTGTCCACCACCACCTGGGACATACACTGAGGCGGTCTACTTGGCCACATTGCTGATCCTGATTCGGAACAGCCAGTCATTACAACCAGCACAGGTGATGGGTGGGTTTTTTTGGACACAGCTTGGAGCTGGACCTGGTACAACATTACTGTAACTTATTGTAGCTTTTTGACCTTGTTTTCACTTTTTCCACTTTTTAACTTAAGGCCATCTACCAACATGGGTAAATGTGAACTTTTTCGCTTTTTTGCTTATTTACTTGCAACTCCCCAAATAAGTCAAAAAAGTGGAAAGTTTATGTACAATTTGCTGATGTTACATCACATCACTGTACGATACTTTCCTTGCCCTCGTTATCTTGTATTTTTTGACAAACCCGCAACGTGCGCATATAGCGCGTTTCAAAACGAAAAACGATACTACCTCGACCCTTAGCTCGACTGGGCCCCCCTTTCGACCAGTCACACCCTGTCACAGTCCAAAAAAGGCTCGAATTCATACTCAGCACGGCGTGCGATGTTGATGCATTACGTGACGCGTTTGCTGGTTAAAGCTCCGACACGGCATCCATCGGCCTGCTTGCCATAGGCCCTTTTTTCGATCTTGTTTTCCTTGCAACTTTATACAGAAAAAAGACCGATATTGGAAGTGGTCGAAAGAGGGGCCCCGGTCGAACTAAGGGGTCAAGATAGTTATCGCTGTAATAAAACCTTTGGGCCTTTGCGGGACGTCCCGGCCCTGCCCCTACTGCAATCTCGAGCGGTCATCCTCCCCCCCAACTTTGAGTACTGACATCCTCTCATGGGTAGCTGTTGCTCCACCACTGCCGTTCCGTCACCCTCGAGTGAACCTCCTTCACAACCTCCTTCACAACCGGAACCTGCGCCTGAATCATCACAGCATGCGTCCACACCACCCCAAAATGTCAGAGAGAAAGTCGACGACCAGCCACCCGAACCTGGACCTGCCAGGGCTCACGCTGCGCCTGCTTCGTACCACCGCTCCAGGTCAAAGTCTGCGCATCCGTCACATCGGCCAGAACTGCCTCCACATTCGTCACCGCCGGCGGCCGTAAGGCCTAGGGCGTTAACTGAATATAGGACTGGTAGATCGAAATTTGAAAATCCATCATCCAACAACTCAACGGTGTGGAGCCTGCTTTCTGACAACTTCAGGTATCCGTTCAGTTGTTCTCTCATAAGCCATTATCATCCTAATTGTCTCGCAGATTCAGGATTCTTGTCGTGGGCAAGGTGCGTGCTAACTGCTAAGTAAGTCTCACGTTTATTGATTGCAGGTCTTCATAACAGAGCCGCTCCGGCAAGTCATCACTCGTCAATTCCATCTTCAAAGTGGATACTGCTGTACGCATACAATCGCCTTACGCATTCCTTCCTAGCCATCCTGACTCTGCCTCTGGGGGAAAAAAGCTGATTCCCAGGAACGCCGATATCAACGTCGGATTTTCTTACCCCGACAACAGTCGTCTTATAGTCCACGAGTTCCCTGGATTTGAGCCCGGATATGCGCAAAACTTGCAACCCATCCGGGAGTTTATCACGGGCCGCACTGGCGCAAACCTCCCGCTGTCGGAGAGACTGCACGCCATTTGGTAAAGAAGCAGTCCTGCAGCAACGGGCGACTAACGAAATCCCTCTTAGGATATGCGTCCCCGCGATGGACCTCGTTGATGAGGGGCTCGGAGACGGGGTGGAAGAGATTCTGGGCACGCGAAAAGGTGAGCGCTCTCAAGTAGCACCTGTTCTATCTAACAAAACACTCAACCCCTAGTGCCCGTTGTTCTTGTCTTCACGAAATTTGACCTACTCGTCACCCAAGTTCTGCCTGATATCGCAAGCGGTGACCATGACCGTGCGAAGGCCAGAGCACAGGAGATGTGCGAACAGTCATGTCGCCGGCTGCTCCGTAAGCATCCAAGGAATGTGCCAGCTGAGATTGTTTCCAGTACTTGCTCTCCTGTATGCGTTGCGTGGAAGGGCTCTTTGACTTCTTCGGTTGTTTACAGCGAGGTCGGGATTTGATGACTTCATTTCCAGGCTGTTTACAACGACACACAGGCTTGTTGCGGCAGACTCACTCAATGCTACTGTACCTTCCACCTCGTCCGAACCACAAAGGGGCACGCCGCAGATTTCCCCTGTGGCCCTTGCGTGGTCGATAGCACAGAGAGTAAGCCGTGACGTAAAACTTCAGGCCTCCATCGTGCACGTAATTTCACTTGTTCTTAAACTATATCTTCTCATCTCTCCCCACAGGGTTGGGCAAAGGCGTGGGTACAATATATCCAGCTCTTAATTACTGTCGTTCTGACAAGGGCCCTCGCTCAACATAGGGTATTGGCGTAGCCTCGGGTCTAGTCGCGAATTCGTTGGGCGGACCCTGGAATACTGCATTGACGTCATTCACACCGATATTGTTGACGTTTGGAACCTTCGTGATCAAACCAAGGTTTTTTTTTCTTTCTGATGGTGGATTTGTCGGCTGAGGGAGATGGTTAGTATCTCTCAAGCAGAGAGTTCAAGGCGCAGATGTCTCACCTTGTCAAAGACTTGGCTGTGCCACACGCCAGTGCGTCGCCGAGGTGAGCACCTTCCGCATGGAATCAATAGAGGATGTTGAAAAGACCATTTTTTTAACAGCTCTAACCTAGATGGTGTTGTAGGGGCTAGATCACCGACACCTGCGGCACAGTGGGTGAAGGATTCATATCAAAATGGGTAAGCAAACTCTTCGTGTACCATAGATATGGTCTCATCTCTTCGTCCAGTACCGAGAATATGCGCTGCATAATGGGGTACATTGTAGACCTTACCGTCATCCAGCATGAGCTTTTCCAATCTGCTCGTGATTTGTCCGCTAGAGAGGTTCGGCCGGTTATGGAGCGTCATGACAAATCTGGCCCCAGGACCCGGATCCACAACGATATCCGCAGCTTTGTCACGGGAACAGCGCAACTCACCTATCGCGGGAACGACGTGATTCTCGAGAAAACGATTGACTTGATTGCGCAGTCTTGTAACTCACCCCCGGGCAGCAGTTAAATGGCATGCCTGGGCTGGCGATACTTATTGTGACCAGTTCTCAGATACATTTTTCACAGTATTGAGACATCTTCGCCCGGGCCCAGATTACTTTACCGACAGCCTCCGCTTCCTCGTTTCCTTGGATCTACATACCACACACTAATGATATGGCTGTAGGTCCACAACTTCACAGTGAGTGCCCCTCGATCTACCTGTCCTATTTCAGTATATATCGTATGTCCTGAGCCGCAAATTATGGGAAACCTCTAAGGTAGCCGCCATCAGGAACTGGCACCCCCTAAACCCTAGGGTTACAGTAATATTTTGGTTTCGATTCATGCTGCATGAAATGTTTGTTATGCTGCAGAGGCGGTGAAAGGGAGGCATTCTTCTGGAAGGGGTGTCAGTTCCTGGTGGCTACCTTATCCTTATCTATAATAGTCACTCGCCAACCTCCCACAATTGATGCCCACCCCCAGACCGTTTCTAATTGAGGTGTCACACACCCTCGGTTTATACAAACCACACCAGCGGCCGATGAAGCCGGAATCCACCCCCACCACCGCTATGACCGTCGTAAGTTTCTGGAAGCATGCAAGTCGGATCCTAGCCGCGTATCCCGGCAATCACTCACAGTTTCCTGCCCGCTCATAACACCTGTGGATCGGCCACGAGTTATAGGCATGTCCAGCGTACTGTGAATGATGGGTAGGATCTGCGTGTCGGTTGGGTCATTGAGTAATACGGCATGTCATCTATGCGCACCCCTAGTCCGACCAGTACGGTTACGTCGTCCCCGAGCCTCGGTAAAAAAAAAATAGTGGTTCCCAGGTCCCGAACCAGTTCCGTCCATAAGTTGCTTGCAGAGCTCAGGCCCTTTAATGGTATCCATTTCTCTTCACGTCGGATACCAGGTGTTGGAAGAAGGAACTCGGACCCTGGGTTGATTCGCCCTTTGCCACTTACAGTTTCTCGCCCTACTGGGTGGCACCCGCAGTAGACCCTATACCCTCACATGGCCCTCATGACTGTTTCCGCAGATCAGGCACGGCAGTATGGGCTGCTAAAGCGTGCCATGGTGTGCTTCGGAAGCGGCGCCTGTTGATTCTTGTCTTTGATTACGCAGCGTTGGTTCATTTCAGCGGCCCGGTTCGGACCCTCTTTCCGAATCATTACCCTACTCTCACGGAGGTACAATACTGAAGTAGACAGGGTCTTGTACCTTCGTCGTGATACTGCTGTTGGCTAATAAATGCCGATCTCACTGCCTGTGTGGCCGTGGTTAGATCCCGGTGTCTAGTGTGACGCAGCACAGACTCTTCACGGAGATACCGCAGATTGAGTCCGAATCGGTGGACATCACTTCAGATGAACACATCCATTGAACGAATTTTGTTGCGACGATGGTACGGGGACCATCATTGCGCATTCGCCATGATTTGACGAACTCGGCGCCTGGAGGGAAAATCTGGCCGTCAGGAATGTCGTTATCCGCGACAAACGGGGCACCCAACGGCGCGTCTTCCGCGACATTGTCGTTCCTGTCAACGGTGTCAACGGACGAGGAAACTGAAGCGGTCGAGCTATCCAGTAATTGAGACAAAAAACGGCCAGGGTTGATTCCGCCGAGCACGCCGTGTCGGGGTGTTTTCTCGAGTTTGTGTCAGTGGACGCTTCATGTGTTCTCGCTGCCCCACTGACCAACGCATACCACTGCACAGAGGATGATGTTTATCGCCGCTTGTCAACACCAGAGCAGGGATTTCGGTCTCCACGCCCCCCGACAAAATTTACATCAGCCGAGACGGGTCGGCGGATGCCTGGCGTTATTCAAGGCAGACGCAGCGTAGCGTGAGGATGCGAGTGCGCCGCTGGGGCGGAGTTGCTCAACTGCGCGGCACGGTTAACATTGGAGAAATATATGCGATATATACAGGGAGCTGGTATAGGGACATAAGCATGAATACTACTCATACCCGTACTGCGCAGTTGAGGGAAAACATGTGGGAGAGCCGAGGAAGCCGCTGCCAGAGCGAACGCATGAGGGTGGCTTGTTTAGATGGCATCAGCAGCATGTCAGAAAGCGGGCATGTTGGGTCACTCACCCAGGAAAATCAACTATCGTTGGAGGGCGGAAGTAATCAAATCAATAATTTTCTCCATGAACACATCTCTTTCAGGATGCATGCGTGTGGGCATGGTGGTAACAAACTCGCGGATATTGTTGTGGATTTCGTCCTTGTAACCAGAACGAGTGAAATTTGTTATTGTCGACTGAACCAGATGAGTTGACACATCTCTGCTAGACCTAAAAACGTGGTACAGGATAACTGTGAGGTCTACGACGTAGCCTATCACACAGCAAACATTCTCGTTCCTGGACGAAGAGATGAGACCGAATCGATAGGACAGGAAGTGCGCGCTTACGTGCCGCAGTACGGATCATTCACCCACGACGGCATCGGGACTCCTGTCCCTGGTGTACTATTTGGTTTGGAGCTGCGAGAAAAAAAAAATCATTGAACACTTAGTTTGACCCACGTATGACGTGCGCACCCCGACGGGATTCTAGTGGGTATCCCCGTTAACTCTTGGACGAGGTCACGAACCTTAGCCTTGAAGGTTTCACTCGACAGATACTAATCACAGTAAGTAATCACGATAGGAAAGATGAGAAAGGCTAACCTGATTGCTATCACGAAGATTCCAGACATCGACGATATCGGCATGAATGATGTTCAAGCAGTTTTTCACGTGCTCGTCCCTGAGGTGGGGACTGGACCCAAGATCGCACCAATAACCTTAGTGACGAGGGAGCCCGTTAGAATGTACTTAACACTGGGTGAGGTGGGTCATCGGACTCACGGCTTCGCCCAACCCTTTAACAGCGAATAAGAAAATAGATTTCAAGAACCGAGAGGTTACGTACTCGATGGAAGCTTCGATGATGACATTATGGCTTGCTCTCTGTGCTACAGACCATGCAAGAAGCACGGGCGAAGGGAGTCGTAACTTTGCTTTTTGTGCTTTAGGTGGTGTAACGACAGCCCGGGGCTCCGCCAGGACCTGGCGTGTTGTTACAATCAGCTTATCGATGAGATCACCGAATTCCGGTTTCCCTGTAAATAACCAAAGGAATCAAACAACCCTTCTGCGCAAAGCATACAGGAGAACAAGTACTGGAAACAATCTCAGCTGGCACATCCTTGGAGTCCTTGCGGAGCAGCCGGCGACATGATTCTTCGCACATGTCCTGTGCTCTGGCCTTCGCATGTTCATGGTAACGAGGATCACCGTCTGCGATATCAAGCAGAACTTGGGAGACGAGTAGGTCAAATTTCGTGAAGACAGGAACAACGGGCACTAACGACCGAGTGTTCTGTTAGATAGGACGGGTGGTACTTGAGCGTGAGCGCGCTCACCTTTTTGCATGCACAAAATTTCTTCCACACCGTCTCCGAGGTTCCCATCAATGAGGTCCGACGCAGGCACGCATATCCTAAACAGGTTTCATTAGACGCTCGTTGCCTTCTCAAACACAGACCACACTCAGTACCAGATGGCGTGTAACCTTTCTGACGCTGGCAGGTGCGCATCAGTTCGGTCCGTGATGAAGTTTCGGATGATTTGCAAGTTCTGAGAATCCCCGGGTTCGAATTCAGAATATTCGTGGATTTTAAGGTAACGATTATCGCTAGGACAAAACCCGGCACGGATATCAGAGTTCCCGTTTACTTGTGCCGCCTTTTGTCAGGGCGTAGTCAGTTAGCCAGAAAGAGACATGAAAGATAATTGGACACGGACGGCCATATCTACTTTGAAGATAGAATTCATAAGTGAGGACTTGCCCGAGCCGCTCTGGAGAAGGCCTACATCAATTTGACGTGAGAGTTACCAAGTAGTCAGCACACCTTTCCCACGACCAAAATGCTGAATCTGCGGATAATCACGACAGTTGTAGCTTATTGGATGAGCTCTGAACCTCTGAACACATACCTAAAGTTGTTAGAAAGCACCTCCCGCACCGTAGAAGTCAACGTTGGGCGGCTGTTATCAGCCTTGGTCGATATGTGACTTGTCCCAGAGAGTGATTGGAGGTAGTTGTTGGGTGACGCGCCGATGGTTGCATCTCTGGGACGACGGGCGGCGTATCCCGATCCAGATTCGGCGACTCCCATTTCCTTTTGGGATGACGAGGGTGCACGCTTTCCGGACTGGAATGACGGATAGGCGGACTTCGACCTGGCAGTCATAGGTAGTGGACCCGCACATGCGGGTTCCTCCGTTATGAGCGCACCCGTTATTGAACCGAGTTGAGGTCGCCAGGACGTCGTCGTCATCGTCGCGTGGCCTACGGACAGAGAGTGCACGAGCGCCATGCTACGGTGGGGAGGTGGTGGGGACGGGTTGGGCGTGGATATTGTCTCGCTAGACTGGTGTGGCGTGCGCACAGACTCTACCAAGGCGGGACCGGGGAGCGGGGACGCAATCGTGCCGTCATCGCGCACGACTGCTTCACGCGCGGGCGTCCCGTTATCGCCTAAGGGGAACGGGTTGGGTGATATTTCGGAACCAGATGTTTGAGAGACGGGGTTCTCAGCCCTGGGAGCTGGGTGTGAAGGGACGGTTGAAACGGTGCCGCAGGAAATGATGCTCAAGCAGTTCCCCATGTCGGTACCCGAGGCTGGGGGTGCTGAGAGGAACCTGGGGGGAAAGATATATGTGAAAGGGACATGACGGAGGACGAAACTTACCATGAGGACACGGGAGCGCCATCAAGCAAGTTCAGCCTCGCTGCAATTACGTTACCTGTGCGAGTGGAGTGTAGAACTTGAGGGAGTTAGCAAGTTTTAATTCTTCCGGGTAGAAATGCAGTTTCGTGTCTCATCTGAGCGACATAGATGTGGTGCATCATGCACATTCAAATTACCCAGCACCGCAACCGTGGCCCGTAAGGATGCAATCGTTGCTGGCTACCACGCGTTGACGCATGCACTAGTCGCGTTGTTTGATCCCGTGCATAGGAAAGTATGATGGGGATCCGAAACAGTTTCCCCCACGGGTCTGTGTCTTTGGAGGTTGGGAGTGTTTTAAAGAGGCGTGTATCTGCCACAGCCTGAGGCTTTGCCACGCCATCGTGACTGTCGACGGTGGCGTTTGCATATGGTGGGAGTGGTTATAGGACCTTGATGACCTCAGGGTCGCAACCTGAGGCAGCCTGCCCACAACGTTGCGGTACGAACGGTGCGATCAGCGCGCTCCCTTTTATCCCTCGCGTACTACTGCCATGTTCTGTTGCAAAATTCGGGTCACGCATTATAACCAAATTAGATTTTAGTAAGATCGTCATAAGAATTAGTTAGGTTAATTGGTTCCGTTGAGGTGCAGCGCGGAGTGGCGTTTTAGACCCTTTTCACCTCACTGCACCACTGTTCCTTCTTAATCTCTGCTCACCCTTGCCAAGGATTCATCCACTGCTTACACAGCCCACTAAACCTTACTACCACCACGAATAAACCACGTTGAACTGCCCCGTCTTTTGTCACAGGCACTGCCCCCCTCCCACACACACACCAAAAAACCACAGGCGCCTATGGATGCAATCCGCCAGTGACGAGAGACCGGCAGTCATAAGGCTTATAAATGAGACTGGCCGACTACAAAAATATTGTAGGCGCTTTCCTGGATTATTTTTGAGCGGATCGATTCTGAGGGTTGAACATTGAACATCCTGTTCTGCTTCCACGTAAGTTGCATGACCTTGCATGACCGGAGCCAAACATTAGCAATGATGATCGATCGGTGCAGAGCTACAAGGTTGAGGTGAGGGGGATATGAAAAGAACACACGTTCCTGTGCATTGCTGTTTCCTGGTACAGGAAAATCGTAAAAAATCGGATTTACACTACAGTTGACTATCTCATACCGCATAAGTGAAAATTATGTAGTACGAGAATTGTCTCTGCGTCCCAACTGACGCTCGTTCCATAAAAGGCTATACACGTGACATTTATGCACTATGAGGCCATGCACTATGAGATAGTCAACTGTAGTTTATAGTGAGGACGAAAAAGTGATGCGTGCCACTACAGGTAAAGGTGTGTAGGGAAATGCGTTATAAATACAGTCAGTACAGTATGTCTTGAGCCCCAAATTATAGGAAACCTCTATCCTCATCTATAACAGACGCTACGATGACTGGTATTCGTTCATTTTCACTCGACAACCTCCCACAATTGGACGCCCACGCCCTAGACCGTTTCTACTTAAGGTATCGCACACCTTCAGACCTTAGACAACCTCACTGGCACCTTTATGTTATACCGTACTTGAAAAGCTCCCAAGAGTGATGTGATCGTTGGAATTTACAGTAACGTGGAGTGATTGTACGTTAATTGCGACAGACAATTCTCACTACAGTAACTTATGCATGGGTATACGAAGAGATATAGTGATGACGTGCTGATAATATCCAATCTTGTGTTTTATGAGCGTACCGAGAGGAGGAAGGACTCATACGTAAGTGGGGTCTCCAACGTTGCGCGCAACCTCACGGTGCAGGGTCGCGCGGCCTTAGGATAGGATAATCGTCTCGCCGCTTTGGGATCGGTTTATGGTATCTAGCGCCTTGCCTCGGAGGTCGCTATCAAAGCAGTTCTGTGGGGAAACATCTTGGAGTTCGCGCACTGCGTCGTCAATATGCGCGCGTGGGCCTTCATATTTGCAAAGGATATCGCCCGTCAGCGCCAGGAGCCTCTTCGTGATGTACTCGGGATAGGTACAATCCGAAAATACGCCACGGCCTTGGATGACAAGGTCACAAATGAGGTCCAGGAGGATGTGCTGCGTCCCAAAGGAATCCTTGCCGTCCTTCCAGTGGGATATGATGGCCTCGAAAGTAGACTCGTAGAAAACAGAGTTCAATTCCTGTGGGGAGGACGTGGATACTAGCTGTCTCGTGGCGAGGAAGAAAAGCTCGACGGTATACCCGAGACTGTGGTTGTCGCGTAAATCTTGGAGACGCCACAGTTGCTGTTTCATCGGGTCCCTGAGTCGACGCAGTCGAATAGGGATCTGATCGATGGATTTCAGACTCTTGAGTGCCTCCTCATATCCCTCAGCGCACCTTCCCTCCATGATGTCGCGGAACTTGGTCCCGAGGTTGTATAAGCCCCGGACTTGCTGGACGGGGAATACTAATTGTGGCAGGACAGGAGTAGTATCAATAAGGTCGAATTTAAAGGCATCGCTAACCAGGGTGGGTCCAGTGCGTTTGAGTTCGTCGAATAATAAACCGGGAAGGCGTCGGGTCAGCCTATGAGTAGTCTGGTCCATCGCATCTTGAAGTAAGGAGATCCTCCAGTCGACACTGTCTTTTGCATCAGTTTCGTGTTTGATGTCTTCCAGTCCAGAAACCTGCGGCTCATGTCTATACAGAATCTCTTCGACCTCTCTTAGATCTCTGGTTCTGTTGTCCCAGGGCTCGAATGCTCGATGTAGAACCTCGACATGGTTCCACGCTTCCCGTAGACGTCTGTCGATCTCCTTGACACCCTCTAATGCATCTTCATCCGAGGCGCCAAGGTGCGATTGAAAGCGTGCAAGTCCGCTCACAACATATCCAGCCAGCACGCTCAGCTGGCCATCCCTCAGCATCTGTCGAATGGCCACGAGCGAGAGACATGTCCAGCGTGCGGTGAGCGACTGGTGTGTTCCAATTGCCGGCGATGCTCCCGAGAGAGGGTTGTTTTCTGCAAGAGCTAGTTCGCTAAGGACTTTCCCGATCTCTCCAAACCAGCCCAACTCGGCACGAAAGGTAAAGACAAGGGATGCCACGACGTCGATGCAAGCACGAATACGCTTTTGCCGAGCGTCCTCGTTCGCGAAAAGACCACGGTTGGTACATGTCTGCAATAGGTGACCTATACGTTGGCAGAGTCCATTGAAGATGTTGTCGTCGGGTAGAGGTGATTCGTCATGCGGCGTGTGCCGTCTGATGAGACGAGTGCAGCGAGGATGTTGTCGACCTGGAACATCGCTGGTCGAGGGGGCGTGGTCATCGGTACCAGCTGGTGACCCCAGAGACGAGTTGCTATCGACGTGTCCCTCGTCGCTGGTATCGAAGACCTTTTTCCACACTTTGTTTCCCCATCCCGGGTTGAACGAGCCGGGGATAGCCAACGCAAACGATTCCATCTCGGTGTCCTCTGTGACGTTATTGAACAACCATCGGATCGCTCGCTCATCACGGTCCCTACAATCCTCGCTCCGCTCCATTGCTAGCTGCATCTGTCCTTTTGCCATGTTCGAGCTCACGGGCTTCAGTTCTATTTCTTTACCGGGAGGCCGGCCCCAAAACTTTCGGACATGCGCTTTCTGGCATAGATACCAGAATAGGCCTGAGAGTGGGTTCTGGTATGGCCATTGGGGTTTTATGACTGGCGAAAACGTGCTGAATATGTAGAACAAACCGCAGAGGAAGATGGGAACAAGGGTGGCGCGAAAAACCACCTTGTTGAGGTTCCACAAGGACTCCAAGAGCCCTATAAAGAATAAGAAGAGAGAGACGTGCAGGAGCCCAGGAACAGCTTGGGCCACGACCAGCATATGGGACCCCTCGAGGCCTTCATACAAGTATTGTCTCAACCGTGCACTTTTCAAAGGATGGCCATACCGGAAGACTTGCATGTGGTAGCGGACCCACTGCTGGACAAGTGTAGCAGAGAGCGCCGCAGAAAGACTGAATACAAGACTCATGAACCAAAAGGCGTTCACGCGGACGTCAGATGATGAAGGGCTGAAAGTGGGGTAAGGTTGTAGTGGTGGAGCGGATGGGATGGGGACCTGTGGGGCGATCGAAGCGAATTGCTGCGAGATCTGCGCGAGTAGGCCAACGGTTTGTTGCTGGTAGTTGACCATCATTTGGGAAGGGGTTTCCTGCAAGGACTGACGACTATCGATGATGAAGGAGGTAAGGGTCGCGGAAAATAAGCCAGACTACGAGTTCATGATCAGAGACTCATCCGATATACTGGATGACAGTAGTCGGCGCACAAATATTAGGACACCGTCCATATCATCATTCAATGATCGGATCCGAGCATCATCGTGACTCTTAGCCTCATTCTCGTAAAGAGACCATAGGGCGTTGGCACCTTCAGCGAAATCTGGGAGTTCTTGCTGTGCGTGGTCACTGCCAATGCTACCGGGGTCACCATCAGGGGTATTGTTCATATTTTTCTCTTTGGCATTAGTCAGATAGTGAAAGCCCTCGACTAAAATGAGATACGGACGAGAGTTACGAGACCCCTGGGCTTGGTTTCCGAGGTCCCCTTCCCCACTGTCAGGGACTGACAGTACTGACCCACGCTGCAGCGGAGATGGGGCAGGGTCATTCTCAGGATCTACGCTTCCTGTTTCCCCTTGTTCAGAACCATGCATCAGCATATCTGACCTGCGGAGAGCGAGGACTCGGAGAGAGAGTAGACCCACCCCGATACCCACTTTCGAGGTCTGGATCGGTGCCCCGCGTCATAGAACCTGTTATCTCAACGGAATAAAAGAAGGTTGTGGCAAAATAAGAAATGCCGGAATAGCTGTGCGCGTGTCCCGCCGCGCTGCAGGCGCGATATACCATTTTCCAATTATTCCGTAAATCGTAACCTTTCAATTACATCACAATCACTGCACGATACTTTCCTTGCCCTTGTGATCTTTTTTTTTTTTTGAACTGGTCCCGCAACGTGCGCCTTGTATTGGGAATGGGAATAAACCCTTTGACGCTTCCCTTATAGAAAGCGGGACGTCCCTCTGCCCAATGACATAACTTATTTACAGTACAGTACTGCAACCTCGAGCGGTCATCCCCCCCTGAATCCCACCCGTACTAACATCCTCTCATGGGTAACTGTTTCTCCGCCAGCACTGCCGACACCGACCCTTCTCCACGTCCGCCACTCCCGAGAAGTGGTCCTCCTCCACAACCGGAACCTGCGCCTGAATCATCACAGTACGATGTGCCTGCGTCCACACCACCTCAAAATGTCAGAGAGAAAGTCGACGACCAGCCATCTGAACCTGGACCTGCCAGGGCTCATGCTGCGCCTGCTTCGTACCACCGCTCCAGGTCAAAGTCTGCGCATACGTCACTTCGGCCGGAACAGCCTCCACATCGTCCATCACCGCCGAGCGTAAGGCCTAGGGCAATGACCGAATCCAATAGGCCCGGTAGATCGAAATTTGAAAATCCATCGTCCAACGTGCCACAAAATTTCCCCCAACCAATCCCTCGGACAAATCGAAAGTCCGCCCCTAATGATAGCGGTCGCCGACAGTTCACCTCAACGGTGTGGAGCGTGCTTTCTGACAACTTCAGGTATCCGTTCGGTCGTTCAATTCTCTCATAAGCCATTATTGTCCTGACTGTCTCGCAGATTCAGGATTCTTGTCGTGGGCAAGGTGCGTACTAACCGCTAAGTAAGTCTCACGTTTATTAATTGCAGGTCTTCATAAAAGAGCCGCTCCGGCAAGTCATCACTCATCAATTCCATCTTCAAAGTGAATACTGCTGTACGCATACAATCGCCTTACGCATTCCTTCCTAGCCACCCTGACTCTCCCTCTGGGGGAAAAAAGCCTACTCCTGGGAACGCTGATTTCAACGTCGGATTTTCTCACCCAGACAACAGTCGTCTTATTGTCCACGAGTTCCCTGGATTTGAGCCCGGATATGCGCAAAACTTGCAAACCATCCGGGATTTTATCGCGGGCCGCACTGACGCAAATCTCCCGCTGTCAGAGAGACTGCACGCCATTTGGTAAAGAAGCTGTCATGCAGTAACGGGCAGCTAACGAAACCCCTCTTAGGATATGCGTCCCCTCGGCGGACCTCATTGATGGGAGGCTCGGAGACGGGGTAGAAGAGATTCTGGGCACGCAAAAAGGTGAGTAATCCCTGTCAGCCACGCCCCCAGGACCTGTGATAAGGCACTGCACACCCTTATGCTTGGCATTTTTGACATTCTCTCAAGTAACACCTGTTCTATCTAACAAAACTCTCAACCCCTAGTGCCCGTTGTTCTTGTCTTCACGAAGTTTGACCTACTCGTCTCCCAAGTTCTGCTTGATACCGCTGGCGGTGACCCTCGTTACCATGAACATGCGAAGGCCAGAGCACAGGACATGTGCGAAGAATCATGTCGCCGGCTGCTCCGTAAGCATCCAAGGGATGTTCCAGCTGAGATTGTTTCCAGTACTTGCTCTCCTGTATGCGTTGCGTGGAAGGGCTCTTTGACTCCTTGGGTTTTTTACAGCGAGGTCGAGATTTGATGACCTCATTTCCAAGCTGTTTGCAACGACACACAGGCTCGTTGCGGCAGACTCACTCAACGCTAGTGTACTTTCCACCTCGTTTGAATCACAAAGGGGCAGGCCGCAGGTTTCCCCCGTGGCCCTTGCGTGGTCAATAGCACAGAGAGTAAGCCGTGATGTAAAGCTTCAGGCCTCCATCGTGCACGTAATTTCACCTCTGTTCTTAAATTATATCTTCTTATCTCTCCCCACAGGGTTGGGCGAAGCCGTGAGTACAATATATTCAAGTCTTAATTAATGTCATTCTGACAAGGGCCTTCGCTTAACGTAGGGTATTGGCGTAGCCTTGGGTCTAGTCGCGAATTCGCTGGGCGGACCCTGGAATACTGCATAGACATCATTCACACCGATATTGTTGACGTCTGGAATATTCGTGATCAAAACAAGGTTTGTTTGTTTTTCTGACGGTGAATTTGTCGGCTAAAGGAGATGGTTAGTATCTCTCAAACAGAGAGTTCAAAGCGCAGATGTCTCACCTTGTCAAAGACTTGGCTGTGCCACACGCCAGTGCGTCGCCGAGGTGAGCATCTTCCGCATGGAATCAATAGAGGACGTTGAAGAGACCAATTTTCCTAACAGCTCTAACCTAGATGGTGTCGTAGGGGCTGGATCACCGACGCTGGCGGCACGGTGGGTGAAGGATTCATATCAAAATAGGTAGGCAAACTCTGTGTACCAAAGACATGGCCTCATATCTTCGCCCAGTACCGAGAACATGCGCTGCATAATGGGTTACATTGTAGACCTTACCGTCATCCAGCATGAGCTTTTCCAATCTGCTCGTGATTTGTCTACTAGAGAGGTTCGGTCGGTTATGGAGCGCCATGACAAGTCTGGCCCCAGGACCCGGATCCACAACGATATCTTCAGCTTTGTCACGGGGACAGCACAACTCACCTATCGCGGGAACGACGTGATTCTCGAGAAAACTATTGACTTGATTGCGCAGTCTTGTAACTCGCCACCGGGCAGCAGTTAAACGGCATGCCTGGCTGGTGGGTACTTACTTCTCCGATACATTTTTCACGGTATTGAGACACCTTCGCCCGGGCCCAGATTACTTTTCCGGCTACCGACAGCCTCCGCTTCCTCCTCGTCTCCTCGGATCTACATACCACACACTATCGATATGGCTGTAGAGCCACAACTTTACAGCGAGCGCCCCTCGTCGATCTACTTGTCCTATTTTAGTATATATCGTATGTCCTGAGCCGCAAATTATGGGAAACCTCTATCCTAATCTATAATAGACTCTACGATGACCAGTATTTGTTCATTTTCACTCGCCACGATTGACGCCCACACCCTGGACCGTTTCTACTTACGGTGTCGCACATCCTCGGTTTATACAATCCACACCAGCGGCCGATGAAGCCGGAATCCACCCCCACTACCGCTATGATCGTCGTAAGTTTCTGGAAGCATGCAAGTCGGCTCACAGCCGCGTATCCCGGCAATCACTGGCAGCTTCTTCCTCCCCGCTCACAACACCTATGGATCGGCCACGAGTAAGAGGCATGTCCAGCGTACTGTGAATGATGGGTAGGATCTGCGTGTCGGTCGGGTCATTGAGTAATACGGCATGTCGTCTCCTAGTCCGACTACTAGTCGTCGTCCCCGAGCCTCGGTCAAATTTTTTTTTTTGGTGGTGATGGCTCCATAACTGCAGAGCTCAGGCTCGTGAATGATATTCATTTATCTTCACGTCAGATGTCAGGTGTTGGAAGAAGGATCTCGGATCTTGCCAGTGGTTGCTTGGCCCTTTGCCACTTACAGTTTCTCGCGCCCTCAGCCCTACTGGGTGGCACCCGCAGCAGACTCGGACCCTATACCCTCACATGGCCCTCATGACTATTTCCACAGATCAAGCGCGGCAGTTTATGGGCTAGTAAAGCGTGCCATGGTGTGCTTCGGAAGAGGCGCCTGTTTGTCTTTGATGGTTAGTGAGGCGTTGGTTCATTTCAGCGGTTCCGACTCATTCCGAATTCCTATGGAGGTACAATACTTACTGAAGTAGGCAGGGTCTTGTACCTTCATCGTGATACTGCTGTTGGCTAATAAATGCTGATCTCACTGCGGTGCCGTGGTTGGATCGCGCTGTCTAGTAGAATGGGAAACGTCTGACGTAATGGCTCCTTTACGGAGATACCGTAGATTGAGTCCGAATCGGTGGACTGGACAGATGAACACATCCACCGAACAAATTTTGTTGCGACAATGGTATGTTTGTCAGTAGACGCATAACAGAGTTTCGTGTTTATCGCCGCTTGTCAATACCGCAGCAGGTATTTCGGTCTCCACGCCTCCCGACAAAATTTCTATCAGCCGAGACGGGTCGGCGGATGCCTGGCGTTATTCAAGGTAGAGGCAGCGCGAGGGTGCGAGTCCGCCGCTGGGGCGGAGTCGCTCAACTGCGCGGTACGGTTAACATTCGAGAGATATATGCAATATATACAGGATGCTGGTCACGGTATGGGGACATAAGAATGAGTATTACCCATACCCGTACTGTCCAGTTGAGGGGAAACACGTGGGAGCCGAAGAAGCCGATGCCGAAGGGCAAGCAAACGAATGAGGGTGGCTTGTTTAGATGGCATCAGCAGCATGTCAGAAAGCGGGCATCTTGGGTCACTCACCCAGGAAAATCAACTATTGTTGGAGGGTGGAGGTAATCAAATCAATAATTTTCTCCATGAACACATCTCTCTCGAGATGCATGCGTGCAAACACGGGTACGGCGGTAACAAACTCGCGGATATTGTTGTGGATTTCGTTCTTGTAACTAGAGCGAGCGAAATTTGTTGTTGCCGACCGAACCAGAGGAGTTGACACATCTCTGCTAGACTTAAAAACGTGGTACAGGATAACTGTGAGGTCTACGACGTAGCCTATCACACAGCAAACATTCTCGTTCCTGGACGAAGAGATGAGACCGAATCGATAGGACAGGAAATGCGCGCTTACGTGCCGCAGTACGGATCATTCACCCACGACGCGTCAGACATCGGGGCTCCTGTTCCTGGTGTATTACTTGGTTTGGAACTGCGAGAAAAGAAATTCGTTGAACATTTAGTTTGATCCACGTATGTCGTGCGCACCCTAACGGTGTTCTAGTGGGTATCCAAGTTAATTCTTGGACGAGGTCACGAATCTCAGCCTTGAAGGTATCACTCGACAGATACTAATCACGTTAAGCAATCACGATAGGATAGAGGCGAAAGACCAACCTGATTGGTATCACGAAGATTCCAGACATCGACGATATCGGCATGAATGATGTTCAAGCAGTTTTCCACGCGCTCTTTCGTGAGGTGGGGACTAGACCCAAGGTCGCACCAATAACCTTGGTGGACGAGGGAACCCGTTGGAATGTATATAACACTCATGAAGTGGGTGTCTCGGACTCACGGCTTCGCCCAACTCTTTAACAGCGGATAAGAAAATAGATTCCAAGAACAGAAGAGAGGTTACGTACTCGATGGAAGCTTCGATGATGACATTACGGCTTGCTCTCTGTGCTACAGACCATGCAAGAGGCACAGGCGAAGGAAGTCGTAACTTTGCTTTTCGCACTTTAGATGGTGTAACGACAGCCCGGGGCTCCGCCAGGAGCTGGCATGTTGTTACAATCAGCTTGTCGATGAGATCACCAAATTCCGGTTTCCCTGTAAACAACCGAAGGAGTCAAACAACCCTTCCGCGCAACGCATACAGGAGAGCAAGTACTGGAAACAGTCTCAGCTGGCACATCCTTGGGGTGCTTACGGAGCAGCCGGCGACATGATTCTTCGCACATGTCCTGTGCCCTGGCCTTCGCATGTTCATGGTAACGAGGGTCACCGCCAGCCGTATCAAGCAGAACTTGGGAGACGAGTAGGTCAAATTTCGTGAAGATAAGGACAACGGGCACTAGCGGGCCGAGTGTTCTGTTAGATAGGACGGGTGGTACCTGAGCGTGCTCACCTTTTTGCGTGCCCAGAATCTCTTCCACACCGTCTCCGAGGTTCCCATCAATGAGGTCCGACGTAGGGACGCATATCCTAAACGGGCTTTCGTTAGACGCTCGTTGCCTCTCAAACACGGACCACACTCAGTACCAGATGGCATGTAACCTTTCCGGCGCTGGGAGGTGCACAGCAGTTCGGTCCGTGATGAGGTTTCGGATGATTTGCAAGTTCTGAGAATTCCCGGGTTCGAACCCAGAACATTCGTGGATCGTAAGATAACGATTATCGTCAGGACAAAACCCGACATGGATATCAGAATTCCCGGATACGTTCACTGGTGCTGCCTTTTGACACCCAAGGCGTAGTCAGTTACAAGACATGAAAGATAAATTGGACACGAACAGCCATATCTACTTTGAAGACAGATTTCATAAGTGAGGACTTGCCCGAGCCGCTCTGGAGAAGGATCAATTTGACGTGGGAGTTACCAGATAGTCAGCGCGCACCTTTCCCACGATCAAAATTTTAAATCTGAGGATAATCACGACAGTTGTAGCTTATTGGACAACGTCTGAAGCTCTGAACGCATACCTAAAGTTGTTAGAGAGCACCTCCTGCACTGTGGAAGTCAACGTTGGGCGGCTGTTATCAGCCTTGGTTGATATGGGACTTCTCTGGGAGGGTGATTGGAGGGGTGACGAGGGTGTAAGCTTTCCGGGTTGGAATGACGAATAGGCGGACTTCGACCTGGCAGCCATAGGGAGTGGGCCCTCACATGCGGGTTCCTCCGTTGTGAGCGCACCCGTTATTGAACCGAGTTGAGGTCGCCAGGACGCCATCATCGTCGTGGGGCCTGCGGACCGAGAAGGCGCGAGCGCCGTGCTACGGTGGGGAGGTGGCGGGGAGTTAAACCTGTCTCTACTATGTGGGGACTGGTTGGGCGCGGGGATTATCTTGTTAGGCTGGTGTGGCGTGTGCACGGACACTACCAAGGCGGGTCCGGGGAGCGGGGACGCAATCGTGTCGCCATCGCGCACGACTGCTTTACGCGCGGGCGTCCTGCTATCGCCCAAGGGGGACGGGACGGGTGGTATTTCGGAACCAGATGTTTGAGAGATGGGGTTCTCAGCCCTGGGAGCTGGGTGTGAGGGTTCGGTTGACGTGGTACTGCAGCAGTTCCCCATTTCGGTACCCAAGGGTGGGGCTGCTGAGAGGAACCTGGGGGGAAGATATATGTGAAAGGGACATGATGGAGGGCGAAACTTACATGAGGCCACGGGAGCGCCATCAAGCAAGTTCAGCCTCGCTGCAAATTACGTTACCTGTGCGAATGGAGTGTAGAACCTGCAGCGAGTTAGCAAGTTTTAACCCTGCCGGGTAGAAAGGCAGTCTCGTGTCCCATCGGAGTTGACATAGATGTGATGCATTGTGCACATTACCCAGCGAAGTACGCTGGATATGAACACCGCAACCGTGGCCCGTGGGGATGCGATCGCTGCTGGCCACCACGCGTTGACGCATGTGCTAGTCGTGTTGTTTGGTCCCTTGCATAGGAAAATATGATGTACAGTTTCCCCTACCCTAAACAATGGGTCTGTGTCTTCTCGGGTTAATTATCTGGAGGTTGGGAGTGTTTTAACGAGGCGTGTATCTGCCACAGGCATAGTAGTCACGCCACATTTAAGGTGGCGTTTGCATACGGTGCCAGTGGCGGTGGTTACACTGATCTCAGGGTCGCAGGCAGCCTGCCCACAACGTTGCGGTGCGAACCGTGCGATCGGCGCACCCACTTTTATACTGGATAGCCTTCGCGAACTGCAAGTTACTAAACTGCCATGTCCGGGTCAAGCATTATAACCAAATACAATTTTAGGAAGATCATCATAAGAATAAAATAAAATAAAACCTGCGTAGTTGGCTTATAACACTTTATCTGTAGTCCTATTATAAATCAAAATTCGTTTAGTTTGGTTCCGCTAAGGGAGTGCGCTTCCCGGCGGTCCACCGTAGACCCACTAGCACTGTACCGCTGTCCCTTCCTAACTTCCGCTCACCCTTGCCAAGGATTCGTCCCCACCCACCGCCTACACAGCCCGCTAATACCTCCATTTGTGTAGATAAACCCTACTACCCGCGCCACGAATAAACCACTTTGAACTGCCCCGTCTCCGTACGCAGGCAAAGGCCGCAAGGCCACAGGCACCGCCCCCTACACACACAACCCAAAAAACCATAGACGCCACTGATGCAATCCGCCAGTGACGAGAAACTGGACAGTCATAAAGCTTATAAATGAGACTGGCCAACTACAAAAATATTGTAGGCGCTTTCCTGGGTTATCTTCGAGCGGAATCGACTCCGAGGGTTGGACATCCTGTTTTGCATCCGCATGACCGGAGCTAAATATTAACAATGATGCCCGATCGATGCAGAGCCACAAGGTTGAGGTGAGGGAGACACGAAACGAACACACGTTCCTATACATTGCTGTTTCCTGGTACAGGAAAATCGTAAAAAATAGGATTTACACGAGTTTATAGTGAGGACGAAAAAGGCGATGCGTGCCACTACATGTGTAGGTGGGTGGGAAAATGCGTTATAAATACAGCCAGTACAGTATGTTGCCTGTGCGCAGGGAGGAATAAACAAAACAGGATGTATGCAAGTAAAAAGTTCTCGACGTATGTCGTGCCCGTAAACGTTTACGAAGGAATATGCTCGAGCCATGACACCTCATAATTGGAGGGTGTCATCCATATTCTACGCTTAACTCCATCAACAAGTGTGAGGCAAGCAAGTATGACGAAACGCACCAATCTCACAAGACTACTCAGCTCTGGCTCTTGGAAATTGTCAAGCTCTCCGTCAAACCCACTTCCTTCGCCGCGAGCAGCCTTCTTTTTTTGGTCACGTGTGTATTCATGCAGGGCGAGAGCGTTGTAATGCAGTTGGAAGCTAAATGAAAAAAAAAATCGAGATACGACGCATAAGCGCTCATGAGAGCAACTAAAGTGCGGCAGACCGACGTACTTGATATGTGACATCAACGCCCGGTACGTTGGGTGATTGTGGGTCTCTGATGGAAATGTTAGATCTCAGCATGGCAGACGTCCACAGAATACACCAACTAAGGTAATTGCACAGGACCGTGGTCAGTGAGCCATTTGGGCCTTCCCATGCGCTCTGTAAGTCCGAGCAGGCGGATAGAGAGAGCTGCCAAGGACCATGAAGTTATCGCTCGCCCGGAGGGAATGTACGATACACACCACGTTTGGATGCGGGTCGTCATGGTAGTCGCACCAGCCATTGCAAACAAAACGAGGCTCCGGAGAAGCGTATCGGGCATGGGGTGCGATTAGCGAACGCACTCGGGGGCGTCCCCGGGAGCGTCGAGTCCTAGGTGACTCCGGTTCAGCAGACGACTCCGGTTGATCCGTGGGGGGACCTCCGCCGGCTTGAGTACCAGTTTGCGGGATTTGATACGACGGGGGCTCAGCAGGCCGGGTGTCTATGACACTTGCAAGAGACCAAGGTACCTCGGATTTTGAGTTCGTAAAGTCCGTTGCCTGACTGCGTACTGAATGGATGTCAATGCACGAGTCAGAAATATGGTGCGAAGACAAACCATTGATATTCTGCATCGTCATCGTTCGACGCTTGCCTTTGGACTGCCATGGAACGTAGACACTATTGCAGTGGTGGTGGGGAAGATCGAGCAGGGTTCCGGAATGGCAAGTATCAAGGATGGCCTGAAAGACACAGCGTAAGAGAGTTTGAATAAATAGATAAATAAGGAGCGTACTAGGAGGGAGCAACCGACTGGAATGGAAGCAAGGATTGCTCTGAGCTCCTAGAAACATGTCAGTCAAAACACGAATTCTATATGGACGGGAAGGCGAACTGACGTCATCGATGATAGGCTGCTCGTCGCTCGCGATTATCACTACACGAACACATATCAGATGGTATATCTTATATCTTCAGGGGAAAGTGAGCGCACTTTCGTCCAAGCCGTCTTCCTCTTCGAGATCATTGGTAACCGGCCGCTGGTCCGAATGACCAGAGTCTGTGGTGGACAGTCAGATGCTGGGGATTGTCAAGAGGATGGGAATTTACAAAAGAAAGTGAACCTATCGCCCGGCGCGGCACCAGAAACCAGTCCCTCCAGCTCGCGAATCTATTGTGCATGTCAATACGTATGGCAGAGCAGTGATGACTTGGTATCACGGACTATGTTGACGCGAGTAGGCTGAGAGTCCGCTGGGAGGTCGGGATTATCTTTGAGCACAGTGACGTCTTCCGAGCGATAGCCATATGTGCCTGCGAGGATCATCACTGAGGGAGGAAAGATAGGCGACGCATGGAATTACGCACTCATGAGCAGCTCCCGATAGCGGTCGACGTCGCCATGGGGGCCATCCAGCCGCGACCACGTATTGGATGGGCTACAGTAAGTGATGCCGACGAGAACAGCCCGTCGCTTCTCCGTTGGGACATCCCTCTGGCCCTCCTGGGCCTCCTCATAGTCTGGCAGCTGGATGGGTCCCTTTCCCTTGGGATTAGCCCTACTAAATACGCGGAGAATGCGGCGAGGGATAAGGAAGCTGAGAAGACTACACATAACGGATGTAGCTCGTAAGCTACGACTCTGACGCTATCTAGAGGAGAGAGTAGAGTGCGGGGAACGAAACGCGAAACTCACCATCGAAAGCGAGTTTATTAAATGGATGCGTGTGCCAGCGACGGCGCTTCCGTTGTGAGCATCAAAATCTCCGCCCGCACCTTACTGGTGCTTTCCGGCCTATTCCGGGTGACAACTATCAATGGAACAGTGTCAGCGATCGACTACAGCGCTGAATGGTCCCTCGGGAGAGGGGTCTGGGCTTGCCGGCGCCCGCGACTAGCGACCCACTACAGCAGACCACCCACCGGGCCCGGGTGTTGCTCTCAACCTCAGCCTGAGCACCACGAACCCAACTTTTTCGATTTGGGTGTAATTGCCGGATGCCAACTGCACCGTGCCGGCGAATGCTTCTGGTGGTGAGAGCCAACCTCCGAGTCGACCTAGGCACCATGGGTTGAGCTATTTATAAACACATCAAGACCGCGTGGATGCTGCTGCCGTATCACGTATTATTGGTTTCAAAAATACCAGAGTGTTTCAAAGTGCAATTTTTACAGTAAAAGATCGCCGCAACAATGAGCTGATCTTTGCCCGGATATATCCGGGGAAGACTCAAGACAGTCCCGGATTTACAGTAAGCACCTCTCAACGCAGTACTGTACTGTAAAACTTCCAAGGTATAATTTATGTATATCACTCAAATCTCGTATAAAAATTTATAGCACCCAGAGCAGCGGGAGGGGAGATACAGACGAAAGTGTGTATTTGCGTGACGATGTGCGTTCGACCATCATATTTCAAAGTTCGCCATCAGTCTCGTAGTGCGATTGCCAAAGTGCCGTAGCGGAGATGCAACCGGCTGTATGAGTCCGCGTGTAATCTGACGAAAGGTTTGAAATTGCACAACCGGCTTTCTTCCGACCACAACCATCCATCTTTTACCAAAGTGACACTTCAGGTGGATAGTTCATATATTATCACGTCGACTTCAAGAGTCTGATCGTCAAAAGGTGTTGTCGATGCCTTTCTATTCGTGATTGAAACTCCCAACTCGTGATGGTACAAACAAGGACAAGGGCGGCGGGTAAAGTCTTCCACTGGGCGAGGCCCAAGCTTGAACGCCACCATACCATCCGCGGCCAGCCCGCGGGATAGCGCGCCTGACCCAGATGATGAGAAATGATTTGCGGGCGCAGGAACCTGAATGGGACAACGTCGGGGCTGCTGCCGTGTGATCGCTCGGGCCTCCTCTTTGCCAACTATGAACTTATTTTCTTTGATGCAGACGTACCGTTTTACCTGTCAAGTATACGTAGTACAGTACAGTATAATAGGAGCTGCGTCGAAGGCGGTGTCACATTCGTCTCTAACTTCACAACTTCCTCCCGACGCTATGATACCCTGGAAAGACGAAAGTTCCCGAGTCGTCCCGCGCAGTGCTTTGTGCCCCAGGGAACGGCCTTTCCCTTGCTGAGTCGGACCTCCCCAATAGACACCCGTTCCACCCAGTCCCTCATTGAACGCCCATTCGCGGGTTTCTCCCATGCCGTCATAATTGCATCTCAACGGCCGGATGTGTCGTGTTGTCCAGAGCGCGCAATATCACGCAGAATGATGCGCTCATCGTCGTGAAGCTCACAGCGCCACATCACAAGGTTGCCTGCTCCTCGCGTTCCGTGGTACAATACGGTATGCAAATGAGACGGCGCCCGTAGAGAATGTCAATCACGGGCTCCTGAAACGAGACTTGTCATTGGAATCCTGGGAGTCGTCCTAATCGTCTCCATCTCTCCCCCTAACTCCCGCGAGACAAGCGTCTGATTGGTATCACAAGAGGAGTAAGGGAGCATCGACAAGCTTCGCTACAGAATTATCCACGAATCGGTCAAGTTTTTCGTAATTGGGAATAGGGTACAGTAATGTGGTGAATTAGGGAAGGATTACGACAATGCCGTAACGCCATGACCACGATTCATGATCACGCGTGAGGCGTAGGAAGCAGTATTCATGGAGGGTGAAATGAAATGGCTTTCGAGAAGTCTAAAGATGACAATTGGGTCCGTGATTGAGTCTCGTGGTGCTGGGGCAGAACCTCAGCTGATCCATGCGTTTGTTTTTAGACCTAGTGGTATCATCGTGGCCTTCGTCAGTCCTGGGCTACGGTCCTCGCTATCGACTTCTGATACGGAATCAGTGGTTTGTTCCAGAGCTTGGCCAGTGAACAACGAAACCACCAGCATCAACTTCACGATGTGGTGCGGAGGCCATGCACTCAGACCACGTTTCTTCCTCGTTCGAGTTTCTTTACAGCGACCTCGTGCTGATTGTTTTGGCCGGCTTCAGCTTAGTAAGACGCGTTAATCAAATGACGACTGCGTACCCCAGATGTTCATCTCCTGTCTGGACTAGACCCGAGTCGGCCACATCCTCACCGGCAGTACCCTCTCAAGAACTTTCCTTCCAGAATGCATGCCCCCATAGCTTCTGCACCTGCTTTTGTTGATGTACCACCGCTATTCTCGATATCTGGAAGGAAACGGATTTACACTGTCGTGTGATGAAGACGTCCAACCGGGGAATTGACAAGCTAGATACTATCTCCGAAGAATTGCCGGCGAGCATGGATTTGGCCACATAGACAGCCGGAAGAAGAAACATCTTCTGTTGGGGGCGCTGACACGAGGGTCCTTTATCGCGATCTTGAAGAGTTAACAACAATCTTGCTCCCAAACCTGTCGTCCCAGCACAACCTGATTGCAGTAGAAAGTGTCTATCGCCGAAAGGTAAAACGGTTGTCAATGACACTATCGACTCTCGGGCATCGGACTCGATGCCAGGTAGATCCCGTTAAGCTGGTGAGAAGCATACATGATGATCATAATCTATCGTCATAGTTCATCGTCTCGGCAACTACCGTCTCTGTGCACCAAGATCGCGGAAAACCGAGCTCGCCTAGGAACGTGCCTCTCCTCAACTCTATTACGGAACGTTCTCACTCGCAAACTCAACACTCCGATATCTGTCAAGTTTGAGTTAGGAGCATGGAGCATGGGAGATGCAAGGTAAGTTCAGTGGGAATGACGCGATAGACTAATGCTAGCCAGTCGGGTACGTCCCGACCAGTCTCCGTCACCTCGTAGTCGGGGCCCTTATCGTGAAACGCCCACAGCATGGCCGCGAGGCATGACAGGCCAGGCCTGTCGCAGCACCCCATGGGCTCTACAGTTCTGGGGTGCAAGGTGACGTCTTGCTCACCCCCAGCCTCGTTGGACCTCATCGAACAGACCAATCTCTTCGCGCTATGGGTTTAACGTTCATCAGCAACCCCTCGTGCTGTCAGACGAGGAGGCAGTCGCCCCCGAGCTCACACTACTCACGTCATAGGTGGCTTATCTCTCCGAACGCGTTTATCGTCATGCGATCCAGGAACCGAACCGGAGGATGGGCGGCAAGATAGTTGTGGAAGTTACGGAACGAGTAAGTTAACGTCCCTCCTGCGCAGCATGCGATACCATCACACGAACGCGGGCCCGATGGTAATCCACTTCAAAACCCACTACGAGGTGAATGGAATGAGCGTTTCTGAATGGCGCTATCCAAAAGGAGAGGAGGGGACGGGACGGGGAACGATCCATAATTTTTTACAAACCAAACCCAATTACCCTCGCGATTCTTCGGAACCACCTGGACCCACAGCTATCAGCTATCAGTAATCCATGACAAAATTTCCCCATTCATTTTAGATCGTATCGTGCGCACGCACATGCATGACAAAAGCAAAACAGATAGGCTTTACTCGTTGAGCCCCGACCCGATAATACCATTTCGTAAATGATTTCCTCCTTCCTCCCCCGAGACACGTTCGAGGGTACAGTGCCGTAGCGCAAGGGAGGGACAGGGCAGGCGCCTCCATCCCTCCGCCAAGCTGCAGCATTTTAGGGGTGGCGCAGATCATACTCGTAGCCGGTCCATCCAGGAATGCTGCGAGGACAGTCCAACGAATCGCCCCGCTGGGCCTACGACCTACCGGCGCTCGAGACTCGGAAGTGGCCCAGCCGCGACACATTCATCCAAGTTCGCAACGACAAGGTTTTGGGGGGAAACATTTCTGAAGATTTTGTAGAACGAACGAAATGCTAATTACGGTGCGCCACCCCAACGATCGGGTTTTGACGGCGTCTGCGCCAAGATCCATTGTTGGTCGGTTGATTGTTGGTTTTGACACTTGATCTGACATGACACGCACGGATCGCGCCCAGGGTGCAGACGAGGGTGGTCCTGAGTAGTTATCGTGATCTTGCATATAGGCGCATGGCCCGACGTAATATCAGCTACTGAACTACTGTACAACGAGCAGAGCCCAATGTGTGCAGAAACAGAATGAAAAGAAATTCGAAAGCGTAATATGCGTGCGTTGTCGAGTAGTACAAATGGAGGTGACTAACTAACGAAGCCGGGAGGGAAAGATAAAAAATGCCTGTTCTTGACAGTAATGAGAATATGCGAACCTGCGTCGAGAATTACTACAAAGGAGATATACCAGACTAAAAGTTATGAAAACCGAAAAGGAAGTTGAAATCACAAAGAATAAGCAAAGGGAAATCATGACCCTCGAGAAGCTGCGCAGCAGTCCTTATCGAGGAGTGTGATGAGAGAAAGGGGGCGTCTCGATCCCCTCAGGCCCTGCCAAACACGAGTCTACCGACGTTCTCGCCCGCCTCGTTGCTTTTGTCAATCTCGACGCCAACCAGGTGTGTCTTGGAACCGAGCCAGTCCAGCCGGCGGATGCCGCCCTCCCAGCCGCCCCCCATGCGCGTGCAGCGCTTTTTGTACGCCTCGGCGACGCGGCGCTGCGCGTGCGAGCCCTCGCCGAGCGAGTCCCACTCCTCGGGCGTCACGCAGGTCATGAGCGTCGTGTGCACGGCGTACAGCACGTCGAGGTTCGTGAGCGCCACCGAGGTCTTCGCCTTGCGTCGCTCGCCGCCCTTGCCGATGAAGAAGGTCGGCGGCGATCCGATCGGCCCGACGAAGACGTCCCACGGCAGCTTCGGGGAGCGTAGGATGAGGCGCGAGCTCGCTGGAATCGGTGGCTCCGTCGCGGGCTGGGCGAGGGTGACCGCCGGTACTGGTGCGTGGATCGTTCGATCCACGACCGTCCGCGCGGACGGAGTGAAGGCGATATCGTAAGAGATGGGGGCATGGTGACGTTGCGTGAACGAGATCAGTGGATGCATGTGAAAACGAGGGGCGCGGGCTTGAGATCGCGTGGGTGATGGCTCGGGACCATCTGCAAGCGCAAGGATCAGGGAGGCAAATCGGGGAGGCGAGGACAAAGATGGGAACGTACAGGTCGATGATCCACTGGTACTAGAACTGACACCGACCTGCCAGGCCTTGTTCCGGCCCGCTGACTTGGTGGAACGGCCGTCAGGTGTCTTGGATCGAGGGGGACTGGGTACCAATGGAGATGGCACCATGGCTGTGCCAGTTACTGGACCAGGATACAGTGAAGAGCTAGAGTTTGATCTTGAGCTCCCAGGCGTTACGTAGCCACCTTGCGGGAAGCGCACTGCGTTCCGTACGGGCCGTAAGTAAGCTTCGGATGAGCCGATATGGGTCAAGGGTTGATACGGACCTTGCATCTGAGTCGGTGGCACATTGTTTGCGGCCCGAACGGTAGATGGGCGGCTACCGTCGTGGGAAAGACGCGAATCATAGGTCGGATAAGAGAAGGGTGATGAAACCATCACTGGAGGGGTGCTGTAGTTGTTGACGGCCTGAACCTTACTTTGTGACGTTCCCGCGGTTGACGTAGATGGCGTGTTCCCTGAGGGAGTTGTGAAGACATAGTATGGTGCTGGAGCCGGAGTTGACTCTGTTCGACGACGTGACTTGGCCTTTCCATGGGGGGGAGTGGTGGAAGTTTGGCCATTGCCAAACAGGTTGCGGAGATAGGTGGCCATTGACAAAGAAAGGGGCGAGAAAGGTGTTTTTCAAAAGTCGTGAAAGTGTCGTAAAGATATAGTACAGCGCGCGAGGGCGAGCACAAGGAGAACTAGAGGGGAATAGTAGTACTAGGGAGACCTGGGCGAAAGAGAGCCACAGTGATGAAGGAGCAGTACCCGAGTGACAGCCTTATAAACCAAGGAGTTCATAGCCACTGTGATAGCACCTTGATGAAGAAGGGCGTCTTCGCGTTCTGGACTCTGGGAAGGATGTCGTAAACGAAAATGGAGGGTTCTGAAGGAGTAGAATAGCCGGATTTCCGATCGTGCCTCATAGCCGTTGTACAGAGAAGCAGCAAGCTGTTGGCCAAATGGCGAATGACACTCTAAAATTGCACGGCAACGAGGCGTGTGGTCCGGGATCTGGAACGCTTAGCGATGAGTCCGGGAAGCCCGCGCTTGGTGAGCATCGTCACGCTTTACAAGGAAATCGGATGACAGGGTGGCAAAAGAAGATAGCGAAATGTGGTAACACTGAGGTAATGCCATCTGACACGAACCAGGTCGATGAATATGATGGCCCTGCTCTGAAAGAGGTTTGAACAGGAACGCATGTCTGTAACGTGTTCAGCGCGTGGCTTGACATAACTGACTATGGCGCACTATTAATAATTCGCCTCTTCCCCCGCCGCCGCCGTCGCCGTACCGCCTACTAGTATGCTGATTGAAGACTACGGTTTTGATATCATACGGAATCCATAGAACAGATGGAAGATGCCTGGCACTGGCACTCCATGGAAAGGGATAGATTTAGACCCCGTTCTTGGTGCCAACATTCTTCACCGGAGCATCGCATCGACATTACTCGCTTGCCAATAGCAGAAGGAATACTGCGAAATGACGTAGACGGCCGAAGCCACTGTCAGAGTAGAGAATAGGGGGGTGGGAAAAGTAAATATAGTTTGCGAAAGCGCGTGTATACGTAGCCTCATTGTCTTTCAGGCCGATAAGACGATAAGACCTAGAACGCGAGCTGCAGAACGTCGTGTGTTCAGGGCACGGACTCACCCGAGAATGTCGCCTGCGGCTGTGCATGGCCAGCATAAAACGACACGAGGAGATGAAGATAAACGCGAATGGCAAATCCTTTTCAGGTCCACGGGCATTTGTCATTACAAGTTGCGAAGTGCTCGGACTCGGACCAGACTACGTCAGGGTCGTGGCCTCAAACGCCGACTATGGCACCGTGAAACACCGCTCACTAGGGAGGGCAGGAATGAATGTGCGCAAGGTGCGGATCTTCGGCGGAACACGGTCATTACCGAAGATGTCTATCCAAGATCGGGGTTGGGTATGAAGGACTGTTGGCGGAACTAAGAGTGGATAAATATAAATGAGAACCAACGAGGCCCATCTTGGACCAAGAAAGTAACTGAAGTACGGAAATGGCAAGGCATTCCTAGACTGGGCGTGGTGAATGTATTCTATGAATAGCACCGGGGCGGACCATGGCGAACGCAGTAGCCCAGTGAGTGTCTCGAATGCTGGGCGGGACTGATCTAGTGTCAAGATACGCAGGGTAGCGATCTAAAGAATCCGAATTAGGCGGTCCTATGCCCAAAGACGAGAAAAGGTAGGCGGCGGCGGCATTGCACAAAGCGGGAGGTGCCATTGTCGGAAAAGAAGATTGCATCAAAGAACGTGTGATGGCCAACACAACACGAGGCGTCGAAGAACCAATAATTGTAACCTGTTGGTCTGTCGAAGGGAGCTGGACCGGCCCAGGCATGCCCTCGTCACTGAAAGCATCAGATGCATCACACGATGGCTGCATTCACACTCCACTACCAAACGAATGTCTCGCGCCATGGAACAAAGATAAAAACGAATCAATGATATGGGGAACACGAAACACCAACCTACGATACAGGACGTCCGCGGACGCGAAATAGAATAAGCGCCGAACGGAAGAGGGCGCAGGGTGCCAGCTTGTAATTTCCAGCCTTTTCATTTCAACACAGCTGTGTCCCGAAGCCGCCTATAAGAGAGATGAAATCTAGATCGGGTGGGCGGAGGTTACGCTTCTAACAGCGAGGAAGACGGATGGGGTCAACGAGGAGGTTAGGGGCTACCGTACGAGAGCAGAACATACATATGGTAGGGTGATCAGGTGCGTAAAACCCACGAGCTCGACTTGCGTACACAAAAAGTGCCAAGGTGACAACGTAGCCGAAAGACATGCGTAGCTGAAGAGGTAATCGGATTTACTGGATGCGCGCTGCTACTTGCAGATCGAGATAGGCAGAACGATCTAGCCCTTTCTTTACCTTTCACGCGAGAGTTGCCGAGAGTGTAGAGTAAAGGTGTAAAGGTCGAATGGCTCGGGTGAGATGGGCGCAGCAGCGGAGGATGGGAATCGCACTCATCTTCCCCACTAATGGCACGCCCCAGAGCAGGACAACAAAAAGGAAGATCCAGCTGTCACTCATGGCTGGGTACGTGGGTCCCTGCATCCCTCTCCGAAAAGTCAAAAACGATCAATGTGGTACTGTATGCACGCATACATCGCGTAAGAGGAAGCCATGAGCGCCGAGGCACGCACGGGTCTGGATCCACCCCTTTTTTTGCTTCCGAAACAAAACGTCGCTTGATGCACTTTTTGGGGTGCCGCAAAACTACTGGGGGGGCCTAAGCCTACCGAAGGGCATACAGTATGGGGGCAGGCGGCTTGCTCAAGCTGGCTGGCATAATCAGTGACTAAACGGGGTGCCCCCTATTGACATCCGCATGCTACTACTAGTAGCTATGCGGCGATCTTTGACGTTTTAGCACTCGGCTGCTGGGTGAGACGATTCGAACGCAAGGGAGGAGGAAGAATTCGGGTGCCAGTGCCAGTGCGGGATGGCAGTGGTGGTGGTTAGGGAGAAGGGCAGGGCGATCGAAACCCCTTGCCCCCCGCCACAGTCTACTATGTAGTATCATAGTCCTGACTCGGGGATGGCACGGGAAAACATACTTGTACAGTACCGTATAGCAACACGGCTCCGAAGTGCCAAAACGGTGGGGCCGACTGGGTTCCAGGGTACTGCCAGGGAGATAATCTGTGGCGTATTAACTTAAGATCCATGTATCTCTTTTCGATTCGAATGTCATGATGATTTGGAAATGGTTGCGAGGGTTGCGCTGGGTTGCGCTGGCACCAGCTCACTTGGTTGATGGGAGACGGTAATCACAAAGGCCAGCTCACTGATTCGCGAGATGGCAAAAGACCATGATCTGTCACGGTATCACCGGTGTCATCACCTTTCTGTCTTCGTCGTGGTACAGCAAAGACGCGATCCGAACATTCAGGAATTGCCTAAAATACATGTGTAGTAGGAGATACATACAGTACATATCCAATAACGGATGGACGCCACGCCCAAAGTAACCAAGAACCACTGGCATGGTGGCAGGGCAAAGGGGAGCCTACAGTATATCTATTTACGATTCCACCACTGAGCGACAACGGTGCAGCGGGTCAGCCATACGAGATCTACGCGACGAGGGAATCCAAGAGAAGGGTATACTATCACGCACGAGAAGACGCCATCAAACCGAGGTGCAGACTCCACGTCCCATCCATAGCCCAGACGGGCCACATCCCCCACCAGGCGGTGCGATCTTCCAGGCAGTCAACGCGCTTCACTCCCTGTCTCCTGGTGATTTCGGCCAGACCAGGCGTGCGCGAGCACCGGCGGTAACATGCCTCGAGCAGCCTGCGATATTCGTCTTCCGACCGCCCCTTGATGATGTCGACTTCGTCACACGAGACAGGCTTCTGGAAGTACTGATAGATCGCCCAGAATACGTCTCCACACGTCACCTTGTTCTTCCTTATCTTGATAGGTGGCCACATGTCCTGCCCGAAACCCGTATTGCACACGACGATGATCTCGTTCGTCTCTGGGAACACCGCGGGCGTATGGGACGAAAATGCGTCGTTCATATCCACGAAAATGTCCTGGCCTGAGATGCGCTTGGCCTTGGATGGCGGGTCCGAGATGTCCCACACGACGTGCGGCCGATCGGCGGAGACCGGATTTGGTGCCAGCCATGGCGCGAGGTGCAGCGGAAGCGTGCGCTCCCTCGGCGGCCACGGCTCGCCGGGAGTCCAGAACGGCTGTGTGCCTGGGATCGGGAGGCCGCCGGGCAGTGCCATAGTTTGGCCGGGTGTAAATGGCGTCGTCGGGATGCTTGGCGTGGGCCAGAATGCGGCCGCAGGTGTACCGAGCTGGGGTTGGGAATGAGGCGGCCATCCCATGAACCCCGGTGCGAGAGCGGCGGCTTGGAAATTTTGCGACGATGTGGCCGGAGATGGAACGTAAGCGGCTGACACTTGTGGCGTGGCGGGCGCCCAGGAAGAGGGCAACGGCAATGATGGGCCTAGGGGGGTTGCGACGACGCCCGGGATGGACATGAGCGGTGTGGGAACGGCGAAAGGTGAGGGCCTCTGCGGCTGCTGATAAAACTGGCCAGAAGGTGCGAGCGGTACCTGGTAGGCAGCCATTGTTTGATGGGGTATCGATACAAGCGGTGGGGCAGTCGCAACGGGGTGATACATCGGGGTTGGGGGAGCAGAAACGGGTCGGGAAAGGCTTGGTGTAGGTGGTAGTTGTTGTTCAAGTTGGGTGGAATCGGATGAATACAAATGTCGTTGTTGAGGATAAGGGGTCCCTGGAACGTGACGTGGCCTAGGCGAATGAGTGGGCTCACTCTCGAGATCGAGATTTCTCTCGTTGATCCCGAAGGTCCGAGCGCTCGGCCGGTCCACGGGTGACTGGATGTCACCTTGGCTCCGCCGTTCGTAAGACCGTATCTGTTGTCTCGCTTGAGAAACCGCTGCGATCACACTGGCATATGGATCGTCACTGCGCCTTTGGGGATCGGAATTCCGCCGCATCGACAATCGGACGCGTGCTGAGAAAAGGTTTGGGACGTTATAAGCAGCCGAATACTGTTGCCGCAGAGAGAATAGCGCGTACCTTGAGGGTGTCCCGAAGGCTGTCTCCCCGAGTGTGAGGTTGTAGAACGGCGGTGTAAAATTGAACGAAGAGGAACGGCGTGTCGATGGTTCGGGTGATGGAGAGGACGATGACGATTATGTACATCTTCGGGAACGGCGGCGTGGGACATTGTACGTGATGCTTCGAGGATTCGGGGGAATGACGACGATCAATTGGGAGGGAGAGAGGTATAGCGCGTTGAACCAAGAAAACGAAAACTTTGGATGGCCTAAGCAAGGATACTCAAGACCGAGTCTAAAACAAAATGTTGTAGCTGGCAGAGAGTGGAGCCTTATAATAGAGAGTCGATACCTCGAAGGTACTGAGATAACCCAGTCCCAGCCGGCCCGAGCATGCCCTAACCGTGAGGCTCTTCCCCTAAGCGATCTTGAAACGGAACAGAACAATACAAACAAGGAAGAGAATGGTCGAATGGCCTTGGCCTGTGAGTCAGGGATGCGATGAAGAGAGGAAGATTGTGGGGCGCCGACTCCTCGACTGAGGCCCGAGAACAACATAAATAGTGGCGTGCGAAACCGATCTTTGACGGCCGTCATAACTCAAATAGGCGCGCCGACGCCGACATGGCAACCCTTTTTGTATTGCAGCTCTCAAGCTTGAGCGGTCCATTTCCTCACAACAGGCTGTGCGCTAGAGTGAGATCGGACAAAATTGAGTCACCGGTGGTGCTGTCCGTAGGGATACTGTAACTGCTCGCCACCGTCTTCACAACGGCGGGGGGATAAAAGTCAGCGCAGACAGATGGCCATAATCAGCTGCCATCACCGGACCCCCGACGTGATGGGAAGCGGTCTGTCAGCATACCTCGTTAAGGCAAAAGGGCCGCTCACACTCAGGCACCGGCATCGAAGGGGAAAATTTTGAAACCAGTGTGGAGACCAAAATGCGATTGTCTTCCAATATCCAGTGTTCTCTGCCCGCGGGATCTGCTCACACAATGATCATATGAGAAAACGATCCGATCGCAATGCAATTCGCATACGGAGCAATCAAAGAACTCCGGCAAAGGCGATACTGACGGGCTACTCGACATCGCCCATCACGGTGCGGATGGAATACGCCTTTGGCCATTCTGGGGTAGTAGCGCGCCGATGCTCTGTGGGTCACCCTCGACGGATCCGGTATAATTGCGAAATGGTTTCGGGTCACGGCATGAATGGATGAGCTCAAACAGGGAAGTCTGGTCATAGGGTCCATATTGAAAAGGCATTCAACTTGGAGACAGTGCAAGCACACTAGAAGGACACGAAGAGAGCTACTGGGGGCTTATCTCACCTCATCGGCTTCCTCCAACCTCGCCTAGCCCAACAAGCCACAGTTTCACGCTTCCCCCGTCAGCAAACAAAGGTATTCCTGTATCGCGATAAAGTAGGAATGAGAAATGAACAATGATGGTTCGTCATACCATATCACACGTACCAGGGGGCCTGAATCACGGCAGAGCGTACAAGGATATATGACCAGTCAGGAGCGGCAAAGCTTGGCACTCGGCCAATCCTTCGTTGCTCCGCGGGGTAGGATTAGAATTGCCTCTTTTTCACAGACATACTGAAAGAGGCCAATGGTCCATCCTAAAGTTTCTCAAGAAGGATGCACTAGAATTCAGGCACGGGAGACATTGGGTAAGCGTCTCGGTGTCCGATGGTCATAGCCCACTACCAGATTGGGGGCGCGGAGCGAACAGGATGCGGGGGAAATTGATGGAGAGAAGGAGGGACAAGCAGGACAGAGATCGATAGTGCCAACTGCGTAACCTGCTGTCTTGTGGTGACTCGTGGTGACCTCGCTTCGGTAGAGGAGGTGATTCCGGGTAAGTCATGTGTGTGTTACAAGTAAAGTGGTTCTATCACGTGAGTTTAGTGGCGTTGTCCGAAACAGGTCTTAGAATTGCACCCAATACTCCAAGTCAACAACACCGGGGCCCCTGTCTTATGATGGCGCAGTTTTCCGAGGGAACGCTCAATTCAATTGGTTTGGAACCGCAGTTATGATGGCGGTCGTGATACAAGGGAACATAGCCAACAATGAGCTTCTATGTGCTTGGGGAAGCATAGTGTGAGTTTGGCGGTGTGGATATCATACTCCAACTGGCACTTGAACATCACGGTGCAGATGCGCCCACGTTGACTGGGACACCATCTATTTCATTTCATACCGTCGTTCCCCCGTCCCCTGGCTGCTACCTCTGTCCATCCAAGACAGAGTCCTGGCCCCCGTAATATACGCGATAAGGTGACACATTGGCCACAGGTGAAGAGCTGGCGCTTGTCCAGGTTACAACTCCTACCATATTGATCTCCTCGGTTCGCGAAGGTCTGGCCTGTGGCCACCCACAGCTTATCCACATCACAGGCTGTACGTACGTATCATATCCCTTCGGCGAGCGGGTAACAGGTGGGGTGGGCACGAGGCGGCATCGAATAGGAGATAGAGCCGCCGGCCGGGGTGTGAACAGTGACGCAGCATATCCAGGGAAGGTATCATACACGTCTCACGCAAATGATAACTGCGTTGGGTTTCAGGAGGAAAACCATCGCCGGAGCGGACAGAGGCGAAGAAGAACGATGATGCTATCTATCGCGTGGGCACAACCTTCCGAAAACAGCGTGATAAGCCGAACATGCGCCCAAGCGATAACCACAGCTCGGTCTTAGTGGGAAGGACCAGCTTGGAGGCTGGAGTCCTCGTGCAGGCAGCATGGGGAGGCCAGGGGAGCTCAGGCTTCCAAGGTGGGATAAGCCAGAGGCTAGGCCCCGTTTACGAGATGTCCGGAACCCCCTTATCTTTCAAGCGAACGGCTTCCTCGAGTCCCGGCGACGCGCGAGAAGGTGCTTTGCAAACCCGAACGCGGTCGCCTTGCTGCGGCCGAAAGAACAAAAAAGTGCCAACTGGCGTCAATCACGAACCGTGATGACGCACCTGGTGTCTTACAAGCGAAAGAACCCCACTACAGTAATCACAGCCGGCCTCGCAGGGTGACGCAAGTGACGCGTAGCGACGACTTACACGTGTGGCCTGGAAGAAGCAACTCTGTAAGCAGGCACATGAACGCAAGTCACCCAGTTGAGATGTGCAGGTAAACTTGATCTTTGTAAACGCTGCTCTTCGTCATGATGTTCGGTCACCATCATAAAGTTCAGAAGTCGCATGGGGGTGCCGGTGCCAGTGGGTGTGCGGATATGACACAGACATCACGAACCTCACAAACCTTGTACATAGGAACTGTGACGAGGTGTGGACGAGTGGCGTGGATCTGTCACCAGGGGTGGGCTATACTGGAGTTACGGGTGATGGAGGTGAGTTAGGCTATCGTGCCGAGACGTTGGGTAACGTTGTTCCGCGGCGGAAATGGAACGCATGGGACCGTTCACACGGGGTGCGATGCGATAGTGGTAGTAAAATGACTATCAGTGGCACGATCATCATCATCACGATGACGGCAGTCGGACTCTGTTACTGTCTGAACCCTGTTCCTTCCATTAAGATTTTGCAGGGGCTTGACATGCACGTCATCGCTCTATTTCTTTTGTGTCCTTGGTTTTACTTGTCTCACTCCGCCACTGGCACCGCCGCCTGCCAGGGCCACGTTCCTGCCGCGCCGCCTCGTGCCTCGCTGCGTTCGGAATTCTTCCGGATCCCCTCATAAATAACGGGAGCACGTGGGGGAGCGAAAAACCACGTTCCCTTATCGAGTAATGGTAGAGGTCATTTTGAATCTCGACATATGCACTGGCACGCCGATATGTGCAGAGTATGTATTGTATCGCATCTCTAGTGCCGGCGTGCTGCCCACCATATCGTCGACTCGCGGACCATGGGGCTGGGGGTATCTGCGGTGAAGTAGGGCCGCGCGTATTACACACGCCCCTCATTCCGATCGGGTGGAGCGGCATAAGTGACAGAAAAGTAATCCCACCTACTTGGTACATGTGCGCACGCGAACAGCAAAGGTACGTTTGTTTGAGCCATCAACAAAAAACGAGGCCCTGGTGCCGGAACTGGCATTTCGAAATGGAGACCCGTGGACGAGCCCATGCAGGCCGACGCAACACGAGACACCCGAAGACAGTGCCAATTCACATGTAACTCTGAAACGCGCTGAGGGCGACTCGCAGCGCTTGTTTGAAATGAGAAACAGGACGGGTTCAGGTGACGTGAAATGAAGAAGAGAAGGACGGAGTCTTTACCCCGCCCCGGGGGGCAGCCGTTGCCTTTGCTGGGTTTGGCTAATGTCGGTAAATGCACCCGCATGATGCGTATGTACGCTGTCAATGAGGCTCGTCGAGCGCCATAGCTGTAGGGGCCTCATCGCTTGAAGGCGATGTTCCGCGAGGCACGAGGCAAATGAGATTGCCGAACCTCGGACCATAATATCACGCGAACAACTAGAGCGATGGAAAAAAGCCAAAAAAAAAAAGGCTATTCATCCATGGAGGTGGCTGTTCCGAAAAACGTGTGCTGGATTGAGCACAGCATCGTCATATAGGTCGTGGATCATGCGTGCGACGAGATGATGTCCTTTGGAAACTACAACACGTGGACATCAGCATCCAGTGCCGATGGCTGCAAAACGTGTATAGCGCGTTTTGTGATCACATAGCGCATATGGACGGATCGCAGTGATCACCTCTGCGAGCGGCATTGTTTCATTGTTTTTGCGATAGTGGTAGTGACAAAGACGTGGCGAGGAACTAGCGTACGTCCCACGGTCGATAATCCCGAACGGAAGTGATAGCAGCAGTAGCATTACTCCATCCTCCAATACAGTTGGCACCGGCCGCAAGCGAATCCGCAGCCTGTTCTATTGAAATTGAAGGTCGATCACCGAATGCTCCGCGTACATCGCTGGGCTTGGTGTGTCAGAGAAAGGATACCAGCGCTGAGGAGCGGAGTGGTGGTACGCATGCTCGTACCAGACAACTGGGCTCATTTGCAAACCCGAGTTAGACGTGATGCCCGACAACTGCGGGTCTAGGAGGGTCGGGGGCAATCTAGCTGGATGTATCTCGACTGGTCTGGGTAGCCAGCGAGGATGGAAGGGCTCTGAGTTTCAGACACCAATACAACACGGATTTGTAAAACGTCGCAATAGCGAATATTGCTAAGCGGACCATTCGGAGGGGATAGTCCGACCTCTAGGAGCCCAGGTCCAGAGCAGTCACAGATCCCCTCGGCTCGTCTGAGGTTGCCGAGCAGTCAAACAGGCGACACTCGGCCCCCCACACTTTCATTTTAGGAGTTAGATATCGGGGCTATGTTCACAGCCAGTCCATAGGGCATCCAGATATACCAGAATGTTCCAGGGGGTTAAGGGCAACGGCTCGGGCAGGGGTGAAATGGAGTACCAGGGAGGTAGCGTACCAGGTTCCCGTCGAACAGCCTATGACCCAATAGCCCGGATTGATCAAACAGGCATTTGGTCAGTGATAGGAAATAGAATCTTACATTAGTGGCACCATGATGGAACTACCACAAGCCCCCGAGTGACCGCGGAAGCCCAGGAACTAGCGCTCTAGTTGTCGCCGAGTGGTCGGAGTCGGAGACAAGATGGCAGTGCATCAAGAAATCAAACGTGACTCCGGAATAGCTCACCCCTGGGTCCGAGTCTCTATGCAAAAAAGGATTGAGTGCAGAATGCAGGAAGACCAAGGCAATCTTTCATGGCCACGGTGCGAGATAGAGTCTATCCACCGAAGGAGAATCCACGGGTGGGGGCCACAGAAGTTGCATTAGCCACGCTTCTGGATACATCCGGGTAAGGGAACCCCCGGCGGAATGTCTTACGGCATCATGGAGAGGGGAAACAGAGTGGGAAGAGTGGGGAACAGAGTGATAGATGGATGTGAGTCAGACTGCGGACGAATACAATAGACCATCCATCAATCTTGCTGGGATCAGAGATCCCTCCAACGATCCATTGTCGCTTTCTTGGCGAATCAATTGGGGTACTAGATATCACGTTGTGCGCGCGACCATGCAAACAATGGCTAGTTAGTTACAGTACCGTGAAAAGTCCCAGCGCGCGTGACTATTGTGGTCGCATAGCAATGCGATGCGTTTCAGATTGAGGGTGAAGCCTGACGAGACGTGAGAACGAAAATAAATTTAGTCACGTGATAGCAAGACAGTGTTAGTCCTGAGTCTATCCCGTCGATTTGGGAATGGCGCCCTGAATTTCTTTTCAGGTCAATCATGAGCTGCGGTCATGGCTGTAGGTCCACTTAGTTACAGTCCATCATTAGGGACAAGAGGGATAATGGCTAAGAGCTGCGCACTGTCAGAGCCTGACGCCCGTAAATCTGGGGCTGCAAAGCTTGCTGTTGTAGCGATCTTGCGACCACGTATGGAATCAACACACTTACGTGGCAATTCTATATAGATCTTGTGATTGGAACGCGGCGAGCGCTATTCCTAAAAGATCAAGATTGCGTCGGGTCGGCTCCCGGAGGTAAGTTAGATGTAGAGTTTTTGATGTAGAGTTTTTGCCAACTTTTGGGGAGGGCAGAGTGAATACCAGGACTCAGGATCCTAAGACGATCGTGGGTTATCTTTCTCGTGGCTAATGGCGTGACCTATGAAAGCGATTGTCTGAGACATCTGTACGTGTATGTCGTAAGACGAGGGAAGCGGCACAGCGGCGGGGCCCGCAAGGGGACAACCTCCGCTCTCACCAATGCCAATTCGAGTCAGAGAGCGTCATCCGAGGAAAGCGCTCCTAGGCCCCGAAGGGGGCTAATAAGGTCCCAGGTGGGGTAGGGGACAGGTGGCGGTGCTTTCACGGGATTTTTTGGCATCAGAGAAGAGTCATTGTCAGTGATTGATAAGGCGAATTACGAGGGAGAGAGATAACACTCTGCCAAGTGCCAAGAAGGGATTCAAAGTAAAAAAAAGGTGAAGAACCCTCCGCGGGAAGTAGATAGTGTAAATCCGGGTATCTGGGATGGAGATAATGAGAGGGACGGCTATGTTGTGCACAATCAAGCCGAGCGGATAGGTGTGCACATGGAACGCACATGGGAACCTGTGCACAGCACGAAAGGGAGGAGATCGGCTAGACCAAAATCTTGGATTTTGGACTAAAAAGCGATGTTATTCTAATGCGGAATTTCCCCGGTTAGCCAATTTGAATTGAATATTCAGGCCGTGGCTATCCATAGCTAACAACGCAGCGCCTAGTTGCTGGTCTTGGTTTCTTAGTGCCCTCATTAATGTAGCAACCAACCCGGTTCTCTTTAATAGTCCCCCTCTGTGCTGTCCTCCCGTGAAGCTATTTAACTTCCCTCCCTCCAGCCCTCCATCCGCTCTTCGCCACCATCATCCCCACTAGATTTACGCCAATACACTACCACCACCCATCACACCTGCTCTCTCATCCACAACCACTGTACAACCATGTCCACCAAGGGGCGTCATGCGCGTTTCAACGAGGACCCGGTCGCGGAGGTGCGCTCCATCCCATCTCCAGCGTCGTCAACATCCTCTCTCGCCCCATCACCCGGGCCATCGACACCCCCGCCCTTCCCTGACGTGGCGTATTCTCCGCCAACTCATTCCCCGGCTCACGCCTCAGTCTCGCCATATCAATCCCCGTCACAACCCCACGTCTACACGTCCCCGGTCTCCCATCCACACGGTCTCCCATTCATCCCGGCACCTCTTGCTCCCAGTGTGTACACCCATGTCGGGCTTGCCGCGCCAAATCTGCAGTACGATATGCGTTACCATCACACCCAGCTCAAATTACAGCTGTCGCTGACCGCCCTTACCGAACCTGCCTCGAACCCGCCGCTGCAGACCCTCTCGCTTCGTATCGCCGGCCTTCCCTGGCTTGTTGTTGTTCGGCCAGACTCTCGGCTCTCCCCTGGGAACGCCATTGTGACTGTTCAGGACGTCCTCTCCACCATCTACTTCAACCTCCGGACGGTGGTCAAGCCTGATGAGTACAACGCCATGGACAAGTCTAGCAAGGCGGCACTCTACCAAGCATTCGAGCGGCGCGTTGGCGCGGATCCCGCTCAGCGCGGGAAGGGCCTCCGGCGGATCGACTTCCTATGCGGACACGTCGTCGCTCAGGGTCTTGTCCGTGCACAGTCGAAGGACAACATATGGGATGTCGTGGTTCGCTGAATGCCGCAATAGCGCTGTCACTGCCGCCGCCACTGTCATACCCTCAAAGATAAGAAAAGAAGAAGTGTATTATTCGTATTTGCAACAACACCTAGCGCAATGACGCCAGGCCAAGTATTGTACATCAACTCGCATCATCCCACCCCCGCTCTCCATCATAATCCCCAATATACAACATCATTCCTCCTCACACCACTCTCGGCTCGTACCTTATCCCCAATCCCTTATTCGTCAGACTGCTTTCTTGCGGCGGGCACGGACGCCATACCTTTGCAATTCATTCTTCTTTTTTTTATATTCGTAATACTATTCGCTTATCTATGCTCCCTCACCTCCCCATTGAACACACGCGCTCCTCCCGCTCTCGTGTGGCTGGCCTTACGAATAGTTTACCGCCCCCTCTTTAGACTTCGCCTTGCGCGTTTATATCTCTTCTTTTTCTAGGGTTTGGGATACTGTCACGGACACATTACGAACGAACATCATAAACAACATAAACATACATACAAGTATCATCGACGGGGTTGTAGTTCTAATCATGAAAAACAAAATGCTTTTTTGGGATACCCAAACACCGCAGGAGAACCAACGAGGAATGACCATTTCCAAATATGGGGCGTGATCACGGGCCGGATATTCCGCTATCCAATCGCAAGGCCAAGGCTCAGCTCGCCCTTGCTAAGCGGCGGCGCAGATGCACTCTGAGTGGAGGCGAAGTCTTTGTCGGGTTGTTCAGACTCACTAATTGTTCTCATTTGTCTCTGTCCCCTGCGATGCCATCACACGCGTACCGTAGTCAGCCAAGCTCACGCAAAAGACGAAATCCGACACGACCGCGATCGCCCTCAGATATTTTTCTCGCGTCTGACTGGGTCGACAATGATCTAGCCCTATCCCAAATTATTCTCCTAGGCTCCCAGGCCCAGAATTTCACTTATAAGCTGCCGCATTGCCACGGTCATAATTAGGACGGCGCAGACCTACGTATCCCTGTCTCTACGTACAATTACTGATTGGTCCCCTCGAACTTTTTTTTCTGCTTTTTCGCAAAGTGCCGGACACCCTCATCTTTCGGCTTTTCCGACCATCTCGGCGCCTCGCAACTTGAACTGCGCATACAGTAACCAAACTAGCGCAAGAGACGGGATACTGTACATAATACAAATGTTGATGGTGCTCACGACATGGGCGCGCGCAGCAACTCAGTCGCAGCCACAGACGCCAGGCTTTCCCCGGTTCATTCCGTGAGTGCCAGTTTCGGGAGTAGGAGGCGGCTGTGTGCACATGTATGCACTGCTATTTTCCCATTGGTGCGTCTCAGCGCTGGACCGATCTCGGCGCCCCCGAAACGGAAAAACGGACATGCCGCCCTTGGCACGTCCTCCGCATAGTGCGCCACGTAGCGGCGTGTCTCGGACTGGAAAGTGCCAAACGCCGACCTATTATTATGAGTTACGCCTCTAGAAATGAACAGGAAATTGTAGAGACGAGACAAGGCCTCCTGCGTGGCACTTAGTCCGGTCGGTTTTTTCCGACGGGGACGGCGCCCCTCGCCGTCCGGCCGGATACTTGCGAGACCTTACTTCAACACAACACCACTGGGACGACTCGGCAACCGCAGCAATCACTAGCACTGGCATTGGTTCGTGCACTTTTGTTTCAATTCAGATGATTCTTTCTACCTCGAATCGGCTTTTTGTTTACCTACAGACCCACGCGGTCACCCAAGGCCAAAATCAACTTGCTTGTATCCCTTCTTCCCATTCTCCCTAACCGTAGTTCCCAAATGTGGATCCGTGACTCACGCTTTTGTTCTAGAAACTTTTTCTTTTCTACTTTGGGCAAGGGGACAAGACTTGCCTACTTTTGCTCACTCTCATTCACCTGACGCGCGCGCGCTTAGCTGAGTATTACTCTGATTTAAGTTACGGTTATTGTCTTTATTTGTCATGTTCTGCTCGCGTCCTCCCCCGTTTTCGGACTGCAGAGACCCTTTCTAGGGTGTTTGAACTTTCCAAATTGGTCGTTGATTACCATCATCAACGTGACCGTCTTCTTAGAGGATCGATACAGTAGAGTTGCGGAGTCGCGGGCAATATTTTCCATCTGGATCTGTCCCCGTGCCCGTTGTCTAGCGACAGTTCTATTGGTTATCGGCACCCTAGGAGCCCCACGACATGTGCGAGACGCGCGTGATCGTCCCGTATCCACCGGAATCAACTCTGCGTGGCCGCGTTACTGATAGCACGAGGCCCTCGTCCTCGAACAGCCTCCGCACGGCCCCGCCTGTCAGACTAAAAGTGGCAGGCGGGCGCTCGAGGTTTCTGTGGCTTGGGAACGAGGGTTACATAGCACATTTCAACAAGGGGCAAAGCCCACCATAATATGATCGTAGCGAGCGGACCACATGGGGCCTTGGATGCTCAGAAACAACCCCGCTATATTATGATAGATCGCTCTCTCCGGCGCTTTGCAAAACGCGAGATCACGGGTATCTGGGGGACCTGCCGTCGGTAAGCTGCGGTGGTGCGTGCGTGCCTTGCATCGTGCATCATGGTCGAATGTCCGACTGCTGTGCTACAGATTGAATTGCCGGCAAATTACTGTATCAATCGGGCAGTCCGCTCTCTAATAAATCATGCTAGTCATCGCTGTGTGCGCGTGTTTTTTGTAACTTACCTGTGCAAACTCGTCTGGTCGCGGAGGGCCCGCGTACACTGGTGATGTGCTCGGCTTTCCCCACCATGAGGTTCCTTCCGACTTAGCCGAGTATTACCGTTAGCACCGCCATAGGCAGGACTCCCCAAGGCATGCTGATCGTGCATCATCAATTCTACAAACGCCTGAGGAAAAGGAAACAATGCAAAGAATAATCGGACGGAGCACGATCATTGAGAACATCAACCGAGCTGGCCGAAGCGTATTATTTTGCGTTGGCGCGGCTCCGAACTTGTTTGACGACGGAAGGACAGCCTATTGTAACCCGAAAAGAATGCTCCATGATTTTCTTGTTTCCATTCGATTTTTTCTTTTCCACCTGAACGCCGGTGACGGACGGCGGATCAGAGCGGTGGGGCCGGGCTAGGGCCAAGGGCGATCCCGGATTCCGGCCCAGGTGTGCCGAAAATAGTGCTTTTCTCCCACGCTCTCGTTTGGGACCTCGACCCCTCGAGGTACGGCACCGCGGCAGTGCCAGCGCCGGTGCCGCGAGGCTGTGCGTGTATTGCCATATCTCTGCAAGCAGATTCCATCAACCTGTGAAAAAAACTGGACATTGTACGATCTGGGCTGCCTGTCCGCCGAATAGGACCCTAGTGCTGCGCTCTTCCCCTCAACTAGAGCGGCGGTGCTATTTTTTTTCTGGCCGTACTGATTCTCATCCGGTTCGGCGCCAAGTCTACTGCCGAGTTTTGAGTCCTGTTTGAATCAAGACGTTGCCTGGCTGCTAGGCTCACTGCTAGTGGGCTCGAGCGCGGAAAACCGTACGCAGTACAATTCACAACCAAAAAATTGCTTGGGCTGTACACAATTTTCTATCGTTCTTGTTGCAAATATCTAGCGGTGCTAGCACCCTCATCTTTGCCCGACAGTTGGAACAAACACTGCATTGGAGTGCTCGAGGGCCTTGCTCGCAAATACCTTCGTTTCAGGTAAAGGTAGTAGGTAAGGTAGGTCCGACTCGCAGGCACCTTCCCGTGCTCGGCTCTCCGGAAGCACCGACGTTTCTAGGGGTTATCCCCAGTCGACTCTCGTTCGCGGTAGGTACGCCAATAGTAGTGCGATGTTGCCTCCTCAATGCGTGTCTCAGGTACATGGAAATGGAAAGGTGGGTGACAAAGCTGGCAGCTGAAGGCCCTCGTGCGTCTGGTTCTAGAATGTACTGCAGACTTGGAGATCTCCGGACGCGAACTGGAAGCCTTTCTATCATGCACTGGCAGGGGGGGCCATCACCAATGCCCGTATCCACCGTATTTGCCTGTCATTTGAGGGGTTACTGATTCGGAGTCCCGTCCTCTCCGAGTTGCGCCATCATTAACCAAATCGGTCCTTCGAGGTCTCGACTGCTTCCCAAGCCCGCAGGAGGCTGGCTGACGGCATCAGAAGGTTCCAGCCCCTGCCATTGAAGGCGTCCTAGGAGAATAGTGGAACACCAATACGTCGAATTTCATAGTGGTCTCGCAGTCTCTGCTCGGTGCTAAATCAAGTAAATTGATGTACACCAGCACTGGCAGCGTGATTGGGCTATTGGAGGGTCCCCCCTGTCTCCCCGTTCCTATCAGCTTCCAGTTCTAGGGATAGTGACCCCCCTCTTTTTTTTTTCTCCTAGCTCCGTATGCATTGCTAGGGGATGCTACCGGACTCCGAGGAAGGCTACCTGAAGCGGCTCGTCTCATCCATCTGGTACTCCGCCTCAACCAGCTCACTCCACTTGGTCATCTGAGTCTCTCAGATACGATCGAAGGAGCCGAGGAAGGGCAAGACAGCCGGCTTGAATGGATGGCTTGCCGTCCCGGATAGTCCTCCGGGCTGTGCGCGTCATTCGACGCGTACTCATTCAGTGCCTCGGAGTCCAGCCTCTCTTTCACCTTTCACGTATTTTTGCAGTATGAAAATGACAGGTCCACTTTTTCCATGGCCAAGTCCCAATTGCGGTGCGCACCGAAAAGGCAAAGAAGTGGGGAGCACGGTTCCCACGGTGAGATCGCCGAAACGTCCGGATGCAGTACGCCCTCTCGGCTTTTGAACCGTAGACCTGCCCGTTTCACCCTTTCCGTGCAACAATGACTAGGTAGGTATATTGACAGGAAATTCATTCGTGCGGTTAGCGCGGGACGCATCCCATCAACAAGCGCCACCGTGCTTCTTGGGGAAAAGTCGCTTTTACGCGAGCCTCCCACGCAGCCCCTCCCTTAATTTCCCCTCTCGGACCTTCCCTCGATCTCGGATGTCAATTCAATTCAATTTTTGGGATGACTCGACCCCGCGCCTGTTTGTTCCAGCCCTGTGATCTAAAACAAGGGACAAATGAATTGAAGGCTGATTGATGTCTTTGCTTGCATTTGGCTGCCCCAATGTGGCGCGATCTCACCTTCCAATGTACCTTTCTTTTTCCTTCCTTCTTTTCCTTCCTGTCTCTTCTTCCCCTTCTTTTCTCTTTGGGCGCGACGCCGCCGGATGGATATACCCCAACGGGGTGCGCGGCATAATTCCCTCTGATGGACACCGCTAGGCTACGTGTGCGGAGCTTCCGCGGCACAGTACCCGTTCAGAGGACGCCGACTGCTCTCCTAGGCCGGCGAACCCGGGGGTACGATATATGCTGTAACCTTCCTTGTGTGTTGGGGTAAACAATATACGGTACTGTGGACACCGGTGCAGCGGTCCAGATGAGATTCACGATCAGATGGCGAGCATACAACGTGGAGCCCCACAGCCACAGAAGGCCCCGCCCCTTGCAGGGCCAATGTTCGCGCGGGACCGAAGGTTGGCGGAGGCCGAAGCCTGATGCCATCTGGCAAGTCAGCCAGAGCACGCGCCGCGAGCACTGGCCGATGAGCGATATGGCCGCTGTGTCCATGTTGCAAGTCCGAGTCGGCGTGCCTCCCTGATGTTGCGCTGTGAGATGTAGTAGCTCTCCACGTATCGCAGTCCCTCGCACGGTCCATCGTCCACGCTCGCCACGTCGGATTGCTCGTGGTGATGGCGCTCTTTGGCCCTGACGGGTAAGGGAGAGGCCGGCTGATCCGAAGATCTGCCATACAGAAGTAGCTCGGCGTATCGATGTCTACAAAGTCAAACTTATTTGGAACACGCATCCGGAAAAATATCAGCATGCTCTTGGGACGAACGATAAATATTAGGGTTACAGCGAACGCCGGAGAGGCACAGTGTGTAGTCGGTATCTATAACCATGTATACAATACAATGTGTTGCAGCATCATGTAAGGCATCATCTGTCGTTGTAGACCTAATCCTTTCGTTTTTCTATCGCAAGACCATTGCACTGTTCTAGCGCTCGCCAATTCTGCGCCCTGAATTCGTCGTATGCACCCACCCACCAGTCAATCGTCTCGACATGCACGCCACCGCGATCGCGCTTTGCTTTGTCAATCGCACTCTGAAGGCGCGCACCATCGACAATATCCTTGCCACTCTTGGGGAACGGCTTGGGCATTGTGTAATGCACGACGCGCAGCTCGTCGCGCATGGCGTCCCACAGCGCGGGGCTCCGCTCGCGAATCGCCAGGTTCGCATTGTACACGTATGGCAGCCGCACGGCGTCCGCGCCAAAATAGACATTGAGGAACGCCTGCTCGGCCTCTTCTGCGGGGAAGCGCGCATCGCCGATGCGTGCCCGCATACTCTCGAACGTTGAGCTATTTGGGTGGAGCGCGAGCATACCGGCGTTGAACTGTAGCTTGAAGCCCGAATTGGGGTACACATCCGGCACGGCGGCGAACGGGAAGGGCAAGTCGAAGAGCTCGTCAAAGTTGCGCCGCACGAGCATGTCCGCGTCGAGGTAGACCACGCGGCGGACGCCGAGAACCGTGTCGAGCGACCAGAGCTGCAGCTTGGTGTACTGATCGACGAAGCGGGGGCCGATGCCCACACCGCTGTGAGGTGGCGGGATCAGCTCGACCTCGAGGAGTTCCCATCCTGCTGCGCGCACGATGCAGAGCGCGCGGGCGGAGAGGCGTCCTGGGACGTGGAGGAGGATGCGGCGGGCGGAGGTGCCAACCCTTTGGAGGGAGTGTCCGAGAGTGGCGACGGGGATAGTGAACAGGTCATTGTAGAGCGCGCTTACCACTGCGCGTGAATCTGGATCGGAAGTGTTCTGGATGGGTGTCCAGGTAGCGAACTGCGGTTTTCTGTGGTGCAGAAGATCTCTTCAATCAGAATTGCCTTGTAGCAAACTGCTACAATGGGGGCAAAGGGGGGGCAAATGGGTTGAAAGAAGGACAACGCACAACATTTGAAAGTGGTCGAGTGGTGTTATGTTCGCGGTCCATGAATGATACCACTGGTACAGGAGGATGAGGTTGAGAAGTGTTGCCAGCACCAAGCCCCTCTGGACCCAAGTTTCTTTCGTTCGCCTGCTGTTTGGGGCTCGCGAATCAAGTAACCCTTTCCACTGCCTAGACATAACGAAACTGCCCGCTGGCCGTTGAAACACAATAGTGTGTACGAAGCGCGAGTAGGGGAGAAAGGATGTGAGCTTTTTGCGTCTCGTGAGTTATGGCAACCCCTGATGACATCGCCTCTGACACAGCTGCTGCGGCCCGCAGCCCTGCTCGCCAAACTAGCAGAGCCGGAACGGCAAGACCGTTCCCCGCAATTGTTGCAGCAGACGTACACCTCGACAATGTCGTTTGAACGAGTGGCACTCACGATCCCAAAAATCAATACGAACTGTAATGGTAATGACTCGGACATCTGGTCAGGGCCCAGGGACAGGGGCGACTCGGTGGCAGTTTCCTTTCCTGTAGCTACCCGTTTCTGGAAGTCTCCCATTTGAGGTAAGTGTATTATGCTCCCGACGATCTGATCCGCACTAACACTAATGCCTCCCTCGCGGCGAGCTATCGTTGTTTGTATCAGTCATTGGACCTCTGTTGCTTCTTAGCAACCTTCTCTGGGCCTCAGCTTTTGTCTGACGGGCAATGGACAACAGGCAACGGCATCATGATTGTGATCTCACTTTGACGACAGGTGTTCACGGCGTTCATGAGCGAATGGAGAGCAACATGGTCCCTATTCAGAGCTGATCAAATGGCATCAACTTGATGATGCACGAGCCGACTGCTGGAGTTTCTCCTTGACACGTATTTCTTTTGCCTGTTTCTTTCCTCACTACCCAGCCTACTGTTCCCATTTTCATGAGCAGAAAGCATTTTTAACTGCATTTCCGAATTGACAATTTCATGGCAGAGGCTTGTTTGTTGATCGTATGCAATCGCTCTTCGACGCTTAACTACCTCTTTGGGCACCGATATCGTCCACCTAAGCCCCATATACATACATTTCCTGTACCGAGACTGCCCATCATAGATTCCTGTAACGTTGTCTCCATGACATTCCGCATCATCCAGGTGCGCACGCATCTTCTCGGGACTCTGTTTAGTTGGCGCGCCCTTTCGTGGTATCAAGGAGCACTTTCAACGTGCCAATAGTATGCTCTCTGTCGTATAACGATCAAGATCTGTTACCGTTTGTTGATCTTTCAATCGACTGATACATGTCTCTGATGCTGAGACACGGAATGAGTGTAGCAACGGACCAGATATGACTACTTCGTCTCCTGCCTTCGACGATGACGCAGCATCAGTCCTATCGGAGCTATCGGAGCCAATCACACCCAAGGAAGTCGGAGAGCTAGACGCAGAGATCGTAAGCCACACATCCCTCGGAATCTCATTTCATTAACTAAGATACACGGAACGAGGAAGGGAAGGTCAAAAGAGTTATCGGGGTAAGTAACACACTTTTTGACACTTCTAGCTGATCATCGAAACGGAATACTTCTTCTCCTTTCACACCCACACATCCATTTCGATCCGGATTAGCATTTCCGTACACCATATCCCAGGATTAGGATGGGGTTCACAGCTATGTGCAGAAGACCCGGGGCACAAAGGACAAGACATATGGGACAGTTGGTGATGCTGAGATTGCGGTGCCACCGTCCCTGCCAAGTATTTGGTCATTCCGTACGACTTGTATATCCACCGGTGAAGCGGAGGAGTGCAGGCGTAGATTTTGATGATGGATGGGCGGTGATCAGGGAAGGTGCCCCGCATCCGGTGTTTACGGATCTACAACTTTTCGTTCGTCGCTCTGAGCCGTGATGAACACTTAGGATGAGATATGGGTCCTAGATTAAGGTTAGGGTGAGGGATTGAACGTGTCAAGTCGAGTCAAAGTTGTGTCAAGTCGAATCGGAACATCTACGAAAATTATCTCTTTACTTCCTTCGCGGTACAGTTCGCTGCATCGCAGCACGGCTTATATCTCTCTTATCCAACGACAACGTTGTCTGTTCAGCACGGGGATTGCCAGAGCAATGCCATTCAAATTACCAACATTACCAGAGGTCCCCGGTGCGGACTCCTCACGCGCCGTTCTCGACGCATTCAAAATCTCCATCGCGAAGCGTGTCGCGGATGCTCTGCCGCCCCTGACAGTCGAGCAGGTCTACCAGGGTGTCGACTACGGCAAGAAGGGCGTCGACTTTACTATCGCGCTCCCGCGCTTCCGTCTGCCAGGCAAGGTCGACGTGCTTGCCAAGACGGTCATTGATCAGGTGTGCAATCCGCGAACGTGTTTTTGTCCTGCTCCGTTTAATCACTCTCATGCGCAGTTCCAAGCGGACGATATTGTCGAGTCCGTCACGCACGACAAGGCGTTCTTGCATTTCATGTTAAAGACGCCCTCCCTCATCCGCGCCGTGCTGACGCAGGTGCACGAGCTCACGAATGACCCGCCATCCGGTTCCCCCGAATACGGCACGAACACTTCCGGCGCAGGCAAGAAGGTTGTCATCGAGTACTCATCACCGAACATCGCGAAGAGCTTCCACGTTGGCCACCTCCGCTCTACCATTATCGGCGCATTCCTAGCAAATCTGTACAAGGCGTGTGGATGGGAGGTCGTGTCGATGAATTATTTAGGAGATTGGGGTACGCAGGTACGTCCGATCTCTCTCGCGTTTGTTGGACCTGCCCCCAAGTTATTATACGCCTTGCCTCAATTTACAGTTCGGCCTCATTGCCGTTGGTTTTGAAAAGTATGGCTCAGAAGAGGAGCTACAAAAAGATGCGATCAAACATTTGTTCGATGTCTACGTGAACATCAATAAAGATGCCGAGTCCGACCCGAGTGTCAAAGCTGCGGCGGCCGCATGGTTCAAGCGTATGGAAGATGGTGATGAGGATGCACTCAAGAATTGGCGCATATGGCGCGAGTTGTCCGTGAAGAAGTATGCGGAGGAGTACGACCGACTAAACGTACACTTTGATGTATACACCGGTGAGAGCAGGGTTGGGAAGAAGTGGCAGGACTATGCGTTGCAGCGACTGGACGAGATGGGATTAATAAGCGACGCGGAGGGCGCGAAGCTTGTCGACCTGGAAAAGTGGAAGCTCGGAAAGGCGGTACTGCGCAAAAAGGGTGCGTCCGCCCCTTTTACCTCACTGTTGTCTTACGCGCCCTCACCTGGGAAATGCACCAGATGGGACGTCAATCTACCTGACGCGCGATATTGGCGGAGCGATCGAGCGCCACGAGCAGCACAAATTCGACAAGATGCTCTATGTCATCTCGTCACAGCAGGATCTACATACTGCGCAATTTATCAAGATGTTACAGTTGATGGAATTCCCTTGGGCGTCGAGCATAGAGCACGTTAACTACGGCCTCGTGCTTGGCATGAGCACGCGCAAAGGCACGGTCGTCTTCCTCGATCAGATCATCCGTGAGGCGGCGAGCGGGATGCACGAGCAGATGAAGAAGAACCAGGAGAAGTACGCCGCAGTCGAGGATCCAGAGCGGACGAGCCTCGAGGTCGGCCTCGCGGCGATCAAGATCCAGGACATGGCCGCCAAGCGGTGCGCGTGCTACTCCCCGCACTCTTTTAATCTTCCCCGCACTTCTGACTATTGGACGCGAGCGTTTAGGATAAACAACTACACGTTCAACTGGGACCGGATGACGTCCTTCGAGGGCGACACGGGGCCGTACCTGCAGTACGCGCACGTTCGGCTGACTTCGCTCGCGCGCAAGAACCCAGAGCTGCTGCCGCTGCCGCCGCCGGAACAGATCGCGGCCGAGACGCTCGCGGAGCAGCCCGCGGCGCGCGAGATCGCGTTCCTGCTCGGTACGTACCCGGACGTCGTCCGGACCGCGCTGCGCACGCACGAACCGAGCGGCGTCGTCACGTTCGCGTTCCGGCTCGCGCACGCGATCTCGAGCGCGTGGGAGACCGTCGTTGTCAAGGGCGAGGCGGACGTCGAGCGGGCGCGCGCGAGGATGTGGTTGTATTTGTGCGCGCGGGACGTGCTCGGGGCCGCGATGCGGTTGTTGAGCATTCGGCCGTTAGAGCGGATGTAAGGGGGGGGAAGCAATTCTGTAACTCGTGCACGGGGGCCGGCGCTTACAATAACCGGGTTTGAGCCGAAGAACAGACAAAAGAGATAAGTATTAAGAGTCGTTCGAGGCGCATACAGGGATGTTCGAGGGTAAGACTACAGTACACTAGTTCCCGCAAGAAAGTAATCTTAAATCGAGAGATTGTACTCGTACTCGCCACTTCCACTGTTGGCGATCCAGAGCACGATCGCAGAAAGCATCAAGGACACGTTCTCCGCGACGTTGGCGTAGCCGTAGTACTGATACTGCTCTGGGTACCCAGGGATGACATACTTGAGCACCAGTAAGGCCTATATACGCAAAGCCACCGCATCAATCCACATGCACTGTAAGTGACGAGGAGAAAGACGCACCACGCTGCCTGCCAAACCGCCTGCCATGAGAGCAAAGCCGATAAAGAGGATGAGGCGTGCGCGCCACACCGCGCGCGAGTCGCCAAATCCATCTTCCCCGCGCACGCGGTCTTTGTCGATCAGGTTGACGACGAGGATGCCGAAGAGAGAGCAGAGGCCGGGGACCCAGTCCGCGAAGGTGACGTGCACAGGTACTGGGTAATCCGGCTCGTTGTATGGTGGGTGCGCGTGGGCGGAGAGGATGGCGGCGTCGAAAAATGTCCAGATGCCGAGGGAGAACTGGAAGTAGAGTGTGAGCGTCGGTGGTATTAGGGAGACGAGAGGACGGGGGCGAGAGAGGCTTACGAGGGCGCCAGCGAGATAAACGCCAAGTGCTCGACGATGCTTGCCTAGGTTGATCTTGTTGAGGAATGGGAATGGGTTGAGGCAGACGCGGCGGGGGTCATAGTCTGAGCGCGGAAGCGACATTGTGTTATCCTCGTTGTCGTGGACAGTGTTCTAAACACGAAGACGACAGCATTTCCGGCCGGCCGAGAAGCGGCATGGTAGGTACGGAAGCGTGGGAAAGTCATCCATGGCTCTATGGAACATCAGGGTCAATGGACCAAACGACTCCGACGGCCGCATTTTTGGTCAAATCGCTTCGGACGTTTTGTAATATCCAATGTGTAGCTCCCATGTACATCTTTTAAATACTTTATAGAGATACAATACGTAGATGTTGCGGGAGACTCGTTTCTTTTTGTTTTTGGCAAAAACTGAAATTTGATGAACAAATACTGATAAGAAATGCTCTGATTTTTACCAACTTTTCGTGGCCACATACAAATTATATGCTATATAGTGAACCTCCGATAGTCATTTCAAAGGTAGCAATGCGGGAATGCAAGATATTCACAAAAGAATGCCGAATGAGTTGATATCAGTGCTCCGTAGAGTCACATGATGATGAGGACAACGGCGATCTGTCACATTTCTTCGGAGATCGTGATCGAGGCCTCTCCCAATTAGGAAACTCTTGCTGATTGTGACTGGTCCATTGACCTCGTTTTGGCTGATAACGACTTTTTTCACTGATTCCTTCATCGCGTGTTTAACACCAACAGATAACAGTTCTTAATTGCCCACTAGGTAGTTTACTCATATGACCAAAATGATGTTCTCTATTCAGATTACCCCATCATCTGCTACAATAGGATCCCGAAGGTCAAAAAGATTTGAGTGGTCCAAAGAGCCATGGATGACTGTATATTATTCAAGCTTTGCTCTTTTCTGTCAATTTGCCACTTGCACTGATGAGTTCAATCAAGATCAATTATTCTACCAGGTTCTATGAATATGTGTTCATAACTTTGGCTTGTCATGGTAGTCGAACCAGAAAACCGCGTCTGCACGCCTCAATCACTTATGTAACGGTCGGCCTCACACTAACCATGTGTCTCGCCTCGAGTACGCTCCTCCTCTCCCTACTAGTACGGCGTCTGGATCATCACTACCTCCATCCCAACAATGTACTCCAACCGGTATGTCCTTGATTTGCACCAGTTTCATTGTAGAAGTAAACCTGGGCTGACTGGGCCTTGCGGGATCATGATATCCAAATAGGTATTTTGCGGAGATTGACCCCCCCTCGTTTGTTTCATCGCTCATCCTTGTCATTGGTGCAATTTTTGCCACAATCCTGCGTATTCTCATCGCTACCTGGCTGGGGGAGGTACTTTCCACGACCCAACATACCCCTGCCCTTTCAAGTCCCCATGAACAGCCACGCCCTACCATTCCTCATGAACAACCGTGCCTTCTCCTTCATGAACAACTACGCCCCGCCCTTCCTCATAAACAATTATGCCCTACCCTTCCTCATGAACAACTACGCCCTGCGCTTCCTCATAAACAACTATGTCCTACCCTTCCTCATGAACAACTACGCCCCGCCCTTTCTCATGAACAACCATATGGGCAACCTCGGAAAGGTACACCCCACGTGCAATGCGTGCAATAGGTATTAACTTGTGCGTATTAGGGAAGGTTTCTCGGCATGTGACAATTGAAACGCTCCCCGATGACGTGCTCATAGAAATATTCAACTTTTACCGACTCTCTTCTGTTCCCCTCGGCGCCCGAGTACGCCCGTGGGAATGGAATAGGCTCGTTCACGTTTGCCGAAGATGGCGATATATAATTTTCGATTCGCCTCGCTACTTTGACCTGCGAACCCTCTGCACCTACGCGGCGCCTGTCGGGGATATCTTGGACCATTGGCCTACCTTTCCTATCATCATACAGTACGCGGGGTTCTCAAGTCCCAGTCCTCTGGCTACCGGGGATGAAGACAACATTGTTGTCGCACTACAGCAGACGGATCGCCTATGCATAATCCAGCTGACTGTGACAATTCCATTGCTGGAAGGATTGTCCACACAACCGCAGGAGCCGTTTCCCGCTCTAGAACAACTGGAACTTGTGACACAAACTGAGACAGGACTCACCCTTCCTAGTAACTGCTTTGGCGGGGCTGCCCCGCTTTTACGTGTTCTCCGCACGGCCAAGATCGGCTTTCCGGCACTGCCACAGCTTCTATTGTCGGCTGAAAATCTTGTCTCTCTTCAGCTTGAAGCGATACCAAGTGCGGGATATATCTCACCAGAGGATCTCATCATTTCTTTGCCCATAATGATCCGTCTCACAATGTTCCATCTCCATTTCCTTTCTCCCACTTCTCGCCCTATCTCAGGGGAACATCAACCTCCGCAAAGACGCGCTGTTCTCCCCGCGCTCAAATATTTTGCATTCCACGGTGTTAGCGAGTACTTGGAGTGCCTTGTATCTGGCATCGACACTCCTCTCCTCAAGTACATCTTCATAACATTCTTCAATCAGGCTATCATCGACATTCCCAAACTCTCCCATTTCGTTTATCGTACGGAAACGCAAAGTTCATCTGATGAAGCAAGGGTGTATTATTCAGGGAACGATATTTCCATCATCCTTACTCGAGGAGAAAGGCCGCATCGTATGGGGTTGCGGGTCCGATGTGTGTCGTTAGATTGGCAGCTGTCCTGTATGGCCGAGATCTGCGAAAATCTCTCCCTTACCCTCTCCGGTGTGCGACAACTGGACATCAGTGCATCCCCTCAGTTGCAAATTGGGCAAGATGATATAGACCCCTTACCATTTCTGGAGCTTTTCCGACCATTCAGTAATGTGGAGGGGCTTCGTGTGGCCAAGGAAGCTGCATCACATGTCGCGTGCGCTCTGGGACAGGAGCACGTGGACATGGGGGTGTTTCCAGAGCTGCGCGAGCTATACATAGAGGGGCATGGCGAATCTACATCAGGACAGCAAGCCTTTGCACCATTTATTACCATGCGTCGACAATCTGGTCATCCGGTAATCGTGCACCCTTGGGAACCAAACAATGACCTTCAACCTCTTGTAACGCCTACCCCCACACCAGCCATTCTGAGATATGATCCTATTCTGGAGCTGGAGAAGGATACTTGGGACACTTGCAAACAATTCGATACACATCCTCGTCCTTTTGCAGTTCAGTCTCTTTTCCAGCAGGCTCAATCTCTCCTCCTTTCCTTCATGCAGAGTGGCAGAGTGGAGGATCTTGAGAATTCGATAGAAGTTTCCCAGGACCTTCTCGAGATGCACACGAAGCAAATACGTCGCGTCAAGTTATTTGGAATGCTTGCCTTTTCCTTCGCTCTCAGAAGTCAGTCGTCAGGGAATATGGCTAGATCCATATCCATGTTCGAAGCTGCTTTTCAAGATGAATTTGCGACGACAACCGAGAAACTTGGCATTGGGTGGTGGTGGGCGACTTTTACAAGAGTGTGGAATCATCCCTCCACGACGCTGGTATATCAGGATACTTTATCAGCCCTGCGGTGTTCTTTTATCGGACAGTTCACCATTCAAATTCAACCCATTTCGATTGGGCGACTGGGTTCAGCGATCCAAGTGCCATTTGAATACGCATCTCATCAGATCGGGAGCGGTCAGCTAGAGTTAGCCGTCGAGGCAATTGAGCAAGGCAAAACATTGATCTGGTCCGAGATGTATGGTCTTCGCGTTTCCGCGGCGCGGCTTCGCAGGTTCAACCCAGATCTTGCAGACAGACTTATGACTGTCAGCCAAGATCTGGAGGCCGTTAACAATTCGATTCCTGTGCACGGAGCCACGGGATCCCCGTTGTATGCGGGGGACCATGAAGATATAGGCATTTTTAATCCTACATTGCGGGAGCAGCAGAGGCTTCTCGGCGAACGTGAGAAAGTCATTCGGGAAATACAAGCATTACCTGGGTTTGAAAACTTCATGAAGGCTATACCATTTCGCACCCTTCAGAATGCCGCTTCCCGTGGGCCAATCATTATTGTCAATCATTGCCGTTGGCGCTGTGACATCCTGATTGTTCTTCACGACTCACTACCCTCCCTCATTCCTACTCGGGCAGGATTTTTCGAACGCGCCACTGCTTTGGCAACCGATCTTGTGGGCATTCGCCGTGAATATCCGCTAGAGTCGAAACAGTATTACAAGGCGCTGAAGTCTGTGCTCGAGGAACTATACGAGCACATCGGCCAGCCGGTCATCGATAGACTTCGGGAATTGGGCATAGCGGAGCAGTCACGTGTTTGGTGGTATCCAACATCAGTTTTCTGCTCCCTCCCTCTCCACGCCATGGGACCAATCCCATCAACCGTTGGTGATGAGCAATACTTCTCGGACATCTATGTATGCTCGTACACACCAACGCTCAGCGCGTTAATGGAGGCTCATTCACCTGCTACTGCAATACCTGATCCTGTAACCTCTCTGCTCTTTGTGTGCCCCGGACCGTCGCTTCCAGGCATGAAGGGGGAGATGGCGGCGATCAAGCGCATTGGGATCCCTGTAACCATGCTCCTGGGCGAAAATGCGACACGTCAAGCCGTGAATGATGGCCTTCAGGAGCACCGTATTGTCCATTTCGCAAGCCACGGCAGCCTTGAAGTAGGGGATCCATTCAACACGGCACTGTGGCTGAGTGGTGGTGATCGACTGACGTTGCTTGACATTGTATGCGCTCGGATCCCTACCACCGAACTTGCCGTCCTTTCAGGCTGTCATACTGCAGAGTTGACGGAAGGGGCAGAAGGGCTCAACCTTGCTGCGGCAATGCAGTACTATGGTTTTAGAAGCGTCGTAGGGACGATGTGGTCCATGGCTGACATTGATGGACGGGATTTCTCTAGGCCCTTCTACCGGACATTGCTTTCACAGGTTGGAACGGATGGTGACCCACTTGAGGAGAATTCTGCTGAGGCGTTTAGGCTCGCAGTACAGAGATTGAGGATGAAAGAAGGGATGACGCTTGAGAGATGGGTGAACTGGGTTCATTACGGCGCGTGAACGGACTTGTTTTGATTTTGTGATTACTACTTTGTGTCGCGTGAAAAGAGTTTTATTTTCTCCGCCTAATTGAGACTATGAGCGCATCGAATCCCAGTTACACTGCGGACATTGACCGATTTTAGCCCGGCTGTCGGGGCCTCATTGGTAGATGAGGGGATACATAGTATCGTCGGGGTTCCTGGCACGGCGACTGGATAAGATAAGTTTACAAATGCGTTGTGATCCTATCCACATAACTTATCATGGCGGCCGTACCGTTTCGCGCCCTTCAGAATGCCGCTTCCCGTGGGCCAATCACTATCACCGAAAGATTCTATGAGGGCGCAAATGACCTTGTAACCAGGCTTCGAGATGCGCGCAGCGCGCACTTACTGGAATCCACTCAGTACCGGAGGGCCTTACGCTCTGTACTCGAAGGGCTGCACGAACTTGTCGGCGAGTCAGTCCTTCGCAGACTTCAAGATTTGGGCATCCCAGAGAAGTCACGAATTTGGTGGTGTCCAACATCAGTCTTCTACTCTCTTCCTCTCCACGCTATGGGGCCAATCCCATCAGCTGATGGTCGCAAATGACATTTCTTGGACCTATACGTTTGCTCGTCCACTCCGACGCTCAGCGTATTAATGGAGGCCCACTCTCATGCCGCTCCGACACCCGATATTAGGCCCTCTCTGCTCTTTGTAGGCCAACGCAGCGACAATCTTCCGGGTGTCGTGGAAGAGAGGGAGGTGGCCAAGTATATCGGAATCCCTGTGACCATGCTCGTGCATGGAGATGCCACTTGGCAGGCATTTATTGATGCACTTCAGGAGCACACCCTTGTCCACATCGCGTCCCACACCGTGTACGGAGAGAACTTATTTGACAAGGTACTCAAGATGGGTGGTAGTGATCGACTTGCGCTTCTCGACATCGTGCGCTCTCGGGTCCCTACTACCGAAGTAGCCATCCTCTCGGCCTGCCGCACTGCGGAGCCAGGGGACGACGCTGATCTCGTCGAAGGGTTACACCTTGCCGCAGCGGTGCAGTGCTATGGATTCGGAAGCGTGATTGGGACGATGTGGGCGATGTACGATGGTGACGGAGCGGAGCTCTCACGGAGTTTCTACAGACATATGTTCTCAAGGCGTGCAGGTGATAACATCCCGCTGAAGGAGAGAGTGGCGAGATCACTGAGATATGCGGTACAGGATTTAAGGAAGCAGACGGAAGCTACGGCTCTAGAACGATGGGTGAACTTTGTTCATTATGGCGCGTGAAGGTAGCCATTTGTATTTTGTAGATATCCTGCGAAAACGACTCTGATTGTCCGATGTATGATAGTGGATGCAGTTCAACGAGTATCGATAGTGAGATACATGCGCGGGGATACCAGTTGTCGTGCCGACAGTGCTAATTTGTACCTCAGTTCTCGTTAGATGCCATCGACCAATCTGTTCCGAGGAGCGCGGTTGCGGATCTCTTCAGCAGACCGCCGCCTCAGAGCGCGCCATTGCATCGGCACGGGGCAACCAATCCAGCCCGCATGCTTCTCTTAAAAAGCCGCTGGCATTCCCGAACATTTCAGTTGGAAGATTTGGGAAAGGGGCTGTGTCGCCAGCAACGCGAAACGCGTAACCGATAATATTGCGCAGTCTGCCTGTCGCTGCTGGAAATGTCGTTCAGTATATAGGTCGTAAAATCCAAGCCAGCTGACATTCATCTCGTCGTGAGAAGCTTTGCATATGCAAAGTACCGCACGCCGAATATCCAAGCTCCAAATCAGACAAACCTAACAAGCCCGAGTCAAAATCATGTAAGAATATGGGTGCATGTCTTGCCTTGCTTCGACATCAGTTCCACCAAGTCAGTAGAGGTTCCGGTGATGAGAAGAAAAGACACTCACGTAGTCGACCAGGTTGCAGGCTGCTAGATCAGGCATAAACGGGTGTTCGAAATAGACAGTAAATGCTTGACCTCGTTTATCATTAAGTGGATGTCTATCGTTACCTCGTCATCGCTAGGTCAGATCGTAGGGCATGACGATGAATGAAGGTCTCAAAGATAGGCAAGGGTACATACCACGATGCCCACGATCCGCCTCACAGTTAGGCAGCGAGGAGACAATATCGTCCAGAAACTCGTCTCCCTTCTCGACCTTTTTCGACCCAAGGGCCACCTCCAACCGGCCCTGGTTTCATGGCAGAGCTTTGCTTCGAGTGAGAGTACGATACACGAGCTCCTGGCCGAAGCCGCGGATGACGATGGGGCTCCCATTGCCTACCCCAATCAGGAGAGGGAACAGCGTGCTGTAAGTGCCGCCCGGGCCCGGCCGACAGGGACCCGGCCCACATTCCCAGTCTATTCAGCACGTCACAACTAGGCCTTATACGTACCAGGAGTACTTCTTATCGCCCGCGGCAAGCAGCGTACTTGCATAGCCAACAGCGCTGTACCCAGAAAGGGATAGAACGGAGGTAATCAAGGGACCAATGACTCGTCAGAATCCGAGAGTAAACCGCAGCGTCATCACATTCGGATCGCTTGCAATCTGGAAGCAACGCGAGCGGGTGAGAGAATCGCATGGTCCTACAATTTGGGCTCCCCGGAACTCTCCCATTACAAAACGATAGTCAAACTGCCCATTATGAGGGCAAATCGGACTGAGAGGAAATGGCGCATATGCGACACCACGGGTGAGTCGCCATGGCCGTGATCCCCAAGTATGCGGTCCCTTGTCAGTTATATCGATGCATAGAATACAGAGGAGCGAACCAATGCCTAGGGCCTATTCTGTTGAGGTGATGTACGGGCTGGCCCTGCTCGCTGTGTGGTGATAGACGTGCGCAGAGAGGATGATAGGAGGGTTCAAATGGGAGTGCGAGCTAAGAAGGAATGTGTGTGTGTAGGCAGGTAGATTGGGACGATATAGGAAGAGACTAGGGCACGAGGCTTGTGAGACCGCAAGCAAGATACTAAATGTCCGACGGTGCTTACTTAGGTTGACCCTGAGGAGGAATGGAATGGGCGCATGCAGACGTAGCTATATGCACGGAACAATCCGCGATCGAGTTAAATTTGCCACTTTGATCTGTCAATTACTCTTTTAAGATATAATCTCTGAATGAACCTCTAGGAACGTCGACGTCTTCACGATTTCGATTTTGGCATGCTCGGCAGTCAAGTTAGAATTGGCGATGCACACGTGTATGTCACGTGAACATTCAATCGCTCACGTGCGGCCAGGATCGACTGCCCCCACCCCACCTCGCTGGTTCTCGAAGCCTTCCAAGCCATATACCAACTCTAGTACACTATAAGGTGCGAGCCTTTTTTTCTGCGGCGTCAAGCTATTCGACGTGCCAAGGCTGCAAATCTCACTGATCCTCAGTGCTATGCGACGTTACCTCAAGCCTAAGTTCGCCAACATCGCCGCACGTGTTAAAAGTGCGGCTACGGCGTGTCTTGTCCCATTACTTGGTATGAGTACAATTTATGTTACAACACTGTATTTATTCATCGCCACTTGGCTTATATCGGTACTTTCCGCTGACCTTGCTCGTGAACAACCAGGTAAGCAACTCCGAAGGGTACCCTGCAGCACGTGCAATGATAGTTGACTTGTGCATAGCAGGGAATATTTCTCAGCATGCGGCAATTGAAAGGCTCCCAGATGAGGTGCTTTTGAAAATATTCAACTTTGATCGACACACTCTTTCACAAGATCTCCCGTGGGAATGGCATAGGCTTGTCCACGTGTGCCGAAGATGGCGGTATATCATTTTCGATTCACCCCGATCTCTCGATCTGCAACTTTTCTGCACCTATGGGACACCTGTTAAGGATAAGTTGGACTGTTGGCCAGTATTACCTATCGTCATGCGATACGCGGGGTTATCAAGTCTCACTCTGCCAGAAGCTGCTGGGGATGAGGACAACATAATTGCCGCACTCCAGCATCCGAATCGCATATGCACGATTCAGCTAGCTGTGACAACCCCACTGTTGGAAAGGCTGGCCACACTAGCGCAGGACCCGCTTCCCGTGCTACAACACCTGGAGCTTTCGACACAAACTGAGACCGGACTTATTCTTCCCAGTGAATGTTTCGGTGGACCTTCCCCGCACCTACGTGTCCTGCGTTTGGCCAGGATTGCATTTCCAGCACTCCAACGTCTTCTATTGTCGGCTGAGGACCTCGTTTCTCTTAAGCTTGAAGCCCTGCCGAGTAGTGGGTATACCTCGCCGGAAGATCTCATAAATTGCTTGCCCGTGATGACCCGCCTCGAAACGCTCCACCTCCACTTCAATTTCCGGATTTCTCGCTTCATCGCAGGAGGGAACATTTCTGCGCCGCAAAGACGCCTCGCCCTCCCCTCTCTGGAAGATTTTTCATTCCACGGTGCTAGCGAGTACTTGGAGTGCCTCTTATCTGGGATCGACGCTCCTGTACTCAAGAACATCGATATAGCATTCTTCAATCAGGCCACAATCTTTCATACCCCCCAACTCCTCCAGTTCGTTTGTCGCACAGAAACCCAAAGGTGCCACGATGAAGCAAAGGTGTATTGCTCAAGGGACGATATTTCCATCACCCTTACTCGACAAGGAGCGCCGCATTGTATGGGATTGCGGGTGCGATGTATGTCGTTAGATTGGCAGCTGTCGTGTATGGCTGAGATTTGCGATAATCTTTCCCTTATCATCTCTGATGTGCGAGACCTTCACATCGATGCATCTTCGCCTTTGTCAGGCGGGCAAGGTGATATGGACCCCGTACCATTGTTGAACCTATTCCACCCATTCGGCAATGTGGTGAGGCTTTTTTTGACCGAGAAAGTTGCATGGCACGTCAAGTATGCCTTGAAACAGGCAATTGCTACGGATGTGCTACCAAACGCAAAGGTGATCCACGTGGAAGAGCCTTATTCACTGGCACTAATGATGTCCTCGTGCAAGGTCATAGCGGCGAAGCAACGGGCTCTTCTCGTTGGCATCACTTATTGTAGCCCATCCAATATGTGGTCGCGGTTGGATGGCCCCTATGACGACGTCGACCGCTATCAGGATCTGCTCATTAGTGCGTAACCACAATCTCGTATCTTTTTCCTCCCGTCAACGGTGATGATCCTCGTAGCGACGTACGATTATCGCCCAGAAGACATCACAGTACTCAAAGATCATCCCGATCTCCCTGAGGATTCTCAGCCTACTCGCGTTAACATGGTTAGTGATACTAAGTCATCACTGCTCTGTAGTGCTCATTGGCATGTAAGATTCGCGAGTTGAAGGGACTAGTTTCTGGTGCCGGGCCGGGCGATAGGTTCACTTTCTTCTGTAAATCTCCGTTCTTTTGACACTCCCTAACATCTGACCGTCTACTACAGACTCTGGTCATACCGACCAGCAGCCGGCCATTGATGATCTCGATGAGGAGGACGGCATGGACGAAGGTGCCCTCTCTTCCTCCTACAGAGATTCCCTCTTTGATGTGTGTTCGTGTAGTGATCATTACAAGCGACGAACAGCGCATCATCGATAATGTCAGCTCACCTTCTCGTCCGTATAGAGTCCGTGTTTTGGCTGACACCTTTCCAGGAGCTCAATGCAATCCTTGTTTCCATTCCAGTTGGCTGCTCCCTCATAGTACGCTCTTTATTTACCTTTTTTACTTTTTCAAATTCTCTTATGCTGTGCCCTTCAGGCCATTTTTGATGCCTCCCATTCCGGAACCCTGCTCGATCTTCCCCACCACCATTGCAATAGTGTCTATGTTCCATGGCAATCCAAAGGCAAGCGTCGAACGATGACAATGCAGAATATCAATGGTTTGTCCTCGCACTGTATTTCTGTTCATATCCTGACATCCGCTCAGTGCGCCGTCAGGCATTGGACTTCACCAACTCGATATCCCAGGTACTTCGGTCGATCGAAACTGCTGTAAGCACCCAGCCTGCTGACTCCCCGTCATATCAAACGCCGCGAGCTGGTACCCAAATCGGTGGAAGTCTCCCCACGGATCCGTCCGAGTTGTCTTCTGAATCGCAGTCACGTGGGACTGCACGCCCACGAGAGCGTTGGCTTTTCCCACCCCAGGCCCGACGCGCTTCTCCGGAGCGTCGTTTAGTTTGCGATGGCTGGTGCAAGTACAATGAAGTCCCACATCCAAACGTGGTGGGTATTGTACATTCCCTCCGGGCGAGCCGTGGCCTCATGCTTCTTGGCAGGTCTCTATATCTGCCTGCTCGGACCTACAGAGCGCATGGGAAGGCCCACATGGCTCACTGACCACAGTTCTGTGCAATTACCTTAGTTGGTGTATTCTGTGGACGTCTGCCATGCCGAGATCTAACATTTCCATCAGAAACCCACAATCACCCAACGTACCGGGCGTTGATGTCGCAAATCAAGTACGTTCCGAGTCGGTCTGCCGCACTTTTGTTGCTCTCACATGAGCATTTATGCGTCGTATCTCGTATTTATTTATTTATTTACATTTAGCTTCCAACTGCATGACAACGCTCTCGCCCTGCATGAATACACACGCCACCAAAGACAGAAGGCTGCTCGTGGCGAAGGAAGTGGATTTGACGGGGAACTTGACAATTTCCAAGAGCCAGTGCTGAGCAGTCTCATGAGATTGGCGCGTTTCGTCATCCTTGCTTGCCTCACGCTTGCTGATGGAGTTGTGCGTAGAATATGGATGACACCCTCCAACTATGAGGTGTCATAGCTCGTGCATATCCCTTTGTTTACGAGCGTGATATACGTCAAGAACTTTTTACTTGCATATACCCTAGTCCAAGCTAGATCTTAAAACCTAACAGCTGAAATCAATACCATGTAAGAGGATGAGTACATGTCATTCCCTGCTCGGTATCAATCAGTTCCGCAAAGTTCGGAGGCCATCCATCGATGAGAAGGGCATACCCACGCGGTCTGTCAGGTTGCAAGATGCTCGGTCGTTCTGAGTTCGGAATAGAGAAGAAATGCCCGGCCCCTTTTATCACGGTATCATCAAACAGGTGGCTATTGCTCCCTCATCGCCATCATGCTAGACCAGATGATATGACGATGAGTAAAAGTCTTAACGATAGGCAAGGCACGCACCGCGATGACGATCCGCTCGTTAAAAATCAGTACCTCGTGATACCCGTGCCGACTTTTGACTCGTCGCCCCGCAGTAAGGCAAGGAGGAGACAATATTGTTCAGAAACTCTCGATCTTGCTCGAACCGGTGAGCACCTTCAACCGGCCCTCGTTCCAAGATGGGCTCTTGCTCCGCACGAGAGAACGCTCCGGATGGAATTCGCGCGGATCCCGATGGGGTTTCCCGTGCCTACCCCGATCGGGAGAGGGAAAAGCGGGCTGCGCGAGCCGCCCAACCGACAGGGCCCGTGTTCCCAATCGGTTCGGCGCGTTACTGATGGGCCCCACGCACTTCCGAAGCTGCCGACGACTTGTCGAAACCGGAGGTGACAGAAACGCGGTCATGACGCCAGCGTTTGAGATGATCATGTGATAACGACGATTTGGCCTTTGGCCGAGAGTCGCCTTGGCGCACTTCTACGTACCATTAGGCACAATATCCGCTGGCAAGCACACAATGCGAACCGGGCGAGTCCTCAAGTGATTTGGCACTTCTACGAGGCCATGTTCTCGGGAGGTGAGGATAATATTACCCCTCTGAGGGAGAGACCGGCAAGGGCTCTGAGGTATGCGGTACAGAAGTTGAGGAACAGCAAGGTAACTCAAGACTGACGGGAAAACTTTGTACACTGCGTATGAAAGGAGCTGGTTATATTTTGTAAATTAATGTAGATGTACGATCTGACACGTCTTCAGTCCTGCGAAACGACTCGGCTGTATCCACCGGTTTTGGCTCTCAAGGAGCCTCACAAAGCCTTCGTTCCACGACGAGCCCTTGCTCCGAGCGAGATCACAGGGCACACTCTGTGAGAAAGTTGCAGATGACGATGGGGTTTCCTGTGACTGCCACTTATCTACTTCGGGGAAACCCGCGCTCCCAACTGGTCCAGTGCGTCACAGCCAGCCCCATGCGTCCCAGGAGTAATCCATATCACCTCCAGGGCTGGCGTACTTGCATACCGAACAGCGCTACACCTAGAAGGAGACAGACCGAAGGTAATCAAAGCCCCCGACGACCTGTCGGGAATCCGAACGAGAAGCACAGCACCGTTGCATTTGGACCGCTCGCGAACTGGATATGATAGAAGCGCGTGAAGGATTGCGGGGTGGTGAGATTTGGGCTAGCCAGACCGCCAGCGACACTAGTAGGACAAAAAGAGGCGTGCGCTCTACCACGGGCGAGTTGCCAGAGCATGCGTCTTCGTGTACACGGTCCCTCGTCAATTAGATTGATGTTGAGGATGCCGAGGAACGAGTACATGTTGGGCTCAGTCTGCGAAGGTGAGGTATCTGGGGATGAGTTACCAATACGTACGGCTTGCAGTTATGCGACCACGTGCGCGGAAAGGATGTCGGACTCGGAGGTGAGGTGAGGAGGGTCGACATGGAAGTGTAAACTAAGAAGAGAGGGAGCATGGGTGAGTAGATGGGCACGATTTGGCTAGGAGGTAGACGCCAAGTGTTTGACGGTGCTTGGTTGGTCTTGTTGAGATGAGCGATTGACTCGGAGCTCCCAGTGCACGCGTGGCGGCTGTGGGCCCTGAGCCTCGTAATATTACTATGAAATTTTCTCTCATTTTCTTCTCCTTATCTGAAAGTTGGACGGACTTAGATAGTATGTAGCTACGACTGGGCAACGCGTGCGTATGCCACAGAATCAGGGCCCCTTGTCGTTTGCCCCGCGTGAATCTAACAGATCTTATCATATTACTAATGAACTACTGTTGATCCTTTGATCCTGTGTAAGGTGGCTACCGCTGCGCCCGAAATGAGCACTCCGACGCGTCCACACGCCAATCCGACTCTGTATCACAACTGCCTGCATCGTCCCTCATTCGTATTCGTCCATGCGCCCATTCCTCTCCCTCTCTATCCGCCCTTCCACTCCGAGCGTCTTCCTCAGCCTCATTTCCGTTCCTCATCACCCGGTTTGCAACCATGAGGCTGCCTTTGCCTTCCTTCCTCGCCCTCGGGCTGTCCGTCCCCTCAGTCCTCGCTCAGTGAATCTTGTCCGCACCCTCGCCTACGCAACACCCGCTAGCTCATCTATAAACTTCGACCTGTGGCACTCGTGTTCTAGCTGCATCGTCTTTCACTCGAAATCGCCCGCACCCCCACATTTCCTCTTCTGAACTCGCCCAGCCTGCGCTGGGAACCCTGCTTAGTAATCCCGTTCGCATTTGTCTGTGTCACTTGCTTAGCCTCTTGAACTACAATTTATCGCTCCCTTCCTTGCCGCGCTATATCTACAAACTTAACACTCTTTTGTTCTAGTTCGCCCCTACCCACTCGCGCCCAACCAAGTCACCGCCCACTAAACCCTTCATACAACTTCTTGTCATATGGACCTAGCACTAACTGTCACTCCTGGCTTTGCTTTGCCCCTGCCAGCAGCATCTGGACTTCAGTAGCGTTTACCCTTTTTGTTCCTTCCCGAATCTGCTTACTCTCTCTCATTTACAGTGTAAGGATCGCTCCTGGCCTGCGCGCGAAAGCCACACTTCCGCACGCTTTTCCACCTCTTCGCACCACTTCCACACTCAGCGTGATATCAGAAAGCCTCTCAGCCATTTCCGAAGCCGCCTAAGCTAACCCGAGCACAGCGTCTTTAGCCTCTAAAGCCTCTCCCCTTTGTCGCCTCCTTTCCCTCTGTCCTCTCTTCACTTGGGACGACACTACACTCGCACAAATATCTACAACAGATACCTTATTTTACTTTGTAATCACACGCGCGCGCACAGTTATAAAAACCCCAGAGAAGCCTCCTCAGAGGCAAGCACACTTTCCTGCTTTTATCTTTCCCTATGCGTGAAGTCCCCTAAGCTCCCAATCGTTTCTCCCTCCTTCGTGCGATCCTCCGACGTCAAACCGAGCCGCCACGCCGTCACGCGTTCGAAGATCTTCGCGCTAGGAGTGTCTGTCTCGGCTCTGTCTGGGAACTCGCTCGCTCTTCCCTCGTCTGCACTTCTCATATCTTGGGCTTGGCAACTGCTTCTCGACGCCCAGCCTGTTTCCTCTCATACCCCTTTCTTTCTCGAACTCATCGGCGCGCCGTCTCGCGCGCTACACCTGTGAAAGCAACGTGTAAAATGATTGTTTCCTGATGGCCAACTCCGCGGCGTGTGATACAAGAAATGTAAATATATAGTAGCAATCCCTTCATATCCATCACGGTATACCAACATAGTCATATCACGTTCCTCTCATCTACACTCACTGAGATGCCTTTCATTCATATCCCTTGTCGCGATCTTTGCTGGATGGGCCTGCAACGTTTGCTTCATCCCTGGAAATGAATTGCGAAGGTGAGCTTGGAAGGAAATGCCATCACGGGAACCTCACAGATTCTCCTGGGGTAATGTCTCCTTCAGATGGAGGTTTGGGACGATCATGAGCCTATCCCTGCCGCATAAGTAGTCAACCAAATGTGGGCCTTGGCTCAGCTCTTCTTCCGTCTTGCATCTCTTCGTGAACGAGGCGTTAATCCTCGCCCGCTCTTCGGTTTCCAGCTTGTTCAATTCGTTCCTACGCGGCTGCTTCCTTGCGTCCTCATGTATCGTCCTCAACACGTCTTGAACGGTAACGCCTATATCTGGAGAGTAACTGGACGCCTGGACAACGATAGATCGTGGATACCCTTGACGGTTCTCCAGTATTACCGTGGGCATGGGTGGGTGGGTGGCGGGGGAATCTACTTCTTCTTGTGGAAGATCGTAATCGTAGTCAGGATGATTGGTGATGTCGAGATTGAGAAGGTACTTCGACAGCACAGGGTGCAAGATGAGTGGTTTTGATTCTCCCTTGGGTTATGATCATTACTTGTGAATCCCCCTAGCTCTGAAGACGACATACCGCCGATTCTGCCTGGGCATAAAAGATAGCCTTAGCCTCATCAGGAACTGGGGGACCCTCATCGTCGCGTAGGATTGCACCTGTGGAACAAACATTCAGTTCCTCCGGCGTGCCGTATGCTGATGCAGGGCATATACCACCGCTCTCAACGAGCACGCCCATTCCCTTGCTGCGCAAAAACTCCTCTACGGTATCCGCAGACAGGGTTTCCTAAGCGCGCGCGTTACAGGGTGACTTTGGGCGTATAGTACAGTACATTGATTGGACGTACCACTCCTTCAACGGCATGGAGATCGTCGTGATGGGCTATGGCTACGGTGTTCTCGGGGCAATTCTTTTGAGGGCGCTGAGTAAGCTTGAAGGAAGCGGTCAAATCCAGACAGACCAACCTGTGCGATGTAGTTCAAAACCCCGATGAGTGGGTCATGGGACTGGAGGCGAGATATCGTGCTTCTTTCTCAATCACTTCAGAGGAGCTACGTACACTCGAATCATCAGGAACTCGCATCACCTGTACTTCATCCTCTCCACGGTTATCAGGGTCATCAGGACGGGGTTCTGCTGCACCCCGAAGTTTCATGTAGAATAATATGCGTTTTGCTCGGAAGCCCCTGATGAATACGCATTGATTCTGAGGCAGATTCCCCGTCCGATTGAAGAAAGATCAACGTATGTCGGGTTAATGTGGCCAAGAAAACGTACTGCGCCCGTGGATCCGGAACTGTTATGATGTGCTACGCCTGGATTGACCATATCAGAACCCCATCGAATGTCCGCCCCCCCGTTAGGAAGGCCAATGGATTCCAGGGAAATTCTTGCGTCCAGGGTGTCGTCGTAGAATGCAGCAGCGGCCCATGAGGAAACTAAAGTACACCCAGAGACGAGGATGATGTCCTCCATGCGCTGTACGTCCAGGTTCTCCCTTTGTGCAAGGGCGAACCAGCTGTCGATATGGTCTCGGATGTAGTTCTCGAATACCTTCGTACGGATAGCGTCTGTGCGCCGGCCACCACAGGGAAGGTTCACGAACGCTCCGAACTTCCTTTTGCATCTATACAAGACGCTCGTGTTACCTGCGAGACTGCGAGTTGATAAGTCGGTGGTGGGTGTGGAGGTGGTAATAACACTTACTTAGACTCGCGGGGCCGGACCTGTGTGGTCACATAACTCGAACAATAATTTGCTTTGCCAAACGTTGATGTACGAGTGTTAATAAATGGATCATCATCTACGAGCAAAGGGTCGTAACGCTCTAGGCTACGAAATTTGCCATTCAAAGGATCGTCCCACGGAAGCAGCACGTTGAACATGCGGATGAAGTACCCATCATGAACGTAACCAACGTCGCCAATCGATACGTGGTCGTAGAGCTGGCCAGGATCTGGCTCCCATAATGCACAACCTTTGCATAAGGAAGCGAGTTGCTGACTGTAAACGGCGTACGGTGGCAATGGCATGATGGGGAGGTAGTTGAACCCGAAGATACTGCTAGTGGGGGAGAAATATTGGGCGTAAGATGATCGTCAGTCGAATGTATTAATCCTATTGGGCCGACTACCTCACTAAGGGCTTGTATCACAGTTTAGTACTTATCAGCCCACGGCCGCACGTGGTGGGGCGACACGGTTCGCCCCCGCCGATGGGTTTCCTCATAAACCGCTCACGACCCAAGCTATATAATCAAGTAAGGTTCGGCTGAGGCCTGAGGCTCGGTACCAGAGCTGCTGTTTCAGTTAGTGGAGCCTCTGGCTAGCGTAAGCTTTCAATATCCTGCTGAGCCTTTGCGGGTCACGGCCATTTGACCGGTTCGTCTTCTTACCCTTCCCTCACTCAGGCTGCACTAGTTCCTACACACCCACGGCCTATACAGCCCGCCAAACCCCTCTACCTACACCTCAAATAAACCACATGTTCCACCCACAGGCAAATCGCAGCACGCAGGAGCCTATACCTTCTCTACGTTTTGTCGGCCAAGCCAGCGCATCTCCACCGGGTACGACGAAGGTGATGAGAGGATTGGGGTCCCAGTGATCGGGCTCGTGTTCGGGAATGCAACATGGGAGGCTGTAATTGATAGCCTTCAGAAGCACCACCTCGCCTTCTTCGCATGCCGCAACTTCCTCAGCAGAAGGACACCATTTGACACAACATTCGAACTGGATGTCAGTGGTCGACCTACGTTGCTCAACGTCGTGCGCACTCGAGTCCCCACCACTGAACTTGCGACCCTTTCAGCCCCGCCATACTGAAGAAGTTGGCTGCGGCAATGTAATACTATAGACTCAGTAGCGTGCTTGGGATGTGGGACAGGATATTTCGATGGAGACAATTTCTTTTAAAAATTGTATGAGGAGGTGCTCTCGGGAGGTGTAGAGGATAACCGATAGCCCCTAGCTTGGGAGAGATCGGCTGGGGTACTGAGGTGTACGGTACAGAAGTTGAGGGTGAGTGTAAGTCTAGTTCGATGGGTGAATTGGGTTCGATGAAATGAATGGATGGATGATCGATTGGACTGTGACTTGGGAGTAAGTAAGAGATGATGTTACCCCGGGCCTTTGGTTTTGTGAAGATAGTTGTGATGGTTTCTACCGAATTGCAACACCAAAAAAACTTTCGACGCACATCGTGACTAAGGGCACGGGAAACTGGTCCTCAAGGTACAGGAACATCGCCCAGAAACCCACACTTGACATTCTAAGATACTGTGTGCCTAAACTTACAGTATCTTTCGAATCAGACATGGTACTCAGGAAAGTCCTGGGTTATCGATTTTAATTTGTGAGGCGATGCGCATACCGCCACAACCCACAGAACAGACGAACGCCTCTTTCTTAGCCATACAGTATGCTTTCGAATGAATCTGTTCTGAGTCCGGTGTTTTTTTATCACTTCGGGGCTGCATTGAGCGGGTTGTACGAAAAAAGAAAAAGGATGTCAGAGGTCTACGAAACAAAATATGCTCAATGCCTTGATAAGTGAGCACTCAGTGGAGAGGCAAGAGTGGGCTGTGAGTACAGGAAAGGCGATCGGCCCGGACTTAAAGGGGACAGTTGGGGCGATTTAAGGCTATACATGTACTGTACTTCCTCGGGCGCCCTCTGGCTACACGGTTCCTTGATGTCTTGAAAGCCATATCAATTTCCAATTTTGTTCCCCATCTGGAAACGCTGTGGCGGCCGTGCAGGGTGGGTCCGGGTATACAGTTACAATAGTGACTCCTTCGGGACATCCGCAAACAATTCGGTGGACATCCTCGTCCTTTTGCGGTTCAGTCTCTTTTCCGACAGGCTCAATCCCTCCTACTTTCCTTCATGCAGAGCGGCAGAGTGGAGGAGCTTGAGAATGCTATAGAAATCTCCCAGGATCTTCTCGAGATGCACACGAAGCAAATACCTCGCGTCAAGCTACTTGCAATGCTTGCGTTTTCTTTTGCGCTCAGTTTTCATCAGCCAGGGAATAGGCCCGGGGCTAGGTCCATATCGAAGCCGCTTTTCAAGACGAATATGCGACGACAACCGAGAAACTTGGCATTGGGTGGTGGTGGGCGACTTTTGCGAGAGTGTGGGGACACCCTTCCACGACGCTAGCGTATCGGAACACTCTATCAAGATTTAAATACCATCTGAATACGCGTCTTATCAGATCGAGAGCGGTCAGCTGGAGTTGGCCATCGAGACAATTGAGCAAGGCAAAATGTCGATATGGTCCGAGATGTATGGTCTTCGCACTTTCGTAGGGCGGCTCCGCAGGCCGCCAGGGTCGATCCCGGTCTTGCAAACCGGCTCGCCAGTGTCAGCCAAGCTCTGGAGGACGTCAATACTTCAACTTCTGCGTACAGAGCCACAGAATCTCCATTGTATTTGGGACAAGGTCATCATGATATCGGCGTCTTCAACCCTACATTGAAGTGGCAGCGGAAGCTTCTACTCGAATGTCAGGAAGTCATTCAGGAGATACAAGACCTACTAGACTTTAAGCACTTTATGAAGGCCATACTGTTTCGCACCCTTCAGAATGCCGCTTCTCGTGGGCCAATCATTATCATTAATCATTCCGGTTGGCGTTGTGACTTCTTGATTGTTCTTCGCGACTTACCACCCTCCCTCATTCCTACTACCGAAAGATTCTATGAGGGCGCAAATGACCTCGTAACCAGGCTTCGAGATGCGCGTAGCGCGCACTTACTGGAATCCACTCAGTACCGGAGGGCCTTATGCTCTGTACTTGAAGGGCTGCACGAACTTATCGGCAAGTCAGTCCTTCGCAGACTTCAAGATTTGGGCATCCCAGAGAAGTCACGAATTTGGTGGTGTCCAACATCAGTCTTCTACTCTCTCCCTCTCCACGCTATGGGGCCAATCCCATCAACTAATGGTCCCAAACGACATTTCTTAGACCTATACCTTTGCTCGTACACTCCGACGCTCAGCGTATTAATGGAGGCCCACTCTCATGCCGCTCCGACACCCGATATTAGGCCCTCTCTGCTCAGGCCAACGCAGCGACAATCTTCCAGGTGTCGTGGAAGAGAGGGAGGTGGCCAAGTATATCGGAACCCCTGTGACCATGCTCGTGCATGGAGATGCCACTTGGCAGGCATTGATTGATGGCCTTCAGGAGCACACCCTTGTCCACATCGCGTCCCACACCGTGTACGGAGAGAACTTATTTGACAAGGTACTCAAGATGGGTGGTAGTGATCGACTTGCGCTTCTCGACATCGTGCGCTCTCGGGTCCCTACTACCGAAGTAGCCATCCTCTCGGCCTGCCGCACTGCGGAGCCAGGGGACGACGCTGATCTCGTCGAAGGGTTACACCTTGCCGCAGCGATGCAGTGCTATGGATTCGGAAGCGTGATTGGGACGATGTGGGCGATGTACGACGGTGACGGAGCGGAGCTCTCACGGAGTTTCTACAGACATATGTCCTCAAGACGTGCAGAAGATGACATCCCGCTGAGGGAGAGAGTGGCGAGATCACAGGTATGCGGTACAGGATTTAAGGAAGCAGACGGAAGCTACAGCTCTAGAACGATGGGTGAATTTTGTTCATTATGGCGCGCGAAGGTAGCCATTTGAATTTTTGTAGATATCGACTCTGATTGTTTCCTATGTATGATAGCAGATACAATTCTACGAGTATCCATAGTGAGATACATGCGCGGGGATACCAGTTCCCGTACCGACAGTGCTAACTTGTTCCCCAGTTCTCGTTAGGTGCTAGGTTACTTATCGACCAATCTGTTCCGAGGAGCGCGGTTGCGGATCTCTTCAGCAGACCGACGCCTCGGAGCGCGCTACTGCATCGGCACGGGGCAACTAATCCCGGCCGCATGCTTCTCTTAAAAAGTCCCTGGCTTTCCCGAACATTTCAGTTGGAAGGTTTGGGAAAGGGGCTGTGTCGCCAGGAACGCGAAACGCGTAACCGATAACATTGTGCAGTCTGCATGTCGCTGCTGGAAATGTCGTTCAGTATACAGGTCGTAAGATCTAAGCCAGCTGATATTCATCTCGTCGTGAGAAGCATTGCATGTGCAAAGTACCGCATATCCAAGCTCTTAATACCTGACAAGACCGAGTCAAAGTCACGTAAGAGTATGGGTGCATGTCTTGCCCTGCTTCGACATCAGTTCCACCAAGTCAGGAGAGATTCCGATGATGAGAAGAAAGGACACTCATATAGTCGACCAGGTTGCAGGCTGCTGGACCAGGCGTAGACGGGTGTTCGAAATAGACAGTAAATGCTTGACCCCGTTTGGCATATCATTAAGTGGATGTCTATCGTTATCTCGTCGCTAGGCTAGATCGTAGGATATGACAGGGAATGAAGGTCTCAAAGAAAGGCAAGGGCACATCCCATGATGCCCATGATCCGCTCGTCGCCTGGCAGTTAGGCAGCGAGGAGACAATATCGTTCAGAAATTCGTCTCCCTTCTCGACCTTTCTCGACTCGGTGGCCACCTTCAACCGGCCCTGGTTCCATGGCAGATCCTTGCTTCGAGTGGGAGTACGACACGCGAGCTCCTGGTCGAAGTTGTGAATGACGATGGGGCTTCCATTGCCTACCTCAATCAGGAGAGGGAACAGCGTGCTGCAAGTGCCGCCCGGCCAACAGGGACCCGGCCCACGTTCCCAGCCTATTCAACCACTAGGCCTTATACGTACCAGGAGCACTTCTCATCGCCCGCGGCGAGCGGCGTACTTGCGTAGCAACCAGCGCTGTGACCAGAAGGGGATAGAATGGAGGTGATCAAGGCACCAATGACTTGTCAGAACCCGAGAGTAAACCGCAGCGCCAGCGCATTGGGATCGTTTGCAATCTGGAAGCAAGGCAAGCAGGTGAGGGAATCGCATGGTCCTACTATTTGGACTCCCCGGAACTCTCCCATCACAAAACGATAGTCAAATCGCCCGTCATGAGGACAAACCGGACTGAGAGGAAGAGGCGCACTTGTGACACCACGGGCGAGTCCCCAGGGCCGTGATCCCTAAGTATGCGATCTCTCGTCAGTTCTATCGGTGCATAGAGTACAGGGGAGCGAGCCCATGCCTGGGACCCAGTCTGTGGAGGTGGTCTACCCGGGTACTGGCTGGCCCTGCTCACTGTATGGTGATACACGTGCGCAGAGCCTGAGAGGATGATAGAGTCTAGCAGGGTCCTAGGTTCCAATGGGAGTACGAACTAAGGATAAAAGAGAGAAGGGTAGGCAGGTAGATCGGGAAGATATAGGAATTGAAGAGACTATGGAAACGGGGGTTGTGAGACCGCAAGCGCTAAACAGCTACCTCGCACGCTTCCGAAGGGTCGCCAACGCACAATGTCCGGCGTGTGGCTATTAGAACTGTAATATAACGAACCTCAGCTATGACAAACGAAGCTGTATTATCATGTCGCTAACCTGTAATATAACGAACTATTGTACATGTGTAAGCGATAATAACGTTATGCGATGGCGGGTAAGCGACTTACCCTCAGCTATGACAAACGAAGCTGAGGGTTGTTATACTACGCTACTGTCCTTTATATCTGTTCGTATAGTATGTATTCCAAACTCTATCGTATGCGGGGGTATCGTGGATAATGCTCGGATATGTTTCGGTGTGATCGGACATCCACCTGTACCTCTAACTATTACTAACAACTTAGCCGGTGATCCCCGGGGGTTCTCCCCAACCAAGTTGCCCTTAATGCGGCCGTCCACATCAGCCGTTAGGGCTGGTCCCAAACGGTTTCCCTTTACAGTATGCTTACTTAACTCTCTCTCTCCCCTCCCCTCGGTCGTTTCCCCTGTCAGCCTTCTGGCCCACTCGTCCACCGCCCCCCTTCCAAAAGAAGATACGTGGCGCACATAGCGCTCGAACCCCCCGCCCCTGCTTCTCGAACCCCCGCCCCTGCTTCTCAAGAGGGATCAAAAAGTGAGTACTGTACTTCCTTATTTGTTTGGGGTCGCTCAGCCCACACGTCGTCGCCGCCTGCTCCCGCCTGCTCTGCCCGCTGCCCGCCGCCCGCCGCTGCCGCCTGCTCTGCCTGCTGCCCGCCGCCCGCCGCTGCCGCCTGCTCTGCCCGCTGCCCGCCGCTCCCGTCTGCTCTGCCCGCCGCTCGTCGATGCGCTCGCTCCCGCCTGCTTTGCCGGTCGCCGGTCGCTGCTCGCTGCTCCTGCCCGCGCCGCCCGCCGCTCCCGCCTGCGCTGCTTGCTGTTCGCTGCTCCCGCCTACGCTGCCTGCTGCCCGCTGCCCGCCGCTCTTTGCCTGCGCTGCTCGCTGCCCGCTGCCCGCCGCTCTTGCCTGCGCTGCTCGCTGCCCGCCGCTCGCCTGCGCTGCTTGCTGCCCGCCGCTCGCCTGCGCCGCTCGCTGCCCGCCGCTCCCGCCTGCGCTGCTCGCTGCTCGCTGCCCGCCGCTCTTGCCTGCGCTGCTCGCTGCCCGCCGCTCGCCTGCGCTGCTCGCTGCCCGCCGCCTGCGCTGCTGCTGCCGCTCGCCTGCGCTGCTCGCTGCCCGCCGCTCGCCTGCGCTGCTCGCTGCCCGCCGCTCGCTTGCGCTGCTCGCTGCCCCGCTCGCCTGCGCTGCTCGCTGCCCGCCGCTCCGCCTGCGCTGCTCGCTGCCCGCCGCTCCGCCTGCGCTGCTCGCTGCCCGCCGCCCCGCCTGCGCTCGCTGCCCGCCGCTCCGCCTGCGCTGCTCGCTGCCCGCCGCTCCGCCTGCGCTGCTCGCTGCCCGCCGCTCCCGCCTGCGCTGCTCGCTGCCCGCCCCCGCCTGCCGCTGCCCCCGCTCCGCCTGCGCTGCTCGCTGCCCGCCGCTCGCCTGCGCTGCTCGCTGCCCGCCGCTCCCGCCTGCGCTGCTCGCTGCCCGCCGCTCCCGCCTGCGCTGCTCGCTGCCCGCCGCTCCCCGCCTGCGCTGCTCGCTGCCCGCCGCTCCCGCCTGCGCTGCTCGCTGCCCGCCGCTCCCGCCTGCGCTGCTCGCTGCCGCCGCTCCCGCCTGCGCTGCTCGCTGCCCGCCGCTCCCGCCTGCGCTGCTCGCTGCCCGCCGCTCCCGCCTGCGCTGCTCGCTGCCCGCCGCTCCCGCCTGCGCTGCTCGCTGCCCGCCGCTCGCTGCCGCCGCTCCCGCCTGCGCTGCTCGCTGCCCGCCGCTCCCGCCTGCGCTGCTCGCTGCCCGCCGCTCCCGCCTGCGCTGCTCGCTGCCCGCCGCTCCCGCCTGCGCTGCTCGCTGCCCGCCGCTCCCGCCTGCGCTGCTCGCTGCCCGCCGCTCCCGCCTGCGCTGCTCGCTGCCCGCCGCTCCCGCCTGCGCTGCTCGCTGCCGCCGCTCCGCCTGCGCTGCTCGCTGCCCGCCACTCGCCTGCCCGCTGCCGCCACTCCGCCTCTGCCCGCCGCCCGCTGCTCCCGCTTGCGCTGCTCGCTGCCCGCTGCCCCCGCCTGCGCTGCGCGTCGCTCGGCTGCTCTCGTCTCCTCCCCGCTCGGCTTCGCACTCGGCTACTGCCGCAGCATCCTTGTGCCTAGTCACGCTCGGCGGCACCACTCGGTCCGCCCGCGTCGCTCCGCACATCGTCGCTGCTGTGGAGCACCGTTGTGCTCGGTCCTGCCTTTTTTGGCATTGTCACTCTCAGTCACTCTCGGCGGCACTATCCCTACTCCGCTTCGCTCGGCTCTTCCCTGCTCCGCTTCGCATGGTCACTCTCAGTCACGCTCGGCGGCGCTACGGTCCCTGCTCCGCTTCGCTCGGCTCTTCCCTGCTCGGCTTCGCACGGTCACTCTCAGTCACGCTCGGCGGCGCTACGGTCCCCCTCCCCGCTCCACTTGGCACTGTCACTCACACTCGGTAGCGCCACGCCCCCGCGCCCCGCTTCGGGCTTGGCTCTTCCGCACAACGCTGTTGATGGCCTTTCCTTTTGCAGTGTGTTTGTTTATAAGTATGTTCCTGGGAATAATGATAATGTTTGTTTATCGTTTAATCCCCTTCTCCTACCTCCCGCTATGCCCCGTTCCAGCGTTCGCAGCAGTACTCTACCCTCACAGCGATTCAAATCAGAGCTTCGTCATGGACCAAAGGGAAAGGTGTACATGTCCGTTGCACCTAGTGGCCGTCGGAACGGCCGGACACGCCAGGGCTTGAGTGAGATGATCCCTAAAGGTCTTCTGACTCAGGCCGCTCAGGATAAGGTCAACGCGGTGCTGGCCCAGCGAAGGAAGGAGGCATATGAAAGTATGTGATCTCTTCTGAGATTTGTACATGGATGGCCAGCTTCCTCAGACCTGTCAAGTGGAAGTAAACGTGCATTTGACCAGATGATGGGCGGTGCAGGTGATGAGGCGCTTGGTGGACCCACGGGAAGTATGGATGATGGTGGCTGGTTCGACGACGACATGGGGGGACCGCTGGACACCGAACTCCAGCTATCCGGCGAGGGCGGCGAGACAGAACATCTGTCACAGTACCTTGGACAGTAAGTCAAACTTCAACTCGTTATGCATTCCCACTGACTTGTTATTTTTCAGCTTACGCGGTCATACCACATCTCAAACATGGTCAGTGCGATACAATCAACTTCAATCGAGGTGGGATGAACAATTGCCATCCCTCATTGATGCATACCTCGATTTCAAGCTCCATGAATGCGACAACTTGTATACGCATCTGAATCCAGGAGATACCGCGGAACAATTCCAACTTTTGTATATTGACGTTTATGGTTCGTGGTCCATTGATTATCCACACATAACAACACTGAGGACTTGCTGCTGGCAGACTTCTCTTATGATCATACATTCCTACAGTTACCTGGGTGTATATACCCTAACACGAATCTCTTGCGGCAAGGCTGTCTGAGCTCGTCACCAACTCGCGTCTCATTTGCGATATCACTTCGAACTCTGGAGCTCTATCATCGGCTGCGCGTCCGCCAACCCCGCCTCAGCATACAGGCGTGGGTTCGCTCTATTTGCGACTATCACGATGTAAGCTAGATATTGACACAGTGACTCGGATCTGGACTGAATTATTGGCACATAGATGACCTATCACCGTTCATATTGGCAGCACTTCTCCGACACGTTTGACGTTTACCTCAAAATCAAACGCGGCGTAGAGCATCGTATTCTTCAAGTTTTGGACAGGACAGCTCCTAATTGGCGTATCAAACACTCATGTCCATGCTGTCAGAATGAGGTAACGTAGTTCAGTCCTATTTTTTCCTTTCCTTTTCTAAATCGGGACCGTCATAAGCTTCTTGGCGAAACCCCGTTAGAAGTTTCTGTCATCGGCGTGCTCGATGGCAACCAGTCATTGAAACGTGTCCATCAGCGGGAAGGCGTTAATCCTGATCCACGGCAGTTTACAAGCGACTACTATATCTCAGAAGAGCTTGTAGATCGCTTCAAGCATGATGTCAAACCTCGGCCACTGCGCTCACTGAAGAAATTGGTGCGCTCTACAATATTTGTCTAGGGGCAATACTGATATTAATGCACAGGTTGGTAGCAGCGCAGATTCTGCGGAGGAACCACCCGCGTGGTCCAAAGATGTGCAAGAAGCCACGCCGGCTGATGGGGACGAAGATCAGACGCCGTGCACAGAACGATGGAAGGCCGCGCAAAGTGACAGCGTCAAACGGATGTGGTCTATATATCGCGAAACGGGAATTTTTCTATCTGCCTGCAGACACGGCCTTATCTGGTGGATATGCGATATGGTGTCAAGTGGCGAACTGTAAGTGCGTTCTGTCCATGGTGTTATGACACTGACTATGTCCTCAGTGCCAAATATCCACTCGCGCTTGTCAATCAAGTGCTCGATGTGTTACAGGACAGGCCAGGGCTTGGTTACGACATTGGATGTTCATTCACAGAGACAGTAGCAAAGAGTTCAATTGCAGAAAAGGCAAGAGGAAAAGGTCTTCGCCTTGTGGTCCCTTCATTTCACGGTTACGCACACAAACGTATTTGCCAACTCTCTTACCACCCTCTCTTCACCGGTGGTTTCGGGATTGAAGATCTTGAGACCGCGGAGAGGATATTCTCTTCCTTTAATGGACTTGCTAACATTACCAGATACGCATCTCGGTATCATCGGCACCAAGCGATCGATCTGTACGCTCGACAGCATGATGATGACAAATACCAGGAACTCTGTGCGTTCTGGGTAATGTCATCACTGTTCCTGACGCTGACCATTGTTTTTTTCAAGCGGCATTCCTTTATGGGAACTACAAACAACTTGGCCAAATTCTCCAGGAGGCCCCCATCGCGATTGCCGCCCTTCAGTCTGGCCAGGCCCTCGAAGACACGGCCTATCGTCAACACCTCGAAGCTGAGCGTGTGTACCTTTTGTCACGTAAAAAGGAAGCTCCCGAGGACGAGTTCGCGTGCCAATATTACGAGCACCTCGTCACGTACCAACAAACGAAGTAAGATAACATCTTATTTCATGGTGCATTGACTGTCTAACAAGTCCTAGAAAGCTGTACGACAATGCAGTAGAATTCTGCAACACAAGGATGTCAGAACGATCGGCGCTGAAAGAGCGTGCGGCGCTCATGAGGCAGCATGCGTTTGAAACGTTCGAACGCGTGCAAGGTGCCCTTCACCGATTCGAACTGACTTACAACATCGCGACACGATGGACTCCCGACACGCAGGAATGGAAAGAAGCGGCCCACTACCACTCAACGCGAGCATATCAAAAGGCACTCTCTAAGCTAGAGGGCCTCGTCGTAGCCCGCCTATTTGAGCTCCACAAGATGGGTCTCTCGGGAACTGGTATGTTCACTAATCCATGATTATCTGGTAGCTGAGACCGACACATTTAGGATATAAACTGCGCGTCCACATCAATAGAGCACTCAAAACACGGTGCAAGGCTATACAGGCGGCACTTCGTAAGTACAATGAAGCCGCAAAGGTGCTCAATCGCCCCCAGTTGGACTGGAAGGACGTCTCAACTTATGACAGTCTTGCCGAATTCGAGTTGTTGCAAGAATGTCGCATAGACATCCGTCAGCAGCCTTGGGCTGACACTCGGAACC
>WTXC01000107.1:0-91544 GCA_022496195.1 Lactifluus subvellereus | reverse complement strand
GGGCCTCCTCCTGGCGGGCCTCCTGGCGGCCTCCTCCTGGCGGGCCTCCTCCTCCCTGGCGGACCTCCTCCTGGCGGACCTCCTCCTAGCAGACCTCCTCCTGGCGGACCTCCTCCTGGCGGACCTCCTCCACCCCTGGGAGGGCCCGCTCTGGGTTCTGCTGGGGCGAAAGGGTTAATCCTAGCAATGGCTGCATACGATGCCCCGGTTCCAATGGCAAAGCGTGCCGGTGCGATAGTGTGAGTTGTCATGGTCTGTATTGGGACCTGTTCTTCTTCAATAGGACTGGGATCTCTGATCTCTTGCGATGCTGCTCCGGCGAGAGCTTCCCTGATGTCTTTAGTAAATGGGGCGACGTACTCGGGCCCTGTTGGCTCCACTGGTTCGTCTAGTACTGGGAATCTAGTTGCTGCGTCTGCGTAGGCAAAATACTTGTTCGTCTTGTTGTCAAATGCTACTTCGTACCACCGTCCTGCTACGTGGTGTACGGGGTATGCTCCGGCTTTGCTCCTTCCTGGGAGGATGCTGATAAAATAGTGTCCGGTCCAAGGGATCGTTCCTTCGAACCCTGAGTAGATGTCCCCTTCTCGTAACCAGATGACATGGTTGTCGTCCTTCTTATCGTCCTCTTTGCAGAGGGTGAGTGTGAAGGGCTTGAACTTGGGGTCTACTGGCGACTCCACGATTGTGGTCTGACTGGGAAAGTCTGTTCTAATGTCACGCCCAGACTCTGGGCGTACCTCCACTGGTGTTGGAGGCGGCGGTGGCGACGACGGCGGGGGAGTAGGGGATCTTGGACGTGAGGGTCCTAAGTCCTGATAACGAGCTCTCGCTGGAGAGCTAAGATGGCGTTTGATCTTAAGTCCTTTGACCATACGCTAGTGACACTTGTGCAAGCGACGCGAAGTCTGGCAATAAGCCAGAGGAGCGGTGGTTCACAAGTAAAGACCTGAAGACGGTTAACTTGGCTGAGATTACAAGAGAACAGACTTAGGGTCTGCTCTAAGGTGATAAAACGCGATATAAGTACATTGGGGAGGTGAGTCAGGTCGAGTCATAGTGTCCCTAGGACACTAGTAAGCGGACACAGTAAGCCTCAAGTCATCGTACAGTAAGCAGGCCGACGTGTGAGTCATATGGTACAGTATGAGTCAGTAGGTGCCAAGGCAGCGCATGCGCAGAGGTAAGCAAATGTAGCACTAGTGGAATGCGCACCCGAGGCGAGGCGTGGGAACACCTACTATAATAGGAAGGTAAGCATGATGTAAGCGAAAGCGGTCAAGTCATGGCCTCAAGCAGAGTCTCAGGCCCTAGGGGCCTGGCAGTCCATAATCGCAACGCGGGAGGAGTGGGATAAGTGGAAAATAAAGCGTACATGACCCCCTTGTGCACACCGGGAGCAGAGTCCGATCTCGGCATGCACAAACGTGACATGGCAAGTGGCGGAGGACACGTACACATCATGCGTACGCGAGATTGCAAGTGTGTGGTCCGGCGGCGGCACGCACAGCAGCCGCAGACGCCCCGCAACAGGTGAAAGTGCATGCGGCCCGGCAGCGGCACGCACAGCGGCGGTGGCAGTGGCGGCGGTGGCAGTGGCGGCGGCGGCAGCGGATATTGCTTACATCATACAGCTGGTCATTGTGCACTTCTATTGCCTTAGACTTATATCACCTTTATGGACTTGGCAGCTTCTTACTTCTTGGTAGCCAAATGTTTTTATTGACGTCATCCCTTGGTGTTCTTAATGTTGTCTTAGTGCTATATTTCTAAGTTCAATTTAAGTCAACAATCTGCCTTAACAGACTTAGTTGCCTTAATGGCAAAATTAAGGCCATCAAGACAAATTAAGGGTTTTTGAGTCTTGCTGATGAGAGCAGAGTTTTGTTCACGAAGATTCAACACAAGACGGAATGCAAGAGTGGTGGAGAGCCTGTACACCCACAATCAGTACTCAAGCAGTCATGCGATGATGCCAGAGATAGCAACAAGACGGACACATTTGTCAAGGTTGCAGTGCAGTGTTTTAGCGAGGGCTGTGTTTAGCACAAGCGATTTGTAAAAACGAGGCCACACCATCGGGGCATCATAACGTACTGGGAAAAACTAATAAAGGCATGGAGTGAATACTAGGACGCTCATAGAAGAAATGATGACGCACCCGGAGCATCAAAATATTTACTAGATTCACGATGAAAAGTACCCTTCAAGTTTTATAGATCGTCAAAAGTTCATTGATGAACAAATAGAATGGCTCATACGAGAAGTACATGGTCCCTGATATGGATAATGAGGTTGGTTCCATGTACAGGTTATTCAGATGGATGCACCATCACGGACAATCACATCCACGAGCTGTATGCCCTTCCCAATTGTAACGGCCTTGTAGAGAGTGAGGGAGAATACCACACTGTCAAAAATGAGCACGCCAATCCATGCTAAAGAATCATCTGTTCCATCGAGTTATTGGAGCCGGAGTGACTGTTACACAAAAGCTTACATAGACCCCTAACGCAAAAGGGTCATAAGTCGCACTGGCAATGAATATTAATGAATCACCATGCAGGATCGGCTACATACCCTAGAGGTGGAGAGAACAGGATACATTCATGAAGACTGGGCACAGCTAAGACTGTATCGCCCCTGGAGTGAAGGCCTGCAGCCATCATCAACTTCGCAAAGGAGTGATGAGATATGTGTACAAATACTTGGAGTTCTGGAGGAAAAAGACATACAGCTGCATGAATAAGTGACCCTAACCCTAGCATGAGAAGAAGTCCCAGGACGCGGCGACTTCGGCCATATAACGCATACACGCGGATTAGGAAGAGGGCTCCATAGGGATACAAATTTATGTCAGGGCCAGGGAGATGGGAGTGAAGCGTTTTGGTACATACTGCCAGCAAGTGTCTGCAAGACCACCACAAAGACCCCACGGTAGTACATTTGTAGGCCCTTACAGCTAAGATATTATAGGTATTTCATCGCCGGGGCGTGCACATTAGGATGACTTACAACTGTGCTCAGTCAAATTGAGGAGGGGCTGGCTTTCAATCAGGACAACCAACGCACCGGGAAACTCCCTGGAACAAAATGTGACACGACAAATGGAAGGTATCCGAATATAGGGAGGTAGCGATTGAGAAGGCAGGTTAGTGTAAACCACCCTTGTTTATTGTGTGGAGGCCAGAGGAACTGGATTTCCCAGGATAAAGTAAGTGTGTAGTCATAATACAATAATGCTAGAAACCAGAAACCAGGAAAAATATTGAGTTTTCCTTTGAGGTCGACGAGTGGCAAGCTCACCTATGGCTGAGAGATTGCAAATGGAGGTGAAGTACCTAGGATAATTGTGTATCAATGAACGAACGGACGGGCGGGGAGAGCTCAGAGCCGCTTACATATACTCCTCAGCGTGTGGGCCGAAAATGTTCTCCGCTCAGGACATACCTACTTGAAGCTGAACTAGCGAGTGCAACGAGTAATAGGTCCACACTTTTCTTGGATATAACAGAGCTGCAGGACCAGAGTGGAGATTATATACCACATACGCTGGACATGGAAGCGGGGTCATAACCAATAACAACTTGATGGAAATCAACCACTGGCACACCCACGATATGTCAGACACTCTGAGGTGAAAGTCATTTGATTTTCTCAAGCGAAGCGTATGACACCGATGAGATGGTTGGATTTGCCCTTGTAGGTTACGGGTTCCATATTTCCTGGTAAACTTCAGAGTTCGAAGCACTGCGTCAGGAATAATTAGATTGATGTTGGAGCACCAATTCACCACGAGAATGCATTTTGTCCAAAAAGGATAGAGTATTTGCAGATATATCTAGACAATTGTCTAGACTTCTTGTGAGACGCAAGTGGAGCAACTTTCTCCAACCGAATGTAGGCAAGCACAAGCAAGGAATGCATGGGAACGATCGTGATGGTGATTCAACGCCACCTCTGATTATTATCTTATCTAGGTAGGTGGACCGCTTTCGGGCCGGGCCTGAGGTCTCTGCTTTGGGTCACAAAAAAGGCATCTTTAATGCGCAATTTGTGCTCTGAAACCTATATATTTGGGTAGCCAAAGCACTCGGACTCAGATTCCGAGAAAATGTGTGTGTTAATCTTTGTGAGTGGGAAATACTGTTCTCCACCATCAACGGCGATGAGAAGATAGGGGTGTGGTAGGACCGCAACACGACACCATCATGATCAATCAGACATGACGGCAATTATGTAAGCAAAACCTCCACTTGTCGGATGATCACTTGGCCAGTGTAGATGCACCTCAAAAGAGAAGCACGGTTCACGACCGATACCTGGACGACCATCTCGGAAGCGCACTCGGCACCGCCCCCCCGCATCTCAGGCTGGCGTCGGCGCACCAGGCTGCTCCAGCCACCGGTTTGTGTCCACGATATCCCTCCAATCGCATGCGGGGCTAGGCGGCATGTTGCTCCGAGTCGCTCACTTTTCTGCCGTATGTTGCACTGCACCCCAGTCGGCAAGTGGGAGACAACAACGATGGCGAGGAACCTCTGCATGGCGTTTTGGCCCGCGAGGAGCACACCAACTTTGGCAACTTGGGCTGGCCCCGCTATCATGAACGACGCGCCGTTCCTGAAAGCTGTCGGGTTTCCTCACGGACCATTGGTCATGATGCGCCGTGCACAATGGCAGGTTCTTTGACCTGCACACAAGCATTATTCACTCACAGTCCTGCCCCTCCACATCTGGCAGCGACGACTCGAAACTGGTGGCTGTTCGCTGTAGGAAGCGTGATGTGGGACAGACGACGGAGGTCCTGGGCTCTGATTTCCGGTGAGCATCCATCCAAACCCGAGCAAGGAAAGCCATGGGGAAGCAGTGTGCTTCGACCGAGGTTGTGAGAGGAGAATGATCTAAATTATGTTCCAGGATGTATGGTATAGCGCGGTGGTGCCGTATGTCACGTAATTTATCATACCCCCTCTCTGCTATCAGAAATTGTCTGGCGTTATGTTACTGGCCCAATCACCGGGACTGCATAGCCCTCAGAACATTCTGCTGTGTGCACTAGGGTCATCATTGGTTCAAGAGCAGCCCGCCGTCTCGTACTTGTCTCCATTTTCACGAGAAACTAACAAGACCCGCCAACAACACTGTTCTGGGCAGCTTCTAATGTTGACTTGTCCGCCCGGACAGAGGTCATGACCGAAGTCGATTTCGTCGCTCCTGTGGTCGGTAGAGCCGCCTGAAAACTCCCCTGCGTTTCTACAGTTGTCGATAGACTTGTCAGAGATTTGGTTACGGAGATTCAACACGAGACGGGACACAAGGGTGGTGGAGAGCCTATACACCCGCAATCAGTACTCAAGCAGACATGGTAATGATTCCAGAGGTACTACAAGACGGACACGTTCGTCAGGATGAGAAAGGGAAGCTTGATGGCATTCCTAGGGAGGATAGGAGAGTGATATATCCCCACGCATTGATACATGAAGCTCGGAGTCTTTACTAGTCTTCACTAGCACCGTTAGTATCACAGTAGCAGCCAGCTGAGTGGCGATTCGGAGCGCTCGCTCGAACTTGAAGTCTAAGGGCAGTTCACGGTCACGTGATACGAGCTCCGAGTCTGTTGGATTGCCTGTCAAGCTCTTACTACAGCCTGAGTACCTGACAAACGTTTTTCTCGTATTCCGCGCTATTGAGGGATATATTCCAGCTCCTGTTCTAGCTAGCCTGGGCGTTTCTCCACCTGCCCTCCGCACTGCACGGTGTAATGGTGTGGCGCCAAACCCTCGACTTTCGAATTTTCTTCTTCGTCATCGACGCCGCTTGGGACCTACTGGTGATATTGTGTGCCAAGTTCCGCCATCACTCTGACAGAAGGTGAGTGCGGGACATGCCTTGGGAACCGAATGAGACCCTGATCAAAGAGGAGCTCACAAGTCATCGACGGTTTGTAGCCTCGGGCTTTACCTTCCTTACGCTCTCTATGACAGCGTACTTCATGGAGCACTGTAGGATCCGGGGCGACCATATTGCACTTTAAACGGTCGGGTTACAGGAGTTTCCCTGAGCCTGTAAAATTGACCTTCTGGGACGGTCATACAGTAGTAGAATTGGTGCGTTTCCTTGCTTCATCGTGCAGCGTCCCTTTCTCTGACTCATGTTCTCCCCTACCGACGCAACCCTCTTTTGCGTACCAACCTCTGAATATTTACGCCTAATCTTACCGGAAATGGCTACCAGAGACCCGGACGAGGCGCAAGGCTACCTGGACATGTACTCGTTTGAAGGCCTAACCGAAGTCCGAGAAGTACGGTCGTTTTTGTCCGACTCGCCCGACCGTGCCTTCCCCCTGGGTAGTGTTACCCCGGATATCACAACGACGGAGACGGTCTTCACCCTCCGTATCAAGGCCTCTAATCGGGACGACCTTCACATCCCTACACACGCCCTCCAGATGCTAGGCCACCACCACCCTCATGGCGCCAGGCCACCGCAAGCGGCGCAACCCAGAGTAGCACACCGAAGAACCGATACCATGGTGCGACGCAGTGATATGTGACTAGAACTTACTCTGGACCTTGTTGGACCCGAGCCTGTACCTGATGGCCTCGACTTTTGGCGCGTGATGGTCCTATGCGAAGTCGTCGGGCAACAGCAATGCAGCGCCCCTCCCTTCACTCAACTCTCGGGAGAGCGCACTGGGCTTGGATGGACGTCAGTGCGCTTGTCGTGATGGACCACCACTCTCGGGGCATGGCGCACAGTCGTATGCAGTAGGAACCCTTATCAGGCTCGGTGACGTACCCGGAAAATCCTTCAGGTGGTTCGACTTGTTTGTAGGAAAAGGCGATGCAGACCTAGTAGTAGAGACCAAAAATCAAGGTGTTGTAAAAGATGCAAGACATGAAATACGAAAGGATATTTAGGATGTCAGACTGAGATTTTCCAGCCAGAACGCATGGCGGATACCGTTTACAATGTGTTCTTGACGTGATGTGGGGTGTTCGGAACTGGTGTAGAAGGCGAACAAGTAGAGTGATAGGTACGGTGCGAGGCAAGCTCTGAAGCGGGGCGGGAAGGAATTTTCGAGACCAGGCATTCGGTAAGTCACATATAGACAGGCTATACCAACATGTAGGAGAATATCAAAGAAAAGTAGTATGGACTTGTGCTCAGTGACCCAGAACGTGTAATATCGGTAACATAGAGACAGGCCATAACCAAAAAGGATAATATCGAAGCAAAGTAGAATGGACGCGATGTATAAATGTAATGCTAAACCAGGAACATCCGAATCAGAAAACCGAGTACAATAACAGAAAACTTCATTACAGTAGTATGTAGGTGTTCACAATCTCGATCACTGCTATGGCATCAGTCATACTAGCTCAGTCAAGCGATTTCAGCGACTCACCCTAGTGTTACCCAGCATTCCTGCTCTTTGATCAGGCTCCATAGTGGACAAAGTTCACCCATCGCTCGAGCGAAACACCCTTCTCCGCCCTCAGTTTCCGAGTCGCGTGCCGGAGTGTCCTTGCCGACTTCTCATAGCTGGCAACTTGCGCGCCCGCAGTAAACATCTTGCCATAGAAGTACTCTGAAAGGTCCTGCCCATCTTCATCCACCATCGCCCACAAAGTCCCAATCACGCTCCTGAATCCACTAAACTGCATCGCAGCAGTCAGATGGAGCACTTCATCTGGCGTACCATCCTCTGTTAGTTCCGCAGTATGGCAGGCCGCTAGGAAGGCAAGTTCTGCAGTGGGAAGGTGAGACTTGGCAATGCGAAGGAGTGTGAGGTGGGTGTTGTGCTGGAGAAGAAAGGATGACTCGAACGGCCGACCCGGTTTCAGCATGCCGTGGCACGCAAAGTGCACCCAAGGGTGCATCGGAAGGTGAGCGATCACTTTTTCAGGTGTCGCTGCTTCGCCCGCGATCCTTGTCACGGAACCGCTGCCAACCAAACACTCGATACTACGTGTTTCTGAGTCCACTCCAGGAAGGGATTTGTCTGGCTGTTCGACGATGAGTAACGATGGCTGCCCACTCGCAGATCCAGATAAGGTGCGGGACATCGACGCTATCAGCGCTGAGAGGCTGGGTGTGTATGAACACACGTAAATGTCACAAAGGTATCGTTTGACATGAATATGCGAAGATATTGGGCCCGCAGCATGAATCGGAAGGGAGGCCAACGCAGAAGTTGGACACAACCAGATTCGGGACTGTTCTGGAATTCCAAGCTCCATTAACCTCTTGGCAACAGGCTGACCCACCAACTCGGATAGCTCCTCCAGGATCTGTCGCAATACACGATCATATTTTTTGACTCCAAGAGGTGAGTCTTCCGCGTTTCTGACAGTTGATGGGCGAGCTTTGTAACCCTATGAAAGAAGTTCTTCGGAGTAGGGATATGAACAATTGGGTGGTTGGAGCGGACGATGAGAATGTCGGAACGATATCTGGAGAGATTAATGATGACCACTGGACCTCCTATAGCCGCGGTTTGGAGGTGATGAAAAGGGACGGCTCTCCAGAAGTTCTTGAATCCTGGTAATGCCTGAATCCGCAAGACAACCTTATCCAGTTCCCCTGAGAGCCTGCGTTTCTCCGCCAAGTTACGAGCGAATGTGTCCTTTCTCCCCATTGCGACATCATCGTCATCCGTACCAACTGGAGTCTGCACGAAATCACGAACATCGGTTGTAGTGATTATTGCCCCCAATGCTTGACTGATTTCTGTGAATTCATCTGCTAGAGATTTGTCGACTTCGTGGAGGTGTTCGAGTGGGCTGCGAAGGCTACGCATGCCGGACCACAGGAGTGCTCTCCCTTGTTCGAGCATCTCAATAGCTTCCTCGTAGGCACGGGACTCGATAGCGTATGACGCGGCATCCATTGAAAGACTCCGAAGGTGCACAATGTCTTGGCCACTGATATATTCGTGCCGAGTCTGTACTGTGGGACCTAAGTCTATTGCACGTTGCAGTAAGGAGAGGGCCTTGCGGTATGCAGTCAGAGCTGAGGAGTGTCGTGTGGTGTGCGCGGTGACTGTCCAGTTAATAGCTGCTTTCAGTCTATCACGCACACTAGAGAATGGGTATTCGACGGAAGATCGGTGGAAAGTAATGGATTCCTCGAGATGCTCTGCATTGCCGGTCCGGGAAAAATAAAAGTACAAGCCACTGGCAAGGTTAGAGAGCATAAAGGAGACCTCTGCATGTCCTTCGGGCATTAAGGAAATGGAAGTTTGGAAGTGTTTTAGTGCGTCAGCTATATCTTTATCTGCGCCACGGTGCCTAAAGCGGAAGAGTAGGTTCATCGCGAGAAGATGAAGAATGCATCGTGAATCGGGATGTCTAGGTTTGACTAATTTCGAAGCTTCATAAAGATGTTCAATTCCCTCTTCGATGTCACCGATGTCACCGGTCCAAATATATTGTGTTTGAAGACTGACCGAGAGGTTATGTAGCATCTGCGGACGCATTGGGTGCCCTGGAGGTGTGAGAGCTAAATTTTCACGTCCAAGGTTAATCGTTTCCTCCAAATCTTCAATTCTATGTGTCCGAAGGCAGCGCCAATGTATGGCATGGGCGAGTCCACGCAAAGATTCTTGTCGACGCGGGTGACCCTGGGAACAGAGGCGAAGAGCAGCACGATAAAGCGAAATTGCCTCCTCCAAACAGTCCATGCGACCAAATTTTTCGAAGCGACTGATGAGCGAAAGCCCAAGGTTCCCCAGGAGTTTGTCCTTGCTCTCGGAGCCCGGAGGACACAAAATGAGGACCTCACGATACCGACTGATTGCTTTCTCAAGATCTTCAGAGTCATCTGTTTGCCTGAAGCGGGAATGATAGACGTTAGCAAGGTTCGTGAGAGCCAACATTCGGTCGGGGTCTTCCTTGTCCAGGAGGTCAAGCCACTCTTGACATAGCGTAGCGGCATCCTTAGCATCGTTCGGGTCACCGCTCCGTTCAAAGCGTGACATCAACATCTCCGCAAGGCTGCTGACGTAGAAAGGACGGGATGGATGGTCCAGTGGACAGGAGATGAGCACTGGACGATGGTGGCTGATAGCCTCGGTGAGATGCTCCGACTCGTCAGTTTGTTCATATTTTTTTTTCCAAGCATCTGCTAGATTGCATGCGATGAGGCGATAATCATATGTACCTGGAGGGACCATGGTGATGACATGTCGAAGCAACGAGATCAAATCCTCAATGTCCTCCAGTCGCCTTCCAACTTTGGATCTACTGCGAAGGGCATCGGCAAGGCCATTGAGAACATTGAGGCGCTTGATGCCGGCGACCTCTAGCGGGAGGCTGGAGAGGTGGCGAAAGTATGAGATAATGTGGTCTAGATCTTCCCTCGCTCCGAAGTCATTGAAACGAGTGACTAGTGCATCCGTCAGATGCGCGAAAGTCGAAATGTTTATGAGAGGATGTTTCATTCCACGCAAAAGCGCCTCGGCATATCCCACGATAGCTTGGTCAAGGTCTTCCTTCTGTTGAGTCGCATTGTAGCATTCAAAGTGGAAAGTCGCGATGTTGTGGGCAATCACAGCACGAGCCGGATGTCGGAAGGGTAGTGCGGATGCTTGGGTCTGCCATCGATTAACTTCTGAGTTGACATCGAATGAACCACCATGTTGGATCGGAAATTGGGATTTTGAGGATCCCTGCGAGCCATGGTTGAGGGCCATTGTGGACTCGTGCCAGTGGAGGTGGAGAACAGCCTCTTCGTCCGTGACTATTCACACGCACTGCACTTAATGCTGGCCGCGGCTTCAACAAGAAACAACAACAGCGACGGCTCAGTCAGATCCTTCCATTGCCATAGCGAAAGCATTCAAGCAGTTCTCTCAAGCGACTGTCTCTGCAGTACGCTGGAATACCTTCCTCACAATTCTCCTGTTCATTCATTTCAGCTCCGCGCATACGGATAAGGAACGCGTGCAGGACTAAATCAAACTCAGGATGATCTGCGTGCCCTGCGGCGCATGCGTGACGATGCGCTTAGAGCCCTTGATTCCAGCAAAGACCAAACATGAGTCTGGGTTGCAGAGGTGGACAAGTGAAAGTCAAAGGCGCGTCCTCTGTCATGTAGCCTGACTATCTCCCTTCGTTCTATGCTTACGTTTTCACTCACGGCAGGCGAATACAGTGTTGATCGTGGTGAAGCTCACGTCCGCTGCCTGAGTTTACAAAGCCCCAACCGACTCACGGGTTCGATGCAGAGCGCTCACCAAGCTGAGCTTGTCGCGCAGCTCCGGCAGGAAGCCCAGCAATGGAGAGGGCAATGCCTGCGCCTGGAGGAGACCTTACGTGGAGAAACCAACGCCTGGAAAGACCAATTCCTTCGAATCCACTCAGAGCACGCACGCCTCAACCAGTTATCTTCACATGTAAGTTACGCTAGCTCAACAACATGGCTCCTCGCGTAACGTCGCTACTCACAGGCTACCATGACCCGGTCCAACCATAGGCTACGTTCGCATACACTCCAGAGCGAGTCCCGGTTCCGGCTGTCGACTCACCCGCCACATCATCCACGAAGCGTGCGTCCGCATCATCAAGCGCATGCGCCGACGAGCGTCAATGTGATCACCGACCACACTCACCCACGAAGGCGCTACCACCCCCTCGCGTGGTCCGCCGCATTCAGGCGGTAATCGAGATCCCCGTAAAGTGTTGTGAGCTGGACACGGAGAGGTTGACGGACGCCGCAGTCCTACACCCTATGCCAACACCCACCGACGGTGGCGACGTGAGACGGCACAAGTCCAGTGCTGCCTCGTCCTACGATCGGACGATGGTGATGGGGGTGAGGAAGGACCGTCGGATTAGGCCTCAGGCGGCGAATGTGTAGACGAAGAGGAGGGTGAGAACGCCAGGATAGGTACGCTCACAGCGCGCGGGAAGACTATGCCATGGGACCGAAAACACACCTGCCACGAGCCAGATGAGGAGGACGACGAGTTGATGATGTATGCCAGCTTGAAGGTGCTTTCCCCATCCTACAGTACTCACTCGACGCTCGCGTCCATCGTTCGTTGACACGGCCAACTGACTTCACAAGATAATCCCCAGAAGATCCATCCCCCGCACGTTGAGATCTACCTCCCACGTCGCAAGAGCTCACCAATGTCACGGCGCAGTGTCTGTTAGTGACGAACGTGTCAGCACAGAAGCGTAGGGCGACGGAGACGGGCCCAGGGAGTGCGGCAGACCTCTCTTCTGCTTCCCCTCCCTCTTATCGATATCGCTTTCTGTATCGCTTTCTGTATTTATTCTCTGCACGCTCGAGCTGTCTGTACATCGATTAACCATTTCCTGATTGGGCCGCATTCTCACGCCGGGATTTTCATAGATGGATGGCAAGGTGTCGCAAGTGGAGGCACTCCATGTATTACGTGCCACGCCAAGGATGAACGATACATTGTACTACATCAGAAGTTCATGCGATCTAGGCCATCTGGAAACACAGGATGTAGCCATAGAAACTCACATTAGCTTGCCTCTGACATGCCTGTTCTGCGCTCTCGGGGCTGCGTTGCGTTGCGAAGAGCGCGCTATCAAGGATAGAAGCTACGGCGAGCATGCCACCCAAAATGGTACATGTTCTGTTCGCGTATCAGGACGGTCTGAATCAAGGGGGAAAAGGATAAGAACCTACAACGTCAAAAAGTGCGCAAACGAGTTACGAGTGGCACGTTTCGCGATGGGCAACGAGGATAGGCAAGATTTCGTAACTGAAGAACACGCCTATGCGGTCGTTGCGAGATCAGTCTCCCGCTGTTCACGCAACACAGACCGAGCCATGCACTAACCCGGCATATCGGCAGCACCGTGATGTATTTGTAAACCTTCGTTCGTGTTGCCTGCCTGGCCCGTCAAAATGTGTGACGCTATACTGGTACGAGTTGACGATCAGGGACGGAATTGTGTCGATACGAACTTGAGGAGTAGTGGAACACGTATTGCACTCTCGACGTCTGTATCGACGCCTCTACAGTCATCCATGGCTCTTTGGACCACTCAAATCTTTTTGACCTTCGGGATCCTATTGTGGCAGATGATGGGGCAATTTGAATAGACAACATTTTAGTCATATGAGTAAACTACCTAGTGGGCAATTAAGAACTATTATCGGTTGGTGTTAAACAACGCAATGAAGGAATCAGTGAAGAAAGTCGTTATCAGCCAAAACGAGGTCAATGGACCAGTCACAATCAGCGTGAGTTTCCTAATTGGGAGAGGCCCCGATCACGATCTCCCACCGTGAGGATGGCAGATCGCCTTTGTGCTCGTCATCACGTGACTCTACGGAGCACTGATATCAACTTGAACTCATTCGGCATTCTTTTGTAAATATCTTGCAATCCCGCATTGCTACCTTTGAAATGACTATCTGAGGTTCACTATACTATCGTCCACCAGCAGTTACAGCGGTTTTCATTAGAAGTGGCCCTTGTTTCTATGATCATACTAGCGGACCTCCAAGATTTGACAGCGGTCAAAATAAAATAATTCGGATATTAGTTATCTTGCAAGATTTGGGGTTATCAAATAGCTATCCCTTGCCTGCCAGCGTCTCTCCCTGCAAGTTCTGAGTTATCATGATAGTTATCCGGTTTGCCGCCTCCCAACTCCGCATCCGAGTCTTTTCCCCCTCCACCGAGCATCCCTTTGAGTGCCCCCCCTCCCACCGATGGGTCGCCGTCAATACAGCCATGACTAGTACCCCACCTTCGAGCACCACGGTCACCACAACCAATATCACCATGACGACTATCGAGAGTCAGTGAACGTTCACTCAAACGATTGCGAAGCACACATCGCCAGACTAGTGGAGTTTCGAGCAGGCCAGTTGACGCAGGTCGGCCACATATGCTCACTGCGATGGCAGTACAGGTACGTCACACATCTCTAGAACATGTACATTACAGTAATTCCAATGGTGGGTAACGAAAAGGGAGGGTATGCGGGCACGCCGTGGGGCTGCGTGCATGTTCCACTTTTTTTCCTTCCCTGCTTACCTAAGATCCATGCCCGGCCTAACCCGGACTGCTTTTCCCACCGGCCTGCCCAACCGGGCCTGTTGATCCGTTGGAGGGTTGACCTTAAGTTAGCATCGAAATATGAGTAAAGATTATATAATTTATATTTTTTAACTTTCTTTCTTTAATTACTACAATAATTTAGTGTGAGAAAAAAATTCGGCATGAGCTGCCGAACCACATTCAATCTCAGCCCTATGGATGTAAAAACCGAAATAGGGGTCTGTCTCTTTGAAAACCGCTGTAGAATTCACACTGGTTCGAATCGTCACATGTGACCCCGGCATAATTGAAACTCAGTTGATCGTATCGTGCCTTCAAAAGTGAGAAAGTCGGACAAACTGGGAGACGGCCGGCGTGACATTCTCTGAAAATGGAATCCATTTGCTACTTGCCATACCACATATTTTACACGCGGGATTGGTTGAAGTGTATCTGGACATGCTTATATTCAAGGCCGAAGTCAATTCGTGCAGCGGATGCTGAGATATTTCAAGAATTCGAACCAGTGGTGAATTCTAACTGGTGGATGATAGTATAGCATGTAATTTGTATGTGGCCACGAAAAGTTGGTAAAAATCAGAGCATTTCTTATCAGTATTTGTTCTTCAAATTTCGATTTTTTCCAAAAAATAAAAAGAAAGAGTCTCCCGCAACATCTATTCATTGTATCTCTAGAAATTTTAAAGAGATGTACATGGGAGCTATTTGGAGATTACAAAAAGTCCAAAGCTCCATAGAGCCATGGATGACTGTAAGCCTCCAGAATGTCCGAAATAAAGTTGACGCACCCTTGCCATATGCTCATCAAGCGCGCTCTGGTAGAGACCCAGACGTTCACGGATCTCTTTGCTAACTTATGCCTTGGACGGGTCCGCCTCGTCATCCGCGGTAAAGTACATGCGGTGTATGGTGTGTGAGAAGTCGTGGCGATTACCGTCGTTCTTCAAGTACGGCACAAAGTCGCAAATCTGGGACTGAGCCGCTCGGAAGGAGTTGCCTGGGTTCCCAATAACCTTGTTCACTCTTACGAGACTGGCGACGTTGCAACTCTCAGATGACCGCTCCTGGATTTGACCGGACCAGTGTCCCTCAACTCACTATGCACTCTCAGAGTCTGCACGCGATGTGAAGGAAAGGAAGACAAGACCCACACCTGGTTAATCCCATTAGGGCTGCCGAAGCTCCAGCCCTTTCGAACGTACGCTTCGCGGACGGCATCGCAAGAGGTACAGCATCCGCCCTCGGGGGTACTCCGCAGTAGCGTGAACCACACTAACCGGACGCACGCTGCTCGTCCAACTTGTCGATGTCGTTACGGAGCTCACCGATCTGTGAGCAAGGTATAGCCGTATCCGCAGCTGTGAGACGAGTCTTGACGACACTGTGTGTAACATCACGTTGGAGCTCGCCGGTTATATCTATCAAGTCAAGAGATAGCACTAGGCAAGACTCGTTGTTAGCAAGTGGAACTCTTGCGTCACATTGAGATGAACGGTCAACCCTTTTCCTCTTCTCCGTTCGACAACTACCGATGTGTCGATGTCGACTCGTCGGAAGTCGAGAAACTCCACAAGTGTAAACAACAAGATGATCGGGACAGAGACCAGGGTCACTGCAAGCACAAAGTCAACCACGGTATTTCAACTTGATCCATGCAGCCAAGAAGATACACACAAAACGCTCCCGTGTCCTGACTTTGACGTCCTCCATGATCTGCGCGTTTCATGGGCGTTGAGGCCAGTACCAGCGAGTGTGGGGCACATGACAGACCTTTTCAAAGGCATCCATGGTCTTCAGACCGCCGACAAAGCTCTTGGCCAGCATTTTGGCTTGTGGCTAGGTATGAAAAGATGTAAAAATAAAGACGGGGAGGAGAGCCAAACGAAAGAGCAGAGTCGAGTGAAAAATGACGAAACAATTCTGACGTGTTCAGTTCGATTCTGCGGGTCACGTCCGTACATCCGTGCCGAGTTGTTCAGCCATTACAGTACGTTAGTACGCGCAGGCTGATTATTTTGTTTGGCATGTGCGGAGTCCGGGGCTGGAGAAGGTCGGACTTTGAAAGACGGGCATCCCTGGTTTTACTCTACCAACTCCGTGAGGTCACCACTGTGAGAGAGAGTACAGTAAGGACTCATACACAGGAACAGGAACGGAGACCGAGCTGGAAAACATGCCATAGACACAATCTGGCACAGGCGCACTTCACAAAGTCATGGAGACAATGGTGGGCTACTGCTATCAGCCCCGACTGCACAGAGTCCTAGAGGACAACAGAGTTTAAGTGGTGCCCTGCCTACACTTCAGGGTACGGTGGTAGTCGATGCGCCCATAACGGTAGTCTAGAGCTAGAGGCGTTCGCTTCCATTGGCTTAATCTCTCGAAACTGGCAAGGCACCACCCGCACGATGGCGATCAGGCAAGAAATCACTTTTCGTACAGCTTGTCAACTGACAGTGGCACGCCAGTCGTCCTCCTTGAAGTTGCTTGGTTCTTTTCGTCAACCTTCAGAGTTTGAGCTAGAGGTGTATGCAAGGACTGTCATCAAATGGCGCTCAAAGGGCAGAGGATCGTTGGCATCGTCACGGTGGATAATGCCATAAGTGTACTTCTGTGCGACAGAATTGCTGACTGCTAGTGATGAGTAACTGAAAAGGTGATGCAGGTGATGCGTGACGCGGCCGCCGTAGCAGCAACCCAAAGAACATCATTTTTCCTTGGGCTCTTTAACATGTGCCTGAGGGTACTAAACCCTATTCAGTACGACCTGACAGGAACACCTTCGTCACAGTACGTCTTCGTGCGTGTGATCTGACTCTGCAATAACGTCGTCCCCCGGTTCTATAAGGATCGGCACAGCAACGTAAAGAATCGATGGGTGTAATGGCGGCGGATGAGGGAATACATCACGATTCCGCGCGGGCCTGGTGATGGATGGTCGAATGGATAAGTGAGTGGGAACCTGCCTAGTACGAGTTGAGAGCATTGTAAGGTCTGCATGTCTGCTGCCCCTGGAATCGCACGTTTTGCCCTTCAAAACCGCTGACCTCGGTGATGCCGCAACCACCCTCACACCTCGGCGCGCCACCAAGGCCACCGCCTCCTCACCCTCTGCCCCTCTTGCGTGCTTAACGCCACCACCTGTCTCGCTTATTCCTTTGTTTCCCTTTAGACTACCCAGCTGTGCTGCCTCGCGCACCGCTTAGATCTTGCGCCTCGGTCAGCTACGCGCCTCGTGTTCTCTTTGTGTTGTAAGGTGAGGCTTTCCGTTGTGCTCGGAACACGACACTTCGGAGCGCTCGTGATGCCATAATCGTGAACTGAGACGCCCCTCCGTTCGCGGTTTGTCCCTCAACTTTGATGACGCTCTCCGAGACCTCCCTCGTCGAAGAGCTGCGTAACCCAGGAATTGTATAAAGACTAACTCGTACGCCCGTATATTTCCTTTCATCATTTTCATTCCCCATTGCTCCTAGTTGATCCTTATTACACTTTACTTGAGCGTCGCCGCCTCACCACTTCCCTTACAGGCCATCACCGCTCGTCCCATACGTCCTAGCTCGCTCTCTTTTGTCTCGACCAGCGTCGTTTACGCCACCAGAATGCTCGATCGTCCCATCTCTCCCCCAGCCTCTCTCGTGACCCAGCGCCCGACGTCGTTATTCACCACGTCGCCGCTTTTCCTGTCAGATTGCCTCATCCCCTATGCTACCAACCAGACCTTTCATATCAAACAGTCCTAGTATCACCTGAATCACGGCCATGTATTGGCGCGGACACATGCATTTAAGTACGACGGCAAGCCCTGATGTAGGGCAGTTCAGCCTTGTGAAATCGACTCGCTCTGTTCTCGAAACGTCTCTGCGTGATCTGCTTTTCTCTTTTCTCTTTCTTTCCCCTCTCGGTTCTCGACGACGCACTAGCTTAGGCGATCGCGCCAACGTGTGCCACGGAACGGGCTCATCGCCTCGCTCTTCTCCCTCCTCCAACTCCTCCATCCTCTTCTTCTCCTCCTCTTCTGCTTCACTCTCCACTACTTCTTCGTTGCTGCTTCCGCCACGCCTACGCCATACCGAAGCTTCGACAATCCTACCTGCCCGACCTGTCCGCCTTGGTCTGGCCAGGACAGTCCTGCGCTTTTCACTCGGACTCGCGCGTGCGTTAGGCGTGCACACTTCAGTGTCCTCTTTGTTCTCGTCCGTTTTTGGTAATGTCTCGTTAATGTCCCTGTCGCCTCGTGCACAGACTCCAGCGGCGCCCAGTGACGATATTCTGAGGGCGCGCGCGCTCCCCAATTTTTGGATCACCTGCTTTGCCAGGTTTCTCGGTTCTGAGGCCTCGTCTCGATCGCCCTGTACGTTCCTACCCTTCTCTGTCGATCCCTCGCGTCCGCCTTTCATAGATTTGCCTTACTTCCCCTGCCTGGTTCTTCGGTCCTGAGCCCTCGTCTCGACCCGTCTGTGTTCGCCTGTGCTACTCTACCTTTCTGCGTCGACATCGTGTCCCCTTTTGTTCCCCATTTCTGTCTCTCTGTCTCTGAGTATCTCACTTCCGGTTCGCGTTCGTTACTTTACAATCCGTCCTCTTTGTGCCCGCTGGCTTCGTAGTATTACTTCTTACACCGCACTTTACGATCTCAGCCACGCGCTCCTGTGTTTCTCTCCATGTATTTAAGCTCTCTGTTCTGTGGAACAGACGGGCAAGCAAGCTAGTACCAGCACTTTAGAGCTGATTGCGAGCCCACATCCTCCTCCTCTCTCTCGTGTGATTTCTCTTCGCGTGCCTCAAACCTTTGAGAACGCTTCTCTACTCTCGCCTTCGCCATTTCGCCTCCATCTTCGCCTTCTTTCTCCCTCCGAACTCACTCGCGTGTCCCGCACGCACAGCATCATGGATCATCCCTGGCTTGTGCTCCTCACTTGGCATGTAGCGTCGCTTTCAGTAAGTCACGCGTTCACGGGATGACCTGGTCCATTCTTCCGGAAGTAAGTTCACCCGAGTTCAAGAATACTCCGCATTCATTATGTCGCGCTGAGAGCACAAACTGAATGCGGCCGAAGCCGGCAACTGAACCGATCCGCCGCGGCCTCATGATTTCAAGTTCGTTTACAGTATTCAATCTACTCGCCCTGTCATCCAGAGCCGGAGCAGCCCATTTCCTGTCTTCCTCTCTATGCCCCCCATAGATAAAATGGACGTAAGATGAGGAACTCCGCTCGCGGTGTAATACCCCCCTTTTATCGTCACTATCATCATGCCGAGGGCAGCTATTCTCGGACGTGCTCTCATTCTTGTTGGGGCCATGCAGGGGCTGCTCATATTCGGCCTGGGGAATCTCGCAGCAGGATATACGTATGCACAGTCACCCTTGGCGGACGGGTACAGCGCCACATGCAAAAGGATCGCAATGTCTATCTCCCCTGCATCCCAAGTATTTTATCCAGGTGAGTCACCCTCTGGTATGACTCGACTCGCTGCCTTTTCGCGGCATCGCCGTTGACTCTGGGTTTTTAGGGTCAGAGAAATTTAACGCAGACATCGCTCACTGGGCAAATTCGAGCTCTGATTTGCCTATGTGCACTGTGGAGCCGGGCACCCTGCGTGACGTTGGCTTGATTGTACGTACGCATTCTTCTGCTAACATACCGTCGCCGACTGGTTGACATTCTCCAACCCAAACACTGCAGCTTCAGCAGATCTCCCTGGTTCGCGTGCCATTTGCAGTTAAAGGCGGTGGACATACTACCAACCCTGGCTTTTCGTCAACCCCAGGTGTACACATCTCAATGTCCCGATTCAACGATATTGTCATCCGTGAAGACTCGGAGACGGTCGAGATTGGAGCAGGACTTACCTGGACGGATGTATACGCATATCTTATCCCAAAGGGCATCAATGTCGTCGGAGGTCGCTTGAAAGGTGTCGGCGTTGCCGGATACACGCTTGGCGGAGGTAAATCCAATTCATTCCTCTAGCTCATCTCATGGTACGGACTCAAGGTTATATTCGTCCGGCAGGATATTCTTGGAAAACGAACCAATTTGGGCTCACAATAGATACCGTCACGGAATTTGAGCTCGTAACACCGAGCGGAGAGGTGAAGATGGTAACAGAGAAGGATAAAGAACTCTGGTTTGCGCTCAGGGTGCGTCTAAGAGGTGTCTACGAGAGCGGACTCGGAAGGAGGAGCTCACTTCCGTTCCTAACTTTAGGGCGGATTCAACAACTATGTGAGCTTTGCAAATCATCGATTACTAACCGAACGTAATTAACAACCATGTTTTGTCGACCAGGGAATCGTTACAAAGTTCACTTTGAAATCACATAAACAAACCGATGTTTGGGTGCGTCTTATTTCCCCTAGGAGAAGACTCGGATTTCCTGATGGCGAATGCGGTAGGGTGCCTTACTCGACTTTGCGGAGGATCTGGCAGATGTGGCCCAAGCAACGTTTGCTAAGTTCCTTGCACAGCAACACGACCACAAGGCAGCACAATTGGGAGAGTTTGTTTATAGTAATGGCTCGGTAAGTCTCGACGTCTTCCTAGTCCCACCTCGATTCACAGAGGCCACGCAGGTATTGTTTGGTATATCTCTCTTCTACGATGCGCCAGAGCCTCCAGAGGGACTCTACGATGACCTGCTCAGTCTCCCAGCCACATCTAAGTCCATCTTCAAGGGTGCTTTTCCTGAATTCATTTCGAGCCAATTCCTTCCAACATACGAACGGTCAGTTCAGAATCACATCCACGTGCAATTAATCTCCTGTTTTACGTATCTCTTCCCACGCAGAGTTTATTTTAATGGTGTTCCTATGTTGCACTATACGGAGCCTATCATGAAAGCATTCGTAAATGAGACCAAGGTGAGCAAGTTGGAGCTTCATATCGGTGAACCATCTGTTCTGATGCGTATTGTAGTTCTGGGGAGATATGCTTAGCAAGTATGACAAGAACATATTGGTCGTGTATAGCCTCGACCCATTCGAACCCGACTTCCTGACCCACGGAGGACTCTCTGCGTATCCTCCCGACCGGTCTCTCGCCGTCCTTCCATCCAGCATATACTGTGGGTGGACTAACAATTCTGCCGACAAGTACATGGCGGATGCTATGCGGCGTTCGGCTGCCTCTTTGGTTGCAGCTGGAATTCAGGACGGGCAGGACCTTGATAAGGCGGCGCCGTACGTGAACTACGCACTATTTGGAACACCACTGGAGAAGATGTATGGCCAACATTTGGAGCGGCTGCGAGAAATCAGAAAGATGTATGATCCCGAGGACATTATGGGTCTCGCAGGCGGATGGAAGTTTTAGGTGGTGCTCCGGGCATGGCACTTCCATCGTATTAGTTTAGAATCTTTGGTATGTGCCTCATCGCCTTCCAATGCTCCACCCACAGCACTGATCCTCGTCACAGGCGGTAAAGCACCGATCGTACAGCGCCTATTCCCCACGATGATGAATTCTCAAGTAGCATGTCAGCGTCCTCCGTAACCTCTCCGCAATCGGACGCTCCTTTTGATTTCTCAGTAGAGTGTGCCTCTGTGCTACCCAAGGCCGGGGTTTCTGCTGTCGCAGCGTAATCGTTGATCCCTCTCTGGAGCCGGAAATCCATTAGTCAGGTATACTGTACCGCGCTCACGTGGGCAGTGCCGCGGTCCTGGTTGAGGAAAAGGTAACCACACCACATGTGCCGTCAAACGACCAGAGAATAGCCTTTTCAAACATCTGCATTTTGAGTGATACATTTCTTGCCAGTGCCGCCTGCAAACTGAGGGCGAATTCAAATTTATGCAGAACCGACCCCCGAAAAGCGAGAATAGGTCAGCAGGCAGGAATCGTTTCTGGCTAAATATATACAAGGTGCTGGGCTTCGACTAGGTGGCTGTCGGCGTGGCCGGTGAGCACCGTCAGTGCCAGACATGGGCCTGCCAAATATGGGTGGGTGGCGCGATCTAGGAGGCGAATCGCAGTGAGGCGGCGACACAGTGCTGCGTCGACGATCTACTCTTCCCTCCACGAAAGCAGGACCGGGCGCTGGCAGGCACGGCGCATAAATATCCGACTCGCCGAAGACGTTGCCACAATATGTTTCATACAATGTAAGCGGAGATGAGAGTAGTGAACACGGTGCATCATTCCTTTTTGGCTCCAGTCACGGTGGGAAAACGAGGGCTGCAAAATCGAAGCAGTCAAGGAGTCGTCGTTGAACCAATGGTCCGTACAGGACCTCTTTCCTCCCTTCGTGAATTATCCGCTTCGCTTGCCGTAACATATTCGGAACCGTGATGATGTCAGCAACGAAGACTCAGGGCCCGTTCGGCTGCAGTGCTGGCGCTGACAGGCCCGCGAAAATGTACGATTATATCATTATGGTAACACTCCTGAGCGCTGCCTGTGCTAGCACTGCAGCTGAATGGGCCCTAACGAACCATCATGCAAGCATGTATACTGCATGGTTGCAAGGCCGCTCATCTTGATTAACCCAATTGGTGAGGCACTGGCACGGTGGCACCCTTGTGTGCCAGTAGTTTCCCCCGCCGAGCCCAAGGAGCAAAGGTGTAGAAAAGTCAAGACGAAGACTTCCTGCGTGTAGACTTTCGAGCGCATGACGGTACGGTGGCGCGGTTTAGCGTCAAAAGCTCACACGAGAGAAGACCAGACGGGAAAACCCAGAGATCACGCTGAAGAGAAGAAAGGGGGAAGGCGTCCGCAAGAAATTACTTGCCTCCGGAGAGGCTTCTCTGAGGGTTTTTATACGTGTGCATCCGTATCTAGATACATTAGCAGGTAATCTATCTGTCAATAAAGAGGGATAAGCAAGCAGATCGAGACCAAAAAAGGAATGCTATGAATAACCCCAAACGCTGCTGGCGATGGCGAAGCGAGGTCAAAAGTGGCAGTTATTACTGAGTCCATATGGCAAGGGGTGGTATAAAGGTGGTTTAGTGCGTGGTGACTTGGACGGGCGAGAGGGGGGAAGGGACGAACTGAGGCAGGACAAAAGAGGGTTTGTAGGTATAGTGTGTAAAAGAGGGACAAGGCGATTCAATAAACTGGGATCAAGCTAAGGAAACCAGAAATATACACATAAAGGGGCTGCCGAAAGCCTGCCGGGCGCGGTTGCTTGATGCGGCAAGGGTGACCGGATTGGCGGGGACAGGAGGAGCAGGTGAAGATATTGAGGGTGACATGGGAGGTGACGTGGACGATTTTGAGTGGGCGCATAGACAGGTGTGAGTGCGGAGTGGTGAAGAATTTTACTGAATGAGGACTAAGGGGACGGCTAGCTCAAGGGCGAGGTCGGAAGGGCGCCTCAGGATAGCAGACCGAGTGATGGGGCAACGAGGAACAGATGCGAGACCGAGAGGACGAGTGATGAGGTAACGAAGGGCAGAGGTGGGGACAAGTGGACGAATGGCGCGAGGACGGAAAGAGAGAGGGCTTCAAAGGAATCATGAGGGGAGAAGAGACAGGTGATGTGCGCATGAATGAGTGTGGAAGCCTGAGGAGGAAGATGGACGCGAAGACGAGGGTGGGTGGTAGAAGATGTGGGTAAGCGCGGCAAGGCTCGGATTGGCGTTGTGGACACGTCGAAGTACTCATTTCGAGCCCAGCGGGCATTACCACTGCATCATTCCTCCAAGAGCTGCCTGGCCTTGTCATACCTGTCTGCGCTGGCGCTAGAAGTTAACAAGACCCACCAACCACATCGTTCGGGGTGATTCCTGACGTTGACTTGTCCACCTGGACAGAGGTGATGTCCCAAGAGGGTGTCATCGTCCCTGCGACCGGCAGAGCCGCCCGAAATTTCCACTCCGATTCAACAGTTGTCGATAGACCTGCCAGAGCAGTGTTTTGTTCACGGAGATTCAACACAAGACGGGATACAAGAGTGGTGGAGAGCCTGTACACCCACAATCAGTATTCCAGGAGACATGTAATGATACCAGATGTATGAAAAAGACGGACACGTTCGTCAAGGTTGCCGTGCAATGTTTTAGGAAGGGCTGTGTTTGTCCGAAATAATGTGTGAAAACGATACTTCGACACTATCGACTCGGAAGCATGACAACGTACAGGGGAAAACTAAGGAAGGTATACAGTGAATATCAGAAAGTTTGTAGATGCAAAGTTGGCACGCACCCGAAGAGTCAAAATATTTACTGCATTCACAATGAAGAGTACCCTTCAGTTTTTGTGGATCATCAAAAGCCCATCGACGAATAAACAGAATGGCTCGTACGAGAAGTACATGGCCCCTAATATGGATAATGAGACTCGGTGCGTATGTTACTTAGCTGGACGCACCATCACGGACAATCACATCCAGTAGCGGTATGTCCCTCCCAAATGTAACAGCCTTGTAGAGAGTGAGGGAGAATATCACACTGTCGAAAATGAGCACGCCAGTCCATGCTGAGGCATCATCTGTTCTATCAAGTTATTGGAGCTGGAGAGCTGTTACCCAGAAGCTTACATAGACCTCTGATGCAAAGGCGACGTAAGTTGTACCGGTAATGGGTTATCATGCAGGATTGGCCACGTACCCAGGAGATGACGTGAAGTCTTGACACCCATAACGACTGAATGTAGCGATCATGCGGAACCCGGACCTGAATAGCACACACTTTGCAAAAGAAATATTTGATACGAGTTCACTTCATTAGAAGTCTGGGAGAAAAGGACATACAGTTGCATTGATAATCGACCCTGACCCTACCACGAGGAGAAGTCCCAGGACACGGCAACTGTGACCATACAATGCATAGACGCGGATTAAGCAGAGGGCTCCGTGAGGTATATCCGAGTCTGAAAGTCAGGGCGAGTGAGATGGGAGTGAAGCGCTTTAGCACGTACTGCCAGCGAGGACCTGCAAGACCGCCACAATGATCCCGTTGTACACTTCTAGAACCAGACAGCTATGATCCGATGGGTATTTCATCGCTGGAGTGCAGATGCTGAGGTAACTTACGGCTGTACTTGGTCAAGCTGATGTGGAGCTCAGGCTGACTTTAAATCAGGATTCAGGACAACGAACGCACTGGAGAACCCCTTGGGGCAAATTGAATGTATGACAGGACCACTGGAAGGTATCCGAATACAGGGAGGTAGCGATTGAGAAGGCAGGCTAGTGTGAACCATCCTAATTTATTGTGTGGAGGCCAGAGGAACTGGATTTCCCGGGGTAAAGTGAGCACGTAGTCGTAATACAATATCGCTAGAAACCGGAAACCCAGGAAAATACTGAGTTTTCCTATGAGGCCGACGAGTGGTATGCTCACCTACGGCTGAGAGTTTGCAGATAGAGTTGAAGTACCTAGGATAAAAACCGAGTTAATGAATGAATCGAGCGCCGCGTGGGGAAGGGTCTAGGAGCTCAGAGCCGCTTACATGTTCAAGTTCCTCAGCGAGTGGGTTGACTGGGGATTCCATGATGTCCACCAGTAATATAGCAAGCTGAACTAGCGAGTGCAACTGGTACTAGGTCTACGCCTTTCTCGGAGAAACAGAGTTGCAGGAGCAAAGTATAGATTATATACGACATTACACTGCAAATGGGGACAGGGGCAGTAACCATGTATTTGGGCTAACAACTTGTTAGAAAACAGCCACACCCACGCTGTATGGTACGTAGAAGAGGTACCATAAGCTTGACGCTTATTTGATGTGCGCAATCCAAGTGAAACGTTTGACTGTGGCGCAATGATGGGATAGCTCTTGTAGGTTATTAGTCCCGTATTGTCCTAGTGAACCTCGGCGTGAGGTCAAACGTATTAGAGACGATCAGATGGCTATAGGGAAGCACCGATTGGCCACGACAAAGAATGCGGTCCAAAAAGGATGGAAGTTTCACAGATGTATCTAGCAAGTGTGCATGGAGACCATCACGATGGCGATTCGTTTACAGGGACTCGGACAGTGACATACCTTCAAGTTTTGTTATCTTATCTAGGTAATTTACTGGAATGCCCTTGGGCGTGGTCGAATGCGATTCTGGCGTCGTTTCTTCATTGCACTATGAAAAGCATTTCAAGACCCAAATTTTGCTTACTGGTTGCCATCAATGATAAGGACAAGGAGCGTTGCCGGATATTCCGATATTGTGGGCAATCATGTGATCCAATTTAGCCGGCAAAACCCTGAAAATCTGAACGTGGGAGCCGCAGTTCAAAATCTCCAGGAATCAGGGCGCTTAGCTGGTTGCGAGTGTTATGGGAGCGCACTGGTTGGGTGTCATCGGAACGTATACAAACGATCTGTGTCATTTATTCCTTTGTCATATAAAATTTTATTTGAGTACACCGTGTAAACCTCGGAAGCTATCTTACACACTCCGCGAATACGTTCTCGCTCTCGTCTGATTCACGACAACACTCATGCCAGTGCACCAGAACATGGTGTTGATGACCATTTGCGATAGTCGGATGTCACCGTATTGTAGCTCCACGAACTGACCTGAAAAAAAAATTGATTGCACGTCCAACCGGTCTGACTCGTCTGAGGGAAGACGTGTGGTGACTGAATAGCGCCGCGACGAGGACGAGCCTGACCATCCTTCGTGACCAGTCATGTTACAGTAAGTTAGTTGGGCGCTAGCAGTGCCACCAGTCATTTTTGGAGTTGGATTTACCACGTCCACCGCTCTCTCCAACAGGGTTGACTGCTGTCTAATCCCATGACGATAGGGAATGTGCCGGATCAACGCCACCATCACTGCGTCGACCAGAACCGTTTTCCCCTCTATTGGGATTCAGGCACTAAGCAACTGGACAGTGGACACGGTGTCATCGTCCCTGCTGCCGGTAGAGCCGCCCGAAATTTCCGCTCCGATTCAATAGTTGTCGATAGACTCGCCGGAGCAGTGTTTTGTTCACGGAGATTCAACACAAGACGGGATACAAGAGTGGTGGACACCGTGGAGAGCCTGTACATCCACAATCAGTATTCCAGGACATGCATGTAATGATACCAGATAGATAACCACGCTACCTAATACGGTAGCGATAAGTCTAAGGGTGACTCGTAGAGCGTGAAAAAACATCCTTAAATACACAACAAAGAGCATAGAATCAGCTGAAGAATTCAGACTTGTATCAGAAGATAAATGAGTGATATATAAATGACTATCAGTGAATTTGTCAGTACAAAAGAATGGGGAACAAGCAATCTTTTCATGCATGATCATTGTCCTTCATCAATTTTTTGTTTTTTTTGAATCCATTAGTGTGTGCCTTGGGGTACAGAACCCTATGTAGCACTATGTCCTTCATCAATACTGATGGAGCTAACATAAATGTATAGTGCTACATAGGGTTCTGTACCCCAAGGCGCACAATAATGGATTCGAAAAAAAAGAAAAAAGAAAAAAACTGATGGAGCTATCTCAGGCGGCCTAATACACCATGCTATCCCCCACAGTCCCGGCCCATAACACCAGTCCGGTGACTCCTGTCCAACACTGTCTCCCCAGCCTGCAACCAGACGGTCGTGCACAATCGCTGCCACATATTCGCACCAGATGCCGGTATTTCTGTCTCTGACTAACCCATCCCCATATCAAATGTGCCATGATGAAAGGGTGGACTTTGCTAGATGATAACGCCCACACATGGAACTTGACAGAAGCTGCAAGCCCTGTATGCATTCACCAGTCACATATCTGGAGGGGTCTCAGGATATAGAGATGGAGGCCAGACAGACTCTCTTTCACCCCTATTCATGAGCGTGCAGCGTGCTCCTTAAGAGCTTTCCTACACGTTACATAATAATCAAGATTCAAGAATAATCTTAACCAATCTTAGTCGGGTTGTCGGTCACATCCCAACAAGAAGTTCCAGTACGCACCTCTAGAACAGGCCCTGGTAGAGTCAATGCAAGTATTCAATATCTCTTCAAGACGGCTCAACTCCCAGATCCCACTAGGTATTCCCAACAGCCGACAGGATGTACTGTACAGTACAAAGGAGGAAGAGCCTGACGACGGATTGCTTCCGGCCCGGAGTACAGTAGATAGGAGCGGGGAGATCACGTGGGGCCTGACGTCAGACCTGAACGACTCCCGCCGCTCGCGCAGCCTCTGGAATAGCCCGGCCGTTCGCTGGCAGGCGAAGGTAGGCATGTCGCAGGTTGCGAGCGAGGTTACAAATTACTACAAAGTGAGAGTCCCTGATAACGATGTTATATGACAAACCTTCAGTGGTTCAGGTGAGAAGAGAACTCGAAATAACTACATGTCGAGCTGAAAGCCTGAACCATCTCTTTGTCTCAGACTGTCTTGGTTCACTTTCCCAAAATTCCTTGCCGCGATCAATAGGTCATCACTTGCCGTAACGCCGTTGCAGTATCGCATTCAACCCATGGCTGCCCCGAGTGGTACACCATACATCCTCACTTGCCGGTCGAGACCATCCGTTCTAGTCTCATGGTGCCCGCTTTAAATATGCTCTCAGGATAACCGATGAGGTTCCGAAGAGGTCGGTTAGACTAGATACGAAACTATCAACCTCCAATGCCTCTCGGGCCGTTACTTGACAAATGGTTTTCTCGTATTGCACAGGCTATTGGGGGAGAAATGTTAGTGCCTGTTCAGGCTCGCCTTGTCGTTTTCCTACTGCCCTCCGCACTGCGCGGTGTACTGCCGCAACGGTGGATGCTCGTCCCTCTCCTTGATTATCAACGCTGCTTGGGATATTGTGTGCTGACTTCTGTCATCATGACGACCGACTACTATGACTGCAGAACATGCCTGGTAACCAAACGCGAGGAATAATGAACAAAATCACCGTAATCTTTTCTTTCATCTTGCGACGTCCCTTTCAAGCTCTCTGTCTCACGTTCTCACCTACTCACGACACAACCTTCTGGTGCGTACCAACCTCTGAACGATTTACGCCCGATCCTACCGGAGATGACTACTAACAAGACACGGACAACGTGCAAGGCTGTCTAGATGTCTACTCGCACATAGAGTCTATCCGGAATCCAACAAGTGCGGTTGTCCAGCACCTGGAACTTCAAGTCACCTACATGCAACTAGACAGTGAAGATCTGTGGGGCACAGCCAACAGTGTATAATTTCTTCCTGACTCACCAAACTGGGCCTTGCCCCCTCGGTATCTCTTCCCAGACATCACAATGACGGAGACGATCTTCACCCACCATATCAACTTGAAGGCTCTGGTCGTTACTATCAGCACGGCCTCCACATCTCTACACACGCCCTCCAATGGCAGACACCAGAGCACCGTCACCGCCACGGTGCCAGGCCACTGGCAAGTTGGCAAAGCGCCACGAGCCAGAAGAGCGACGCATCAAGGCGACCGATCTCTTGGAACTCATGTGACGCATCTGGTCGGACCCGAGCTTGTACCTGGCGGGCTCAGCCATTGGTGCACGGCTTTTGGGGAACGGGGCGCCCCTTGCGAAGTCTTGAGGCGACAGCAATACAACACCGACTTGTTCGCGTCAACTCTAGGGAGCGCACACTGGGCCTGGATAGTCGTCAATGCGCTTATCGTGGGCCCGTGGCATGTGGCGCATGCTCGTAAGAACCCCTTAGTGCGGCTATTCAGTGTGCCTGGAGGCGGCTTGAGGCCACGTACTGTACTTTCATCAGGCGTTGCCTTAGTACGAGTTGCAGAAATTCCAATCGCTATTCGTTCCGCCGCTACGCTTGGCGCTCCGCCGATTTTTTTTCAGCGTCACGAAAAGACTTGCTGGGTATCCAAGAACAGGCTCACATTATTACGTTCTAATTTTGAGACAGCGTTCAGCTTGCCACGTAGACGGACTTCCCTCATTTCGCTGTACTAACGCGGTGTAGTGCTAGCTGCAAGCGTAAGGCTCCGACGCAGAAACGGAGACCGAGCCGGAAAACCCGCCATAGACACAGCCCGGCGCAGGCGCACTTCTCACAAGTCCATCCCCCTGCCCGCGCAGCTCCCTCTAGTGTTGCCGCGGTCCCGGCTCCGTGCCGGTATTATACCGTAACCGAGTCGTGATTGAAACCGCGCCGTACAATCACGACTCGGTTACGGTATAAAACTGGCACCATGCGCGTGCGTACCTTCGCCAAAGAGAAACACCTCGCAGCACGGTCCACGACGATGGCTGGGCGCTCATCCAGAAGGCGCGCGCGCGGTGCATCTGCGCCACTCCTACCACATCTGGCGACGGCGCACGTGGGGACTGGTTTGCGTTCGCGATTTTTCTCCGGTCGCGTGCGGCACTCCCAAGCGCCATGCTGCGCACGCTCTTCCGTGCCATAGGTTGCACCATGCCTAACGTCGGCGAGTGACGGGACAACAACGGTGGCGGTGGCTTCCGCATTGTGCCTGGCCCCGCGAGGAGCATACCGCCATGGGCTGGCCTCTCAATCATGAGGGACGCGCCGCTCGTGAACGCGACTGCGTCTTCTCGCGAGCTGCTGGTCATGACGCGCCGTGAAAACGCACCGGTCACTTTAGCCCGCACCCAAGCCATACTGACGCACTATGTTGTCTCTCCATGTCTGGCAGCAACGAATTGGTGACTGTATGAGGCGTGATGCTGGAGGTCTAACGGAGGTTCTGCGCTCTTACTTCCGGCGACTATTTGTTCATACACAAAGAACAAAAACCATAGAGAATTAGACTGCTTTTCGATTTCGTGAATTGATCAATAGGTTATCGTACACCCTCTCTGCTATCAGAAGTTATCTCACGCTTTGTTACTGGACAAATCACCAAGACCGCACAGCCTTCCCTCGTAACATTCTGTTGTGGGTTTTCGTCCATGTGCGCTAGGGCCGTCATTTAGACAAGAGCCGTCTGCTCGTCTCGTACCTGTCCGCTTTTGCGCGAGAACTTAACAAGATGAAATTGTTCGGGACTGTTCCTGACGTTGACTTGTCCACCTGGACAGAGGTGATGTCCCAAGGGTTTGTCGTTGCTCCAGCGGCCAGCAAAGCCATCTGAAACTTCCACAGTGTCTACAAATATCGGTAGACCCGCCAAAGCAGTGTTTTGTTCACGGAGATTCAACACAAGACGGGCTACAAGAGTGGTGGAGATCCTGTACATCTAAAATTAGTACTGAAGCAGACCTGTAATGAAACGAGAGGTAATATCAAGACGGACACGTTTGTTAGGGTTGCAGTGGAATTTTTGAGTTCGGGCTATATTTGGTAAAAACGATGTGTGAAAGTGAGAATCCAGTGCCATCAATGCACGATAACGTACAGGGGCAAACTAAGAAAGGTATAGAGTGAACATCATAAAACAGGTAGATGCAATATAGGCGCACCCGAAGCGTCAAAATATTTACTAGATTCATGATGAAGAGTGCCCTTTAATTGATCGTCACTATCTCGTCGACGAACGAACAGAGTAGATCGTACGAGAAGTATACGGCTCCTAAGATGGTTGATGAGGCTCGATACGTAGGTTACTCAGCTGGACGCACCATCACGGACAATCACATCCAGTAGGAATATGCCCTTCCCAATTGTAAAGGCCTTGTAGAGAGTGAGGAAGAATATCACACTGTCAAAAACGAGCACGCCAGTCCATGCTAGAGCAGTATCTGTTCTCTCGAGTTATTGGAGCCGCAGTGACTGTTAACCAGAAACTTACATAGGCCCCTAACACAGAGAAGACACGAGTCATACCGGTAATGAATCGTCATCCAGGTTCGACCACTTACCCAGAAGCAGTGGTTATCTGGTTACACGCACGAGTGCTGGATATGACCAAGGCTGTTTCGTTCCCAGTGCGACGGCTTATTGTCAGTATCACCTTCGTCAAAAAAATTGGTGAGATACGCATACGAATACTTAGACCTCGGGCGGAGAAAGACATACAGATGCATTGATAATTGCCGTTACATAGATCACGAGGAGAAGTCCTAGGACGCGACGACATCGGCCATACAAAGCGTAGACGCGGATTATGCAGAGGGCTTCGGAGGATTAACTTAAAAGTCAGGGCCACTGAGACGGGAGTGGAGCGCTTTAGGACGTACTGCCAACAAGTGTCTGCAAGACCATTATAAGACCCCTGCGATACTCATGTAGACGATGACAGCTACAATCTGGTGAGTATTTCGTTGTGAGGTGTACACATTGGGGTAGCTTACAGCTAGGTTCGGTCAGGCTCAGGTGGAGTTGGCTCTAAATCAGAATGAGGAACGCACTGGAAAACTTCCTGGGACAAAATATGATATGACAAACGGAATGTGTCCGAATATGGGGAGGTATCGGTTGAGAAGGCAGGTTAGTGTGAACCACCCTAGTTTATTGTGTGGAGGCCAGAGGAGCTGGATTTCCCGGGGTAAAGTGAGAGCATAGTCGTAATATAGTATCACTAGAATAGGCAGGCACGGAACATTCTGAGTTTTTCTTTGAGGTCAATTAGGGGTACGCTCACCTGCGGCTGAGAGATCGAAGATGGAGTTGAGGTATCTAGATAAGAAGGGGCGAAAGAATGAGCGAACGACGCGGGAGAGACACTAGGAGCCCAGAGCCGCCTACATATATGCCCCAGTGTGTGGGAAGTCAATATCAGGCAGTGACATAGCGAGTTGAACCAGCGAATGCAGTGAGCACCAAGACCACGCCCTCGTTGGAGAGAACGAAGCCGCAAGGCCAGGGTGGAGATTATATACAACATAAACTGGAGATGGCCACCGAAGCAGTAACCATGGATTTGTGTCAGTACAGCACCTTGATGGAAAAAGAACTCCCACGATATGTGACACATAAGAGAAGCCAAGTTCATCTGATGCGCGGGTCGGATGGGATGGAAGACAAGGATGATATTCTGGGGTCGCTCTTGTGAACTACTAGTATTAGTGAGGTGTTCAACTGCAGTGCGAACTTCAGAGTTGGGAGGATCGCTGCCAGGATTGAACGTCTGGACGTACCATACTGTACGGAAGGACGGCGACTTGCTGTACCGTTAGTAGAAGATGATGATGGTGAAACTTGTTACCAAATCAATTCGTTATCGACATTTTCAGTTTCACGGCGGCAGGAACGGATACAGTAAGTGGAGTCCGCTGTGGGGTCACTTGATGTCCAATAATAGTATATCGGACACTATAAGCGGACTCCGCGTCACGTGTGTAAGATCCTTCCATTGCCAAGCGACAAGCGACTGTCTCTGCCGCAGTGCGCTCGAATACCTTCCTCACAAATTCAAGTTCACAATTCCCCCATTCACTTATTTCGGCTCCGCACTTACGAACAAGGAACGCGTGCAAGATTAAATCTAACTCACCGTGATCTGCGTGCCCTGCGTCGCGAGCGTGACGACGCGCTTAGAGCCCTTAATGCCAGCAAAACACGAGTCTGGGTTGCAGAGGTGGACAAGTGAAAGTCAGAGGCGCCTCCTCTGTCATGTATCTCCCTTCGTACGTTTGCACTCATGGCAGGCGGATAGAGCGGCGAGGCACACGTCCGCTGCCCGAGTTTACAAATTTCCAACTGACTCACGGGTTTGATGCAGAACACTCACCAAGCTGAGCTGGTTGCGCAGCTCCGACAAGAAGCTCAGCAATAGAGAGGTCAATGCCTGCGCCTGGAGGAGACCTTATGTGGAGAAATCAACGCCTGGAAAGACGCAATTCCTTCGAATCCACGCAGAGCACGCACGCCTTCTCAACCAATTATCTTCACAGGTAAGTTACGCTAGCTCAACAATATGCCTCCTTGCGTAACACCGTTACCCTGACCAGGTCCAACTATAGGCTACGCTCGCACACACTCCAGAGCGAGTCCCGGTTCCGAGAGTCGGTTCATCCGCCACGTCATCCGCCACGGACCGTGCGTCCGCATCATCATCAACTGCATGTGCCGACGAGCGCCAATGTGATCACCAACCATACTCACCCACAAGGCGCTGCCACCCCCTCGCGTGGTCCGCCGCGTTCAGCGGTAATCGAGGTCCCCGTAAAAAAGTGTTGTGAGCTGGACACGGAGATGCTGATGGACGCCCCCGTCATACACCCTACACCAAGGCCCACCCGAGGCGGCGACGTGAGACGGCACAAGTCCAGTGCCGGCTTCCACCATAGGACCGAGGTCGCGCCTTCGGGCGATGTTGATGAGGGTGGGGAAGGACCGTCGGGTGAGGCCTCTTGCGAAGAATACGTAGACGAAAAGGAGGGCGAGAACGCCGGGATCGGTACGCTCACAGCGCGCGGGAGGACTATGCCATGGGACCGACAATACACATACCACAGCCAGATGGGGGACGACGAGTTGATGATGTATGCCAGCTTGAAGGTGCTTCCCCTATCCTACTCACTCGACACTCGCCGCGTCCATCGTTCGCTGACATGGCCAACTGACTTCACAGGATAATCCCCAGATGATCCACCTCCCGCGTCGCAAGGGCTCACTATTGTCACGGCGCGGCGTCTACCAGCGACGAACGTTTCAGTGCAGAAGCGTAGGACGACGGAGACTGGCCCAGGGAGTGCGGCACGCGCGAAGCGGCGAAGATGGCCCAGACCTCTCTTCTGCTTCCCCTCCCTCTTATCGATATCGCTTTCTGGATCGCTTTTTGTATTTATTATCTACACGCTCGAGCTTGCTGTACATCCATTAATCATTATCCTGATTGGGCCGCATTCTCACGCCAGCGTTTTCATAAATGATAAATGGATCGCAAGGTATCACAAGTGGAGGCACTCCATGTATTACGTGCCACGCCAAGGATGAACGATACTTGGCACTACATCAGATGTTCATGCGATCCAGGCCATCTGGAAACATTACAGGATGTGGCCATAGAAACTCACATCAACTTGCTGCCGACATGCCCGTTCGGCGCCCTTCTTGAAGCTGCGTTGCGTTGCGAAGTGCGCACTATCAAGGATAGAAGCCACGGTGAGCATGCCACCCACGATGGCACATGTTCTGTCTGATGGTCTGAATCAAGCGGGAAGAAGATAAGAACCTACGACGTCAAAAAGTGCGCAAACGACTGGCGCGTTTCGCAATGGGCAACGAGGATAGGCAAGATTTTGTAACTGAAGACCACGCCTATGCGGTCGTTGCGAGATCAGTCTCCCACTGTTCACACCACACAGACCGAGCCATGCACTAACCCAGCATACCGGCAGCACCACGATGTATTTGTAAACCTTCGTTCGTGTTGCCTGCCTGGCCCGTCAAAGTGTGTGACTCTATACTGGTGCGAGTTGACGATCAGGGACGGAATTGTGTCGATACGATCTTGAGGAAGTAGTGGGACACGTATTGCGCTCTCGACGTCTGTATCGACGCCTCTAGGCCTCCGGAATGTTCGAAATAAGGTTGACGCACCCTTGCCATATGCTTATCAAGCGTGCTCTGATAGATACCCAGACGTTCGCGGATCTCTTTGCTAACTTGTGCCTTGGACGCGTCCGCCTCGTCATCCGCGGTAAAGTACATGCGGTGTATGGTGTGTGAGAAGTCAAGGCGATTACCGTCGTTATTCAAGTAAGGCACAAAGTTGCAAATCTAGGACTGAGCCGGCCGGAAGGAGTTGCCCGGACGTCGTGTGGATGTTACCAACAACCTCGTTCACTCGTACGAGACCGGCGATGTTGCAACCCTCCGATGACTGCTCCTGGATTTGGTCGGACCAGTGTTCCTCAACGCACTATGCCCTCTCAGAGTCTGCACGCGATGCGAAGGAAAGGAAGACAAGACCCACACCTGGTCAATCGCATGTCGGTTGCCGAAGCTCCAGCCCTATCGAACGTACGCTTCGCGGACGGCATAGCAAGAGGTACAGCATCCGCCCTCGGGGGGTTCTCCGCCGTAGTAGGAACCACACTAACCGGACGCACGCTGCTCACTCAACTTGTCGATGTCGTTACGGAGCTCACCGGTCTGCGAACCAGATCAGATACAGCCGTATCCGCAGCTGTGAGACGAGTCTTGACAACACTATGTGTGATATCACTTTGAAGCTCGCCGGTTATATCTATCAAGTCGAGAGATAGCACTAAGCAAGACTCGTCAGAGGCGGGAAGGCCGCTGGGATGGCAAGTGCCCCCAGGGACTCACAATAGCATGGAACTCTTGGGAACGTCACATTGGCATCGAGATAATCGGTCAACCCTTCTCCTCTGCTCCGGTCGACAACTACCGATGTGTCGATATCGACTCGTCGGTAGTCGAGAAACTCCACAAGTGTGCAAGACGAGATCATCGGGACAGAGACCAGGGTCACTCCAAGCACAAAGTCAACCACGCTATTTCAACTTGATCCATGTAGCCAAGAGCATACGTACGAAACTGGTCTTGAGACCGCTGACAAAGCCCTTGGCCGGAATTTTGACTTGTGGCTAGGGGCATGGAAAGATATAAAAAGAAAGACGGGAAGGAGAGCGAGGAGAATTAAAGAGAGACGAAAGAGTACTGTAGAGTCGAGTGAAAAATGACGAAACAGGTCTAACGTGTTCAGTTCGATTCTACAGGTCACACCCGTACAGTACACTGAGTACAGCACACCCGTGCCAAGTTGTTCAGTCATTACGTTATGTGTTGCGCAGGCTGATTTTTGTTCGGCGTCCCTGCTGGAAGGACAGAAAAGACATGTGAGTCTGGAGAAGGTCGGACATCGAAACAATATTCAACAGCTTGCTACATGGACGGGCATCCCTCATTTTATTCTACCGACTCGGTGCAGTCGTCGCTGTGAGTGTAAGGACTCATACACAGGAACGGAGAGCCGGAAAACATGCCATAGGGTCATATAACCTAGCACACTGGCAGGCACACCTCACAAAGTCATAGAGACATCCCTGATATAATCTTCACGCACAGCGCTAGACTCGAACACCCACCTCGAGTCCATCTCTCTCATGACCGTGCGGCCCCACTCAGTGGTACTGCGCGTGCGCAACATCAACAAAGGGAACCACCTCGTCGCACGGTTTACCACTTTGGGGGAAGCCCACGCGGTGTCACGACACCGGCCCTACCGCATCGATTGGACCGGTTGGGGTTCACGATCTCCGAGTCCCTCCGGTCATATGCGCTCGCAGGTGCCTTGATGCGTACGCCCTTCCTTGCCGTAGGTTGCACATGGCCCAACGTCGACGAGTGGCCGCACACAACGGTGGCGATGACCTGCGCGTTCTGGGTTGCGCCGCGAGGAGTGCACCATGTGCTGGCCTCGCCATCATGAACGACGCGCCGTTCGTGAACACCGCTGCGTTCCCTCGCGGGCCACTGGTCATAACGCGGCGCGCAAATCTACGGGTTACTTTGACCTGCGCGCCAGCTGTATTGACCCACTATGCTGCCCCTCCAAACGTGGCAGCGACGAACCTGCGGCTGTGCTGTATGGTGCGTGATGTGGGACGGTTCTGAGCTCCGGGTTCTGGTGAGCGTTTATATATCCAAATTCGAGTAAGGAAAGTCATGGGGAAGCAGAGTGCTCCGACCAAGGCTCTGAGAGGAGAAATGACGGTCCAGGGTGCATGCTTTCGTATAGTGGTCGCATATGCCACGTAATTTATCATATACTATCTCGTCTACGAGAAGTTGTCTCGCGTTCTATTATCGCCCCATCAATGAGACCGGATTGCCTTTCCTTGGGCACTCTGTCGTGTATGTGCATGAGGGCCATCATTCCTCCAAGAGCTGCCTGGCCGTGTCGTACCTTTCTGTGCTGGTGCAACAAGACCCGCCAACGACATCGTTCGGGGCGATTCCTGACGTTGACTTGTCCACCTGGACAGAGGTGATGTCCCAAGAGGGTGTCATCGTCCCTGCGACCGGCAGAGCCGCCCGGAATTTGTGCTCCGATTCAACAGTTGTCGGTAGACCCGCCAAAACAGAGTTTTGTTCACGGAGATTCAACACAAGACGGGTTACAAGAGTGGTGGAGATCCTGTACATCTAAATTAGTACTGAAGCAGACGTATAATGAAACGAGGTGATATCAAGACGTACACGTTTGTTAGGGTTGCAGTGGAATTTTTGAGTTCGGGCTATATTTGGTAAAAACGATGTGTGAAAGTGAGAATCCAGTGCCATCAATACATGATAACGTACAGGGGCAAACTAGGTATAGAGTGAACATCATAAAACAGGTAGATGCAATATAGGCGCACCCGAAGCGTCAAAATATTTACTAGATTCATGATGAAGAGTGCCCTTCAATTGATCGTCACTATCTCATCGACAAATAAACAGAGTGGATCGTACGAGAAGTATACGGCTCCTAAGATGGTTGATGAGGCTCGAGACGTAGATTACTCAGCTGGACGTACCATCACGGACAATCACATCCAGTAGGAATATGCCCTTCCCAATTGTAAAGGCCTTGTAGAGAGTGAGGAAGAATATCACACTGTCAAAAATGAGCACGCCAGTCCATGCTAGAGCAGTATCTGTTCCCTCGAGTTATTGGAACCGCGGTGACTGTTAACCAGAAACTTACATAGGCCCCTAACACAGAGAAGACACGAGTCATACCGGTAATGAATCGTCATCCAGGTTCGGCCACTTACCCAGAAGCAGTGGTTATCTGGTTACATCCACGAATGCTGGATGCGACCAAGGCTGTTTCATTCCCAGTGCGACGGCTTATTGTCAGTATCACCTTCGCAAAAGAAATGATGAGATACGCATACGCATACGTAGACATCGGGCGGAGAGAGACATACAGATGTATTGATAATTGCTGTTAGATAGATCACGAGGAGAAGTCCCAGGACGTGTCGACTTCGGCCATACAATGCGTGGACGCGGATTATGCAGAGGGCTTCGGAGGGTTAACTTAAAATACAGGGTCACGGAGACGGGAGTGGAGCGCTTTAGGACGTACTGGCAACGAGGACCTGTATGACCACCACAAGACCCCTGCGGTACTCATATAGACCATGACAGCTACAATCTGGTGAGTATTTCGTTGTGGGGTGTGCGCAGTGGGGTAGCTTACAGCTGTGTTCGGTCACAAGCTCGGTGGAGTTGACTCTAAATCAGGACGAGGAACGCACTGGAAAATTTCCTGGGACGAAATATAATACGACAGACGGAAAGTGTCCGAATATGGGGAGGTATCGATTGAGAAGGCAGGTTAGTGTGAACCACCCTAGTTTATTGTGTGGAGGCCAGAGGAACTGGATTTCCCGGGGTAAAGTGAGAGCATAGTCGTAATATAATATCACTAGTACAGGTAAGCGGGGAACATCCTGAGTTTTCTTTGAGGTCAATTAGGGGCACACTCACCTGCGGGCGAGAGATGGAAGATGGAGTTGAGGTATCTAGGATAAGAAGGGGCGAAAGAATGAGACGCGGGAGAGACATTAGGGGCCCAGAACCGCCTACATATATGCCCCAGTGTGTGGGGGGCCAATATCAGGCAGTGACATAGCAAGTTGAACTAGCGAATGCAGTGAGCACCAGGACCACGCTTTCGTTAGAGAGAACGAAGGTGCAAGGCCAGGGTGGAGATTATATAGAACATAGACTGGAGATGGCCACTGGAGCAGTAACTATGGGTTCGTGTCAGTACAGCACCTTGATGGAAAAAGAACGCCCACGATATGTAACACATAAAAGAAGACAAGTTCATTTGGTGCGCGGGTCAGATGGGATGGATGACAAGGGTGATATTATGGGGTCGCTCTTGTGAACTATTAGTGAGGTGTTCAACTGCGAACTTCAGAGTTGGGAGCATCGCTGCCAGGATTGGACGTCTGGACGTACCATACTGTACGGAAGTACGACGACTTGCTGTACCGTTGTAAGTTAGAAGATGATGATGATGGTGAAACTTGAATAGCCGGATTCGTATCAATTTGTTATCGACGTTTTCGGTTTCAAGGATAAGGGCCCGCTCGGCTGCCGTAAACGGGTCAACCGTCGTGACCACGTGTGACAGGTATGGTCACACTTTGGGTCGAGCAACTTGCAGCAATCGACGACGGTGGGAATGAAACAGAGAGACTGAAAGAGTGGCAGGGCGTGACTCGGTTGAGAAGAAACCGACGTTGTACCGAGCAGCCATCGACAAAATGACTTTTCACAACCGAAATTTTCTAAATATAGTAATTCGTGAGTCGCAACCACGGCAGCCGAGCGGGCCAGTAACAGTAAGTTAGGACACTCACGCCACGTGTGTCAGATCCTTCCATTGCCATAGCGGGGGCATTCAAATTTCCAACTGACTCACAAGTTTTGATGCAGAACACTCACCAAGCTGAGCTTGTTGCGCAGCTCCGACAGGAAGCTCAGCAGTGGAGAGGTCAACTGCGCCTGGAGGAGACCTTACCTGGAGAAATCAGTGCCTGGAAAGACCAATTCCTTCGAATCCATGCAGAGCACGCACACCTTCTCAACCAATTATCTTCACAGGTAAGTTACGCTAGCTCAACAATATGCCCCCTCGTGTAACACCGCTACTCTGACCAGGTCCAACCATAGGCTACGCTCGCACACACTCCAAAGGGAGTCCCGGTTTCGACAGTCGATTCATCCGCCACGTCATCCTCCACGAAGCGTGCGTCCGCATCATCATCAACTGCACGCGCCGACGAGCGTCAATGTGATCACCGACCATACTCACCCACGAAGGCGCTGCCACCCCCTTGCGTGGTCCGCCGCGTTCAGGCGGTAATCGAGGTCCCCGTAAAAAGTGTTGTGGGCTTGACACGGAAAGGCTGACGGACTACACCCTAGACCGACTGCGGCGACGTGAGACGGCACAAGTCCAGTGCTGGTTCGCACCGTAGGACGAGGTTGATGAGGGTGGGGAAGGGCCGTCGGATGAGGCCTCATGCGGAGAATGCGTAGACGAAGAGGAGGGCGAGAACGCTGGGATTGGTACGCTCACAGCGCGCGGGAATACTATGCCATGGGACCGACAATACACATACCACAAGCCAGATGGGGAGGACGACGAGTTGATGATGTATGCCAGCTTGAAGGTGCTTCCCCCATCCTACTCACTCGACACTCGCCACGTCCATCGTTCGTTGACACGGCCAACTGACTTCACGGGATAATCCCCAGAAGATCTATCCCCCGCACGTTGAGATCCACCTCCCGCGTCGCAAGGGCTCACTATTGTCACGGCGCAGCGTCTATCAGCGACGAACGTTTCAGCGCAGAAGCATAGGATAACAGAGACGGACCCAGGGAGTGCGGCACGCGCGAAGCGGCGAAGATGGCCCACACCTCTCCTCTTCTGCTTTCCCTCTTATCAACATCACTTTCTGTATTGCTTTCGGTATTCATTCTCTACACGCTCGAGCTTTCTGTACATCGATTGACCATTTCCGGATTGGGCCGCATTCTCACGCCGGGGTTCTCATGGATGATGGCAAGGTATCGCAAGTGGAGGTACTCCATGTATTACGCGCCACGCCGAGGATGAACGATACGTGGTACTAAATCAGAAGTTCATGCGATCCAGGCTATCTAGAAACATTACAGGATGGAGCCATAGAAACTCACATCAACTTGCCACCGACATGCCCGTCCGGCGCCTTTCTTGAGGCTGCGTTGCGTTGCGAAGAGCGCGCTATCAAGGATAGCGACGGTGAGGTACGCCACCCACGATGGCACATGTCCTGTTCACATATCAGGACGGTCTGAATCAAGGGGGAAGAATATAAGGACCTACGACGTCAAAGTGGGCAAACGACTGGCGCGTTTCGCGATGAGCAACGGGGATGGGCGAGATTTCGTAATTGAAGAACACGCCTACGCGGTCGTTGCGAGATCAGTCTCCCGCTGTTCACGCAACACAGACCGAGCCATGCACTAACCCCATACCGGCAGCACCGTGATGTATTTGTAAACCTTCGTTCATGTTGCCTGCCTGTCCCCTCGTGAGGTCACGCTCAAAGTGTGTGACGCGATACTGGTGCGAGTTGACGATCAGGGACGGAATTGTGTCGATACGATCTTGAGGAAGTACTAGTGGAACACGTATTGCGCTCTCGACATCTGTATAGATCCCTCTTAGCCTCCGGAATGTTCGAAATAAAGTTGACGCACCCTTGCCATATAATCATCAAGCGCGCTCTAATAGATACCAAGACGTTCGCGGATCTCTTTGCTAACTTATGCCTTGGAAGCGTCCGCCTCGTCATCCGTGGTAAAATGTTGGGATGTGACTGACAACCCGACTTAGATTAGATAAGATTATTCTCGATTATTATGTAATGCGTAGGAAAAGCTCTTATGAACACGCCCATGAATAGGGGCGAATGAGAGTGTATCTGGTCCCGTCCATCTATCCCACGTCTGCGTAACCTCTATATTCTCAGATAAAGTATATGTGTATGGTGTATGAGAAGCCTGAAGTCAAGGCGATTACAGTCGTTATTCAAGTACGACACAAAGTTGCAAATCTGGGACTGAGCCGCTCGGAAGGAGTTGCCCCGGACTTGCCCGGGCGTAATGTGGATGTTCCCAACAACCTTGTTCACTCGTACGAGACGGGCGACGTTGCAACCCTCCGATGACTGCTCCTGGATTTGGTCGGACCAGTGCTCCTCAACTCCCTATGCCCTCTCAGAGTCTGTACGCGATGTGAAGGAAAGGAAGACAAGACCCATACACCGTCAATCGCATTAGGGTTGCTGGAGCTCCATCCCTTTCGGATGTACGCCTCGTGGACGGCATCGCACGAGGTACAGCATCCGCCCTCGGGGGGTTCTCCGCCGTAGCACGAATTACACTAACCGGAGCGTGACGCACGCTACTCGTTCGACTTGTCGATGTCGTTATGGAGCTCACCGATCTGCGAGTCCGGTACAGCCGTACCGGCAGCTGGGAGACGAGTCTTGACAAGTTGACAACACTACGTGTGATATCACGTTGGAGCTCGCCGGTTATATCTATCAATTCGAGAGATAGCACTAGGCAAGACTCGCTGTTAGTAAGTTGGGGACTCACAATAGCACGGGACTCTTGCGTCACATTGAGATGAACGGTCAACCCTTCTCCTCTGCTCCGGTCGACAACTACCGATGTGTCGATGTCGACTCGTCGGGAGTCGAGAAACTCCACAAGTGTGAAAGACGAGATGATCGGGACAGACCAGGGTCACTGCAAGCATAAAGTCAACCATGGTATTTCAACCTGATCCATGTAGCCAAGAGCATACATACGAAACGCTCCCGTGCGTGTCCTGACTTTGATGCCATCCATGGTCTGCGCGTTTCATGAGCGTTGAGGCCAGTACCAGCGAGTGTGGGGAGCATGACAGACCTTGCTACAGGCATCCATGGTCTTGCGTGAGACTGCCGACAACCTGCACCCAAGCCATACTGACGCACTACATTGTCTCTCCATGTCTGGCAGCGACGAATTGGTGAGTGTTCGCTGTATGAGGCGTGATGTTGGAGGTCTAACGGAGGTTTTACGCTCTTACTTCCGGCAACTGTTTGTTCATACACAAAGAACAAAAGCCATAGAGAATTAGACTGCTTTCCATTTCGTAAATTACAGCAGTTTTCAATATTATAGGCCCTTAACATTTTTACAGATAGTTGCGGGTTTCCAAGATTTGACAGCGGGGTTCATAGTTAAGTCCTAATAAAATTATTCGGATATTAGTTGTCTTGCAAAATCTGGGGTTATCAAATAGCTATCCCTCGGTTACCACTGCCTGCCTACGCAAATTCTAAGTTATCATGTAGGCTACCCGCCAACCCCGCATCTTTCCCCCCTCCACTGAGCATCCCTTCCCCTCCGAGTGCCCCCCCCACCGATGGTCCACCGTCACATATCCAATGACATCAAAGAGATGGCACTTTCTATGTCCCTCCAGGGTTTCTGTGACTTGGAAATCCATGAATAGACAGAGTCAGTGAACGTTCACTCAAGTGGTTGCGAAGCACACATCATAAAAATTGGGGCAGTTTCAGTCAAGGTAATTGACCCAGGTCGGCCATGTATGTTCATTGCGGTGGAAGTACAGGTACATCACACATCTCTAGAACATTACAGTAATTCAAACGGTGGGTAATGAGGAGGGTATGCAGGCACACCATAGGGCTGTGGCTACACTACACTTTCACGATGGGCAGGAATGGATAAGTGCTATGCTTTCTTCTGTGGACTGAGCGGACCGTCTCTTTCCTCTTTACGCTACGATACCTAGCCTGCGCCTCGCTTCATGTTCCAGACCCAGATAGCTACGACTCGTTGCGCTCCACTGAGTGTGGAGTGCATACTATATTTAGCCTTGACTCGATCCTGACTCACCCCGCTCCACAGTGGCCTGCGGGGCTGGTACTATACTTAGCGGACTACTCCACTACCCTCGTTATGACTCGGTAGTAGTAGCATGTGACTCCCCTGTACCAGGCCTATATAAGGGCCTTAGTTTGCGTAGAGTCAAGCCCTAAGCTTGACTTCGTTTCTCAAATCGATTTGTCTTGCCTCCTCACTTGAGCTCGCCGCTCTAAGCCACTTCGCCTACTTGAACTTGCCGCTTCAAGTCGCCTTTTGCGTTCATCGCTCAGCAAGGCTCTGCTTCACTCTCACGCCTCTCTAAGTCGGCTGCAATGACTTAGCTTTGGGTCTTCGCACTAGTCACGTGCTCGCCCTACTCCGAAGAACTTAGCTTCACTCTCGCGTCGATGTGACCACCGAAAGTGTCACGCTCAGGACCACGTGCTTGTTGCCTCACACGTGCTCTCTCTCTTGCCCACGCCCAAGTCACACAAGTCATGCTCACAGCCCGTCGAGCCGTAACAATAAGCAGAGTCCACTTATGTCCAATAAACTGATGACTAAGTCAACTCCGTTAATCAGACTGCAAATTTTAAATAAATATAGTCTGCTAATTTACTGGGTGAATAGTTTAGCCGGTGGAATGAATTGATATATCAGCTAAACAATTCACCCAGTAAATTAGCAGACTATTTTTATTTAAAATTTGTAGTCTGATTAACAGACTCGAATTATTGGACATTAATTGATCCCTAAGCAGACTCTGCTTATCCATTCCTGCCCATCGTGTTTTTTTCCTTCCCTTTGCTTACCTAAGATCCATGACCACCCTAACCCGGACTGCTTTTCCCACTGGCCTGTCCAACCGGGCCTGTTGATCCATTGAAAGTTAGGGTAACATTGAAATACTGGTAAAGATTACATAATTGTATTTTTTAACTTTCTTTTTTTTAATTACTATAATAATTTTAGTGTGAGAAAAAAAATCGGCATGAGCTGCCGAGCCACATTCAAACTAAGCCTATATACAAATTCACCAAAAAAGGGGCCTATGATTTTGAAAACCGCTGTAATAGGTAGGTTATCATACACCCTCTCTGCTATCAGAAGTTTTCGTCAATCTGCACTAGGGGCGACATTCATACAAGAGCTGTCTGCTCGTCTCGTACCTGTCTGCTTTTGCGCGAGAACTTAATAAGATCTGCCAACGAAACTGCTCAGGACCATTGACTGGTTTGTCGTAGTTCCGGCAGCCGGCAGAGCTGCCTGAAACTTCCCCACCGTGTCTACAAATATCGGTAGACCCGCCAAAGCAGTGTTTTGTTCACGGAGATTCAACACAAGACGGGTTATAAGAGTGGTGGAGATCCTTTACATCGGAAATTAGTACTGAAGCAGACCTGTAATGAAACGAGAGGTGATATCAAGACGTACACGTTTGTTAAGGTTGCAGTGGAATTTTTGAGTACGGGCTATATTTGGTAAAAACGATGTGTGAAAGTGAGAATTCAGTGCCATCAATGCATGATAACGTACAGGGGCAAACTAAGAAAGGTATAGAGTGAACACCATAAAACTGGTAGATGCAATATAGGCGCGCACCCGAAGCATCAAAATATTTACTAGATTCATGATGAAGAGTGCCCTTCAATTGATCGTCACTATCTCGTCGACGAACAAACAGAGTGGATCGTACGAGAAGTATACGGCTCCTAAGATAGTTGATCAGGCTCGACATGTAGGTTACTCAGCTGGACGCACCATCACGGACAATCACATCCAGTAGGAATATGCCCCTCCCAATTGTAAAGGCCTTGTAGAGAGTGAGGAAGAATATCACGCTGTCAAAAATGAGCACGCCAGCCCATGCTAGAGCAGTATCTGTTCCCTCGAGTTATTGGAACCGCGGTGACTGTTAGCCAGAAACTTACATAGGCCCCTAACACGAAGAAGACACGAGTCATAACGGTAATGAATCGTCATCCAGGTTCGACCACTTACCCAGAAGCAGTGGTTATCTGGTTACATCCACGAATGCTGGATACGACCAATGCTGTCTTGGTCCCAGTTTGATGACTTATGGTCAGTATCACCTTCGCAAAAAAAATGGTGAGATACGCACACGCATACTTAGACCTCAGGCGGAGAAAGACATACAGATGTATTGATAATTGCCGTTATATAGATCACGAGGAGAAGTCCCAGGACGCGACGACTTCGGCCATACAATGCGTAGACGCGGATTATGCAGAGGGCTTCGGAGGGTTAACTTAAAAGTCAGGGCCACTGAGACGGGGGTGGAGAACTTTAGGACGTACTAGCAACGAGGACCTGTATGACCATCACAAGACCCCTGCGATACTCATGTAGACGATTACAACTACAACCTGGTGAGTATTTCGTTGTGAGGTGTGCGCATTGAGTGAGCCTACAGCTGTGTTCGATCAAGCTCAGGTGGGATTGACTTTAAATCAGGACGAGGAACGCACTAAAAAATTTCCTGGGACAAAATATAATATGACAAACGGAATGTGTCCGAATATGGGGAGGTATCGATTGAGAAGGCAGGTTAGTGTGAACCACCCTAGTTTATTGTGTGGAGGCCAGAGGAACTGGATTTCCCGGGGTAAAGTGAGAGCATAGTCGTAATATAATATCACTAGAACAGCAAGCAGGGAACATTCTGAGCTTTCTTTGAGGTCAATTAGGGGTACGCTCACCTGCAGAGGAGAGATCGATGATGGAGTTGAGGTATCTAGGATAAGAAAGGGCGAAAATGAACACTGGCAAACGACGCGGGAGAGACACTAGGAGCCCAGAGCAGCCTACATATATGCCCCATCGTGTGGCAGTGGGAGGTCAATATCAGCCAGTGACATAGCAAGTTGAACTAGCGAATGCAGTGAGCACCAGGACCACGCTTTCGTTAGAGAGAACGAAGCTGCAAGGCCCGGCGGGTGGAGATTATATACAACATAAGCTCAGGCTGGTGATGGCCGCCGGAGCAGTCACGGCGGTAACCATTGTGTCAATCTTGATGGAAAAAGAAACACCCACGATATATAAAAAGAAGCCAAATTCATTTGGTGCGCGGGTCAGATGGGATGAATGACATTATGGGGTCGCTCTTATAAGCTATTGGTGAGGTGTTCAAGTTGTCCTGCCAGCCATACTGGTCGTAGGACTTGAATACTTTAACTTGCTGCGTAGGAAGGTAGAGACAGCGAGTATTTAAAAAAAATTTCCCCTATTCCTCTCTGCCTGACGGTCTGGGATGTCCCTGGGTGGCGCGATGCCCCTCTTTACTCTACCTGTCCCTTTTCCCGTTGTTCATACTGGTCGGCAATGGCACCACGGGCATGGATACGGTCTCGGTCACTGCAGTCAATACGGCGGCAGTACAGTGCCGCAGTCATGACAACAACGATCACCACGCTACGGGATCGTAGCCGCCACCCCACGGTCGCGATGGCAACGATGGCCCAGCCAAAATCATGCAGCTATGAGTCACTTCCAGCCTGAGTACGCACGTAAAGCACCTCTAGAACAGTCACAAGCCCTGGGCAAAGGCCGGGTATTCGATATCTCTCTGAGACGGCTCAACTCCCAGATCTCACCAAGTACAGTATTTCCCACGGCTTCGACAGGATGCGCAAAAGAGGAAATTCTGAGTCACCCAGCGCTTCAGTCGCCCGGAGAGAGAATAAGAGTGGGGGATCACGTGCCAGTGGGGCCGCTGTGAATCGCCCGGCCATCCGCTGGCAGACGAAGGTAGGCAGGTTGCAGGTTGCGAGCGAGGTTACATATCACAAAGTGAGAGAATCCCTGATAATGACAGTATGCGTCAAACCTTCAGTGGTTCGGGTGAGAGAAGAACTCGAAATAACTACAGTACAGTAGTACCATCACCGTGACATGTCGAGCTGAACCATTGGCTCACTTTCCCAAATTCCGAGTTACCTTGCCGCAATCAGTAGGTCATCACTTGCAGTTACAAGTATCGCAATCAATCTATGACAGCCTCGAGTGGTACACCATACAGTACGTTCCCACGTTCAACTTGAAGTTGCCGGTCGAGATCACCCATTCAAGTTTCATGGTCACGGTGCCAGAGCGCTTTAAATATGCCCTCAGGTATGATAACCGACTCTTAAAACCATCGCTGACCGTCCTCAGACTTATTAGGCTTATCACTGCACCATAACATCTTAAACGCTCTGTCCTGCGATACCCGATGACGTTGTTTACTCAGGCTCACAGCATGCCCAACAACGTCCAGTATAGTGCTGACTTAGCCCACCGCTTGTCCATACGCACAACTTGTGATGAGGTTCTGATTCTGACGAGGTCGGTTAGACGAAATACGAAACTATCAACCTCTAACGCCTCTCGAGCCGTTACCTGACAGATGATTTTCTCGTATTGCACAAGCTATTAAGGAAGAAATGCCAGTTCCTGTTCAGGCTCGCCCTATCGTTTTCTAACTGCCCTCCGCACTGCGTGGTGTGCTGCCGCGCTCGGCATTGATTCCCCTTCTCCTTGATTATCAACGCCGCTTGGCACATACTAATCATATTGTGTGCTGACTTCCGCCATCATGGTGTCCGATCGTGACTGCAGAACATGCTTGGTAACCAAACGCGAGGAATAATGAACAAAATCACAGTAATCGCTCCCCGTTGTGTCGGGACTCAATAGCCCCATAAAGACTCGAAGAACTAAGAACACGTGGAAGCAGGAGGTTGATGCAGACTCAGAGGTGGGGGCGCGTCGGGGGTGGAAGGCGGACGGGATTGAACGGAAGCGGAGCGGGCGGGGTAGTACGCACGCACGCACGCACGCACATCTCAACACACAACCCATGGCGGCATCTCGACAACACCATAGCGCGCTGCACGTCAGTGATCTATCAAAGCCAATACAAAACCATCGACCCTCCCCTCTGACTCGGACACAATGCAACGCTGGCCTTAACATGCCAGGGGAGCCGATATTTATGAGGTGCACATGACGATTCGGGATGGAAGTGACTGCAGATATACAATGCTCTTGTAAACCATGCTATATCATAGGGTGCTGTACTCAAGGCGAACGGTAATGCACTCGCCAAAAAGGGTACTCTGGCCCGGGCAATAGAATGAAACCTCACTTCTCATTGGCCCTCACAGTGTGTAGCCTCGGACCTCATGTTCACTCGTGCTCTCTCTCGACTGCCCCTGAGCACATGCCAGTGCTCTCCCAGACCAACGGCCCGGGGTTTATCCAGCTACCCGAACGTCGAGCAACAATACGGCGACGTGACTTCAGGGAATGCTGTAGGGCCTGCGGCGACCATATTTTACTCTTGACAGTCGACAGCCCTTACAGAGACGATTTCCCTGATCTTGTGAAATTGGCACTCCGGGATAGCAGACTCGGTGCACTTTTTGTTTCATCGTGCAGGGTCCCTTTCAAGTTCTGTCTCATGTTCTCACCTACTCCCGACACAACCTTCTGGTACGTACCAACCTCTGGATGAATTACGCCCGATCCTACCGGAGATGGCTACCCAAATCACGGACAACGCACAAGGCTATCTAGACGTCTCCTCGCACATGGAATCCATCCGGAATCCGATAAGTGCGATCGTCCAGCACCTGGAAGCCATCTACGTGAAACTAGACAGTAAAGATCTGTGGGGCACAGCCAACAGAGTATAATCTCTTTCCGACTCACCAAACTGGGCCTTCCCCCCTCGGTATTTCTTCCCGGACATCACAACGACTGAGACGATCTTCACCCGTCATATCAAGGTCTCTGATTGTTACTATCAGCACAGCCTCCACTTCTACACACGCCCTCCAGTGGCAGACGCCAGAGCACCGTCACCGTCACGGTACCAGGCCACTGGCAACTTGAAGCGCCACGAGCCAGAAGAGCGGCGCGTCAAGGCGACCGATAGCTTGGAGCTCATGTGACAACCTTCAAGTGTCGGACCCGAGCCTGTTACCTGGCTGCCTAACCTTTGGTGCACGGAACATCCCATGCGAAGTCTTTAGGCCACAGCAATGCAACACCGACTTGTTCGCATCAACTCTAGGGAGCGCGCACTGGACATGAATGGTCGTCAACGCGCTCGTCGTGGCGGACTCCGACCACTACGCGTGGCATTATGTGGTGACGTTCCTGGAGGCGGTTGGGCGTCACGTGCTTCTCACATCTTTTGAGACCACGTCACCGTGACGGTTCAGCTTCAGTTTCCACACGGACTTCCCTCATTTTACTATATTGACGCGGTGTGCGAGCGTAAGGGCTCCGACGTAAAAACGGAGACAGAGCCGGAAAACCCGCTATAGACACAGCCCGGCGCAGGCGCACTTCACAAAGGTCCCCGCCGATACCATCTCCGCAAACGGTACCAGACCCGGATCTCCGCCACGAGTCCATCCCCCCCTGCCCGCGCGCGGCTCCCTCTGCTCCGCGGCACCATGCGTGTGCGTACCTTCCGCCTAAGAGAAACACCTCGCTGCACGGTTCACGACGATGGCTGGGCGCTCATCCAGAACGCGCGCACGGTGCATCTACACCATCCGTGCCATAGATTGCACCGTGCCTAACGTCGGCGTGTGATGAGACAACAACGGTGGGCTTCCGCATTGTGCCTGGCCCCGCGTGGAGTACACCACCACGGGCTGGCCTCTCAATATAAGGGACGCGCCGTGAAGACGCACCTGTCACTTCAATCTGTACCTAAGCCATGATGCACTATGCTGTCTCTCCATGTCTGGCAGCTACGAATTTGTGGCTGTTCGCTGTATGAAGCTTGATGTTGGAGATCTAACGGAGGTTCTGCACTCTTACTTCCGGCGACTGTTTGTCCATACACAAAGAACAAACATCATAGAGAATTAGACTGTCTATCCGTTTCGTGAATTGATAGATAGGTTATCGTACACCCTCTCTGCAGAAATTGTCTTGCGCTTTGTTACTGCCCCAATCACCGAGACCGCACAACCTTCCCTCGTAATATTCTGTTGTGTGTTTTCGTTAATGTACACTAGGGCCGTCATTCAGACAAGAGCTGTCTGCTTTTGCGCGAGAACTTGACAAGATCTGCCAACGAAACTGTTCGGGACCGTTCCTGACGTTGACTTGTCCACCTGTACAGAGGTGATGTCCCAAGGGTTTGTCGTTGTTCTGGCGACCGGCAGAGCCGCCTGAAACCTCCCCACCGTGTCTACAGTTGTCGGTAGATCCGCCAAAACAGAGTTTTGTTCACGGAGATTCAACACAAGACGGGTTACAAGAGTAGTGGAGATCCTGTACATCTAAAATTAGTACTGAAGCAGACGTGTGATGAAACGAGAGGTAATATCAAGACGTACACGTTTGTGAAGGTTACAACGGAGCTTTTGAGTATGGGCTATATTCGGTAAAAACGATGTGCGAAAGTGAGAATTCAATGCCATCAATGCATGATAACGTACAGGGGCAAACTAAGAAAGGTATAGAGTGAACACCATAAAACTGGTAGATGCAATATAGGCGCACCCGAAGCATCAAAATATTTACTAGATTCATGATGAAGAGTGCCCTTCAATTGATCGTCACTATCTCGTCGACCAACAAACAGAATGGATCGTACGAGAAGTATACGGCTCCTAAGATAGTTGATCAGGCTCGACATGTAGGTTACTCAGCTGGACGCACCATCACGGACAATCACATCCAGTAGGGGTATGCCCTTCCCAAATGTAAAGGCCTTGTAGAGAGTGAGGAAGAATATCACGCTGTCGAACATGAGCACGCCAGCCCATGCTAGAGCAGTATCTATTCCCTCGAGTTATTGGAGCCGCGGTGACTGTTAGCCAGAAACTTACATCGGCCCCTAACACAAAGAAGACACGGGTCATACCGATAATGAATCGTCATCCAGGTTCGGCCACTTACCCAAAAGCAGTGGTTATCTGGTTACATCCACGAATGCTGGATACGACCAATGCTGTTTCATACCCAGTGCGACGGCTTATTGTCAGTATCACCTTCGCAAAAAAAATGGTGAGATACGCATACGCATACTTAGATCTCGGGCGGAAAAAAAAAAGACATACAGATGCATTGATAATTGCCGTTGCATAGATCACGAGGAGAAGTCCCAGGACGCGACGACATCGGCCATACAATGCGTAGATGCGGATCATGCAGAGGGCTTCGGAGGATTAACTTAAAAGTCAGGGCCACTGAGATGTGAGTGGAGCGCTTTAGGACGTACTGGCAACGAGGACCTGTATGACCAAATAAAGACCCTTGCGGTACTCATGTAGACCATGACAGCTACAATCTGGTGAGTATTTCGTTGTGGGGTGTGCGTATTGGGTTAGCTTACGGCTGTGTTCGATCAAGCTCTGTGGAGTTGACTCTAAATCAGGACGAGGAACGCACTGGAAATTTTCTTGGGACAAAATATAATACGACAAACGGAAGGTATCCGAATATAGGGAGGTATCGATTGAGAAGGCAGGTTAGTGTGAACCACCCTAGTTTATTGTGTGGAGGCCAGAGGAACTGGATTTCCCGGGGTAATGTGAGAACATAGTCGTAATATAATATCACTAGAACAGGCAAGCAGGGAACATCCTGAGTTTTCTTTGAGGTCAATTAGGGGCACGCTCACCTGCGGGTGAGAGATCGATGATGGAGTTGAGGTATCTAGGATAAGAAGGGGCGAAAATGAACAAACGACGCGGGAGAGACACTAGGAGCCCAGAGCCGCCTACATATATACCCCAGTGTGTGGGAGGCCAATATCAGCCAATGACATAGCAAGTTGAACCAGCGAGTGCAGTGAGCACCAGGACCACGCTTTCGTTGGAGAGAACGAAGCTGCAGGGTCAGGGTGGAGATTATATACAACATAAACTGGAGATGGCCGCCGGAGCAGTAACCATGGATTTGTGTCAGTATCTTGATGGAAAAAGAAACGCCCACGATATGTGGTACATAAAAGAAGACAAGTTCATTTGATGCGCGGGTCAGATGGGATTGATAACAAGGGTGATATTATGGGGTCGCTCTTGTAGGCTATTGATGAGGTGTCCTGCGAACTTCGGAGTTGGAGGCATCGCTGCCAGCATTGGACGTACCATAGGGAAGGACAGCGAGTACCGTTGTAGGATGATGATGATGATAGTAAAATTTGGGCAAGTGAGAGAAGATGAGTTACCGAATCAATTCGTTATCGACGTTTTCGGTCTCGAGGTCTGCTCGCCACTAGAGGAGATCACAGTAAAGGTTTCGAGGCTGTTTTAGCCTTTGTTTCGAGTCCCAGTTCTAAAAAACAGCCCGAGATTCAACTTCGATAGCGTTTTAGAATCTGTTTTCGAACGGCACGACGGCATATGCCGCAGACTTTTAAACATGTCCTTACTGGTCAAACACGATGCGTTCGTGCTCTTTACCTGCTCGTTGACGGGCGTTTGTGGGTTGTTAGAGTTGATTGTGAAAAATAGGATCATCATGTAGCGTGGCAACGAGATCGTCAAAACACAGGGGCCGGGGGTGATGTGCAAGCACGATTGGAATATCTCTGGCCGGTTAACGGCTAACCTTCCGGTCAGTGAGCAAGAGCTAGAGGTGATCCTCACTTTTGTTGGTCCCGGCACGTTCTTTGAGATATCGCTTGTAGTAGTGTTCTCCTAGGGATTCCAGGAGCATGTCACTAATGGATGGCATGGGTTCATCTGAGGAGGTGTCCGATGAAGAGGAAGAGAAGTTTGAGTGTGAGCCAACGTCGAAGTCAAGGGGCTCTTCCCCATGTCCAGCCATGAGGTTAACAAGAAAAGTTCTTTATAAGGAATCTACTGCCATTTGCCTCTCCGTTTCATAGGGCCTCGGGCTCATAAGGACAATCACACTTCAGTGGAGAACAATAACGCTACATTGTTTCGTGCACTGGCGCACACTGGTATGTGTATGTGTATTCGGACTCCGAAGCGGTGTCTGAAACAGATTCGAAAACAGATTAGCTGTCAAAAGTTGAAGCTTCGAAACGAAAGTCGAAACGAAGGCTAAAATGGCCTCGAACCCTTTACTGTGATCTCCCCTACTGGCACTGGCACCACCCGCCGACTAGTTCGAGTCCCCCCAATACCATCATGCGTCCTCAGACCCCGACCTTCAAGTCCTGCAGGTGAAAACTAGACAGTCCAAGCCAGGTTGATAGTCGCCTATATGGGAACCAATTCCGACTCAACAGGGCAATGAGGACATTCATCCCTTGTGCAGTCCACTATCGTAGCACTGTACAGTAGGGTGACAAAAGTTTTGACCAGTCACAATGTCACATAATGAGACTCTTTACAAAATGATTTATAGCATGAGATCTAATGCATTAGGGGTGATCTCAATACTTTGTAGACCTTCCCTTGGTCCTATAGACTGCCTCAGCCCCTTGAGGCATGCTGGAAACTAGCCTGTTAATGAGATCTATGTTAATCTTCTTCCATTTCTCCTGTAGCACATCTCACAACTGATCTGGGTTTCTTGGATGATTGGGCCTAGCATTCACCCTGATCTTGAGCACCATCCCAATGTCCCCAATAGGGTTGATGTCTGGGACTGTGCTGGATGTTCCAATATGAGCTGATGATAGAAATAGAGCAGTCCACAATAGCATTACAGCAGCTTGAGCTGATGTTTTTTTCTATCTTGGGAAATAAAATAGCTAAAAATATGACACTATCTGAGGAGATAGATTGCCTCAAAAGCTGGGGGGTCCTCTGCCAACTCTAAGCAATCTGATCAGCAGTTCCTTGGTTATTAAGCCAGCTCAAAAATTGGCTCAGCTTGAGGTAGTCTAAGCCAGTTCAAATAACTCAGGAACTGCTAATTGGATTGCTTAGAGTTGGCAGAGGACCCCTCAGCTTTTGAGGTAATCTATCTTCTCAAATATTTTCAGATTTTTAGCTATCTTATTTACCAAGATAGCAAAGACATTGGCTCAAGCTGCCACAACACTAGCCCACAAGATTAGCAATTTGTGGGTGAGTTAGCCCAACTGCAGACTTGATGCAAGTGAGGGATCTGATCACAGGACTGGCATTATGGCTCTCAAATATTTTGGGCATTTTAGGTGGGGTATTGGTTGAGATATAGCCTCAACTTCATGGAACCTCAGCCAAATTCAATCATGTGACTGGTCAAAACTTTTGTCAGGGTACTGTACTATCAATCACGAGCTTTGTCTGGTTAATTCACTTCCCCTATATTCAGAGCTGCTTGCTGCGATCAGTACTGTCATCATTTGCAGTTACAGTATCACATTCAATCCACGATTGCCTCGAGTGGTACTACGCCATACATCCTCACGTTCAAGTTGCCGATTGAGATCATCCTTCGACTGTTCAAGTTTCTTGATGCTAGAGGGCTCTTTATATGCCCTCAGGTATGATGACCGACTCTTTGTCCCTCCTGAAACCATTGCTTACCGTCCTTGGACTTAACAAGTTTGTCGCTGACTGCGCCCTATTATCTTAAACACTCAACCTGCAGTACGTTATGGCATTGTTTACTCACAGCATGCGTGACAACATCCAGGATTGTGCCGACATAGCCCACAGCTTGACCACGCTCACAACTTACAACGGCGTTCTGAAGGAGTTCGGTTGGACCAGATGCGAAACTATCAAAGTCCAAAGGCTCTGGAGCCTTGACCTGATGGACAGTTTCTACGTATGCCGGACTTTTGAGAGAGGTATGCCAGTTCCTTTTCAGGCTCGCTTCATCGTTTTCCAACTGTTCTTTACGCAGTGTGTTCTCTGGCGCGTCGCTGGACGCTTGATTTGATTTTCCTTGTCCTCCTTCATTATCGACGCCGCCTGGGACCTACGGGTGATCGTGTCTTGAACTTCGCTATCATCGTGACCATGGGCGAGGCGGAACATGCTGGAGTAGCGGGCTACGACCAATTTAATCAAAGAGCAGTGTCCACATGTTATCGACCATTGGTAGCCTCGGACCTCACCTTCACTTGCGCACTCGCTCTCGACTGGCGATGAGCATATGCTTTCCCGTACTAACGAGACTATCCGGCTACCCGGACGTCCAGCAACACTACGGCGACGTGACTTCAGGGAATGTTGTAGGATTTGGGGCGAACATCTTGCACTCTTGACAGTCGAGGGCTCTCATCACGCAGCGTCCCTTTCTGTCTCATGTTCTCATCAACCGCTGACATGACGCTCTTGTACGGGCCAATCTCTGAACGATTTCCGCATAGTCTTACCGGGAATGGCTACCAGAAAATGGACAGAGAACGGACAAGCCCCACACTACAGGACGTCTCGTTCGAGTAGACTATCAGGAACACGAAAAGTGCACTCTTTCCGAACCTAGAAGCCATATACGTACTTCCAGACAATGAGGACCTGCGAAGCATAGCCAACGGGGTATAGTTACTGTCCGACTCGCCTAACTTGGCTTGGTCTAATACTTCTCCCAGACATCACAACGACGGAGACGGTCCTCACCCTCCCTGTCAAGGCCTCGAATCAGTGCGACAGGCACGACATCTACACCCCTACACACTCCCTCCAGATGCCAGAGCACCACTCCCATGGTGCCAGGCCATCCACAAGCGCCGCAAGCCAGAGCGGCGCATTGACAAACCGGATAGCATGGGACGCATAGTGCGACGCAGTGGCTGACAAGAACTTACTCTGGACCTTGCCGAACCGAACTTTGGCACATGGGGCGTCTTATGTGAAGTTTTTAGACGACGGCAACGCAACGTCGCCTCCTTCACGTCAACTCTCGGGAGCGCGCGCTGGGCCTGGATGAACACCAACGCGCTTGTCTTGGCGGACCACTACCCGTCGCGTGTGGCCAACGCCCGTATCCGGCGGGAACCCTTCATCAAGCTCAGTGATATGTCCAGAGGAGCCTGGGGTCGCGTCCTTACATCTGTGCCGAGGCGCTGTCGCCTGCGCTTGAAGACCTGCGAGACTTGAGTCATTAGTTATTGTTATCATTCCGCCGCGCAGGCTGATTTTTTTTCTCAGCCTCACGGCAGGACGTACGAAGACATGTGGGGTGTCCCGGAAAACTTCATCAAGAAAACCCTACGGCGCATTACCTTGCTTACAAGGTTCTTCCGACCTCATGAAGCCATCCCCTAACCGAGCAATTTTTTGGGGCAGTAAGTTAATTTTACCGTTAAATTATCGGATTACATAAGATTGTTCGGGTTTTCAATGCAACTTGAGGCTTGAAGCTTGTAGGTCTGTGTCCGCGTTTTTGCATTCTGACCAGACACACGGAGACCGAGCTAGAAAAAAAAATCATGCCATAGACACAGCCCAGCGCAGTGCGCACTTCTCAAAGTCACGTGGATATCCCCAACATCCACCTCAAGTTCATCTCCCCCATGACTGTGTGGCCCCCTCTTCTCCCGCAACATCGGCGTTACATCGTCTACGAGAAGGGTGTTGCGCTGTTCACGACCAACGGCTGGACGACCACCCCGGCGGCGCACATGCGGTGCGTCAGCCCCGGCCCCGCCCCCTCTAGCGACGGCGCACCCGGGACCGGTTTGCGTTCACATCCTCTCTCCGGTCGCATGCGGAGCCCTGCAGGCACTATGCCGCGCACTCTCCTCCTTACCGTGCGCTCCATTGTGCCCAACGTCGGCGAGTGGTACGACAACAACGGTGGCGATGACTTCTCCGTGCGTCCCCCTCCCCGAGCAGTCCACCATTAGTCTCGCCATCCGTGAATGCCGCTGCGTCCTTCGCGGGCCACTAGTAATGACGCGCCGTGTAAACGCGCCGATTACCTTGACCTGCACAAGCCATACTGACGAACTATGCTGCCCCTCCACATTGGGCAGCGACGAACCGGTGGCTACTCACCGTATGAAGCGTGAGGTGAGAGGGCTGGCGGAGATTCTGGGCTCTGATTTCAGGCTACCGTTTTTTTCATGCCCGAGCAAGGAAAGTTATGGAAAAGCCGAGTGCTTCTTCGGTTCGTGCATGGACCGACATTTTGAAAGAAGGTTTTAATCATGGATACATGCTACAGTACTCTGGTGCGATATGTCACATAATTTATCATACATCGTCTCTCTTTCAGAAGTTGTCTCGCCTTTTGTCGCCCCCCAATCACCGAGGCCAAACAACCGTTCCTTGGAAACATTCTGTTGTGTGCTTTCCGTCAATGTGCTCTCGTTACATTATCCACACAAGAGCAGCCGGCCCATCTCGTACCCATCTGCATTTGCGCGAGAAGTTAACGAGACGCGCCAACGACGTTGTTCTAGGCCATTCCTAATGTTGACTTGTCCGCCCGGACAGAGTTGATACCCCAAGGGGCCATCATCGCACTGTTAGTCGCCGGAGCCGCCTGAAACTTCCCCACCGCTTCCCCACCTGTCGATAGACCCACACAAACAGAGTTTTGTTCACGAAGATTCAACACGAGACGGGATACAAGAATGGTGGAGAGCCTGTGTATCGGAAATCAGCACTGATGTGGCACTACCAGAGGTAGTATCAAGACGGACACGTTCGTCAAGGTTGCAGTAGAGTTCTTTAGCAAAGGCTGTGTTTGGCGGGCGCGATGTATGAAAACGAAGCCCGAACACCATAATGCATGATCACGAACTGGGGAAAACTAAGAAAGGCATAGAGTGAATATCAGAAAGCTGGTAGATGCAATATTGGCGCACCCGAAGCATCAAAATGTTTGAAAGATTCATGATGAAGAGCACCCTTCAGTGATCATCAATACCTCGTCAGCGAACAAACAAATGGATCGCACGAGAAGTATATGGCCCCTAAGACGGATGATGAGGCTCGGTGCATAGGTTACTCAGCTGGACGCACCATCACGGACGATCACATCTAGTAGGGGTATGCCCTTCCCAATTGTAAAAGCCTTGTAGAGAGTGAGGGAGAATATCGTAATGTCAAAAATGAGCGCGCCAGTCCATGCTACAGCACCATCTGTTCCATCGGGTTATTCGAGCCGCAATGACTGTTAGCCAGAAACTTACATAGGCCCCTAATACAAAGGCGACACAAGTCATACCGGTACGGAACCATCATCCAGGTTCGGCCACGTACGTTATCTCTGGGGTGTACTGGGTACATCCAGGAATACTGGTTACGACTACACCTGCTTCCCTCCCGGAGCTATTGCCTGTGGCCAGTAACAACTTCAAAAAAAAGGTGAGATACGCATTCACACACTTGGAGGATCGAGGAAAAAAGGACATACGGTTGCATTGATAACCCCCCCTAGGCCGATCGCGAGCAGAAGTCCCAGGATGAGGGAACTTCGGCCGTACAACGCGTAGACGCGGATTAGGCAGAGGACTCCGTAGGGTAGAAAAGTCAGGGCCAGTGAGACAGGAGTGAAGCGTATTAGGACATACGACCAGCATGAACCTGCAAGGCCATCACAAAGATTTTGCGGTACTCATGTAGACCATGACAGCTACGATCTGGTGAGTATTCGTTGTTGGAGTGTGCGCATTGGTGTAACTTACAACTATCCTCAGTCAAGCTCAGGTGGAGGTGACTTTAAATCAGAACGAGGGACGCACTGAAAGGCTCCCTGGGACAAAATATGATATGACAATCGGAACCTGTCCGAATACAGGGAGATATCGATTGAGAAGGCAGGCCAGTGTGAACCATCCTAGTTTATTGTGTGGGGGCCAGAGGAACTGGATTTCCCGGGGTAAAGTGAGAGCATAGTCGTAATACGAGATCACTTAAAACCGGCAAGGAGGAAGTATACTGAGTTCGCCTCTGAGGTCGACGAGTGGCAAGCTCACCTGCAGCTGAGAGAGTGATGATGGAGTTGATATATCTAGGATAAATACAAGCCAATGAACGAACGAAGCAAGGGAAGTGAGAATAGGAGCTCAGAACCGGCTTACATATATTCCCCAGCCTGTGGGCCAAGGTCAATGTCCGCTGGGGACATAGCAAGCTCAACCAGTGAGTGCAATTAGTACGGTCTACGTTCCTGGAAGAAAACAGACCTGCAAGACAAGGGTGGAGACTATATACTACGTTCATCGGAGACGCGCCCAGGGGCAGTAACCATGGATTGCGTGAACACCTTGATGGAAACGGGCACGCCCACGGCATGTGGTACATAAAGAGGTAAAAGCCATTTTTGGTGCAGATCAAATAAGCACATGCCAGTGGTGACATGTCAATGATGGGAGCGTAAGCTCTTAGCGCTGTGTTGTCCTGGTAAACCTCAGAGTTGGAAGCATCATTTCCAGGTGTGATTGGGCGTACAGTACCATGAGGAAGCACTGCAGTTTGTTATGGATTGTGGTAGACGTAACACATGCTTACTAGTAGCATTAAATGCCAGTGGGAGCCGCGCATGGATGCTATGGCGAGAGAAAGTGTATTGTTGTTTCCATCGTTAACGCCATCACGATCGACAGCAAGATAGTTGTTCTGACTCGTTCAAGATGGGATAGGGCATACACTCATCGGGAACGATTGACTTCTGCAATTGTCATCAGGTTAGCAGCCGAGAATAGGATATGACAGTGAACTACGTACTCTAAGAACCCCCAATATTGAAACGAGTCCATGTAGTGAGCATGAATGATGGATGACAACAGCCGGGCCTCAGCGGCCTTAACTTGAACCCGGCACTGGCATGCCCTGCTGGCTGCTACAATCCACCGCCCGGCAATGCCATAACGTAATCAACCCTGACGTGTATGCAATTACTGTACAGTAAATTAACGACCGGAGGGGAACATTGTCGGGAACAATAGCTGCTTTTCAATCCAAGTTGCAAGTGCGTATTCGGCCTTCAGATGCCGCCAGTGCGTGCCTGATTTTCGCCACATCTCAGCGCTCATCAAATCATCAAATCATAAGACACGACTCGGATTGGCGCCCTTCTCGTCGACTCAAGCATCGACATTTCTCCGGGCTCTAGGCGGTGGTTGAGAAACCTTGCGTTCACCGGCTACGATCCGTACAGCATTTTTGAAGACGTGAAACACAGGATCGCGCCACAGTGCCCGTCGTCGCCGGACTTTTCAAGTGCCAGCGTCACGTGGTCGCTATGGAGATAAGACCAGTGCTGGTTTAAGTTCTCACCAGGTCTCACCACGTAGCTGGTTCGTTTAGAGGTTGTCAGACACGAATTATGTCCGAGTGTCCTCGATGACAGTGGGATGGTGTTGGATTGGGAGCCTAGTAGAGGCTGTCGGGAGTATGACACCAAAATATTTTCAGCACACCGCATCTAGAAGCTACGGTGAAGCTATCATGGTCTTGACGCTTCCTGAATATATTGTATTCGTTCCCGTCTGATGCGGTCAGTTCAACACCTTTCATATGCCGAACACACTGATGATGACCTATGCTCAAATTGTGTTCCTGAAAAAGCGACTTCACATCAGATCATTCGGGAAAAGGACGTGTGGCGGCGGAATTGCGCCATCACAAGGGCGATTGTTCTTAGCGGCGACCTCTCACATTGGTATACATAATGCAAATCCGTTCCTCACCTTTGGGCTCACGCTGGCCATCCTTACCACCCTTCATCACTACATCACTGGTTATGTATGATACTATGATATTTAACATGATCCTCTGGCTTAGGGCAGCCTAGAAGTGTATGCGAGCTCAGTCTTCCAGAGGCGTCAGTTGTGGACCAAAGCCCACCAGCACTCCCACCAGCCATTATCAGAGTTGGATCGCGCGCATGGCAGCTGCTCTCTCCCACCACCAAGTTGACAATGATTGTCCTACTATGATGATACTGTTAGAGAATGTGTCGTATCCACGCCGCCGCCGCGGTGTCACAACCAGAACCCCTTTCGCCCCACCGTCCAAAGCTAAACGATAAATTGAAGAATGAAAGTGTGCTGCAGTGAACCGGTCTTCTGTTTTCTTAGCCCCCTATGCGTTGTCACGTGTTTGTACGCAATTGTCCAGACTTGCAGCAGCTGGTGGTGCGTGTTCTGTACGAGGGGATGGGGATGGTGAAGGAGAGCGGAATTCTGTGAATTACCCGACCACTTGCTGTAACTAAACTGGCGCGCCTTGTCCTCTCGGGTTCGCCACAAATCCATGTGTTTGTATGCGATTTTGTGCAGACAGCTATATATGGGACTGTAGGCGTACATGATAAGCCCAAAAATAGAACGCATTATAGCATCATCAAATATATATACGGCATCTCGGCTCACTTTTGAGCAGCACAACATCCAAAGGTGTCAATTGAAGCGGTAAATAGCTCTTCGAGACCAAAACCTATCTCAAGCTCTCATTTAACTGAGGAAAGCCGAGTGGGTCCCTTAATAATGCCAACCCACTGGAACCTGAGGATCAATCGTCGTGGTGCTTGTAATTTTAGAGTGCGTTTGCGTTCAGAATTTCGCATTTGAAAATTTTCACGCGCGAGAACTCTGGACTTTGCGACAGAAGCTCTCGAACGGTCACTTTGCTGCACTCGAAATTTTGCTATCATGATTTTTTTTTGGTTGATGCCACGTTCAGCAAACTCGTTACCGAACGAACTCTATACAGCCGATCTTCTTGGACAGGACGACTGACAATTGCAGCGGGTTCCCCATGGTTCCTTATTTACCTATAGTCATTTTTGCGAACCTCCAAGATTTGATGGCGGGTTCATAGTTATTAAGTGAAAATAAAATGATTCCTGATATGAGTTATCCTGAAAAACTCAGGGTTATCAAATAGCTATCCCCCTTGCCTTTGGACAATAATTTTAGGTGAAAAAGAAATTCGGTATGAACTACATTCAACCTCAGCCCTATGCTGGAAATATCGAAAAAGGGGACCGGTCTGATGAAACCCGCTGTGAAGTCTAGTGATACAGAGGATATGGGGACGATAATAATGAGGACGGGACCAGACAATACCATTCGCCCCTATACGAGGGCGTGCTCCTTAAGAGCAATCCTACGCGTTACATAATAAACAAATATTATCTTATCTTATCCTAGCCAGTCTGTCGGAACACATCCCAACATGAAGCATTCTTATAACGTACTCCCACCGACAACTGAGGCAGAAGTAGGTGAGGAGAAGCTGAACAATGGGCCAAGATATTGAAAGAAGCTCGGCACTGCCTCCATTGGCGATGGTCACGCGGCCATGTTCCTCTCCGCATTCCCATGACGTGATGCCCCCGCCATTTATAGTCGACTCCCCACAGCAATGATCCTGCAAAGGGCGCAAGTTACCTACTCCGTATAACTTGAACATGTCGTCGACCACCTTCAGCTACGAGTTCAGCTACGAGGCTTTCAGAGGGAACGTCAACTTCCCTACAGGCATCTTCATCAATGGACAGTTCTCCGCCGGCTTCAACCGCACTACTATCGAGTAAGTACTCTTGGGACAATGGAGTTGCATCGTTTTACTCATCCACGACCTCCTCGTAGTGTCGTCAATCCTTGTAAGTTCGCGTCGCGGCAGGAAATCACAGATGAAATTCTGACTAGTCCATTCAGCGACAGGAAAAGTCATCGCCTCCATTGCTGAGGGTACAGCCAAAGATGTCGACCGTGCCGTTGAGACCGCTCATCGCGCATTCGAGACATCATGGGGTCTCAAAGTTCCCGGCGCAGAGCGCGGGAAGCTCCTCAGCAGGCTGGCGGATCTCATGGAGAAACACTCTGACGAACTAGCTGCGTTGGAAGCGCTCGATAACGGCAAGACCTTCACGTGGGCAAAGGACGGGGATCTGAAGGCCTCAATTGGCACGATTCGGTACTACGCCGGTTGGGCAGACAAGATCCACGGGCAGGTGATCGAGACCCATGAGGATAAGCTTGCGTACACTCGTCACGAACCATTTGGTGTCGTGGGACAGATTATCCCTTGGAACTTTCCTCGTATGTCAAGTCTTCGGATTATCTCGCTTCACACCTGCTGCATTTAATTGGCTCTTACCGCTACCTGACAGTGTTGATGATGGCCTGGAAGTTAGGCCCGGCGCTCGCCACAGGCAATTGTATCGTGCTCAAGCCGTCAGAGTTCACCCCTCTAACTGCGCTCCGCATGTGTTCGCTGATTAATGAGGCTGGATTCCCACCTGGTGTCGTAAATGTGGTTACTGGTTATGGGAACACCGTCGGGCAGGCTATCTCGGAACACATGAATATCGACAAGGTGGCGTTTACTGGGTCTACGCTGGTTGGGCGCAAGATCATGGAAGCGGCTGCGAAGTCGAATCTGAAGAACGTCACGCTTGAGCTGGGCGGAAAGTCCCCCAATATCATTCTCAACGACGCGGACCTCGACCAAGCTGTCAATTGGGCCTCTCACGGCATCTTGTGCGTACTCGCGTCATGTGATTTGCCGATTCGGCGTTTGCCTTTCGTAGCTCACGACGTACCCAGCTGGAACCACGGGCAGTGCTGCTGTGCCGGTTCGCGTATCTTTGTCCAATCTGGGATCTACGACGAGTTCCTCAGGCGATTCACTGCTAAGTCCCAATCAATCAAGCTCGGAGACCCATTCGCGACCGACTCGCAGCAGGGCCCCCAAGTCTCGCAGATCCAATTCGATGTGAGCATCTCTCTCTCGTTCTCCCTCGCTGCGTCTTGCTTACGATGTTGATGTAAAACTAATACAGCGCATCATGGGCTACATCAACTCGGGTAAGCAGGATGGCGCCAGGGTGCACCTTGGCGGGGAGCGTCATGGGACCGAGGGCTACTGGATCCAGCCAACGATCTTCACTGACACAAGGCCGGACATGCGCATCGTCAAGGAGGAGATTTTTGGGCCTGTCGGTGTCGTCATCAAGTTTGAGGACGAGGAGGACGTCCTGCGGCAGGCGAACGACACCATGTACGGTCTCGCGGCTGCGGTGTTCACGCAGGACATCACGCGCGGAATTCGGTTTGCGCACAGGCTGCATGCAGGCACAGCGTGGATCAATTGCGTCAATTCTCTACACCCGAACGTGCCCTTCGGGGGGTACAAGCAGTCCGGCATCGGACGCGAGTGTGGCGAATACGCGCTCAACAAGTGCGTCTTTGCATTTTCTTACTTGGATGAGTTCTATGGCTGACTACTGATCCTCTATGTGTTTTTCCTACTTCTAGCTATACTAACGTCAAAGCCGTCCACGTCAACCTCGGCCAACGCATCTGAGCAAGGATGAGAAAGAAATGGCGACTATACGCAGACAAAACGAAAACAGGTGCCAGCCTTGTAGTTGTACTATCTCATTGTCATATGCAAACAGCACCAATGTAAACCGTTTTACTCTCCCCCACCGACGGATGTTGCGTTGAATGCTGTCAACGTTGACAACGGAATGGAAACGCGATAAAGGGGTGGCCAGCCTATCCCAAACACTGCCAAATTGCTTTGAACTCGAACTCGATTCCGGAGTATTATCATATCCCGTTAAAGGGCCAGCGACCCTTTGGTGTGGTCCAGCCCTCTGAAAATCACACCCGCATCCTTTCCCATACCATTGCCCGAGCGGTGGCATAGCTACGACATGATGCCTAGCAAGTAGGGAGTCTTTAGTCCATCACTGGAAAAAAAAAAGAAGTCAGTCCGTGCAGGACAGTGCAGCTTGAAGGTACACGAGCAACTTGCTTGAAATATGAGTACGGCATCGCCGCACTTGACTGGTCAGATAAAGTTACCGCCGAGGAGTGGCAGCTTGGCAGAATACCGCTTCGATGCGTACGTACAGTACGTCGGCAGCGGATCTCTTCGTCTGCCCCGTACGTGAACATCTGCCCGAGCCTGAGGCGCGGGTCTGCCCGCTTAAACCCCACGCGCCACGCGCGGCGGGTGGTGGTCCGCCGCGACGTGTCTGTTGCCAGTGGCCCGCCCCGAGCCGGGGCGCATTCAGTTCCGGAGAAACGGGGCAGAACTAAACTAAAGCGGCGACGCTGTGTTGCTGTCGGGGTGGCAACGACGCTCCGTGTGCCAAAGAAGGTCGAGGACAGCATGCACATTGGCAGGCCCGGGTCCGAGAAGGGTCGCGCCGAGCCGAGTAGTAAAATAGGCTCAGGTCGCAAGTCACTTCATGGCCCAATCGTTCCAGAGTATCAGTGCCTGGCTTGCGGCTCCATCAGATGCCCCGGCATCGACGGAATGAGGTGTCGGGAGGGCACGTACATAGGACGTGGAGGTCTAATTTGAGGGCACATAAGCGGAGCAGGGACATTGGGGAATTGACTGCAGTGCGTGTGCCATGACCTCTCGAGAGACTACTAGTAGGAGCTCAGGCTGGCTTACATATATTCCCCAGCGTATGGGCCAAGCTCAATGTTTGCCAGGGACGTAACAATCTCAACCAGCGAGTGCAATTAGTGCCAGGTCGACACCTTCCATGAAGAAAACTGAGCTGCAAGACAAGAGTGGAGATTTGATACCACATTCATTGAAGATGCACGTAGGATCAGTTACCTCGATGGAAGCGACCACGCCCACTGCATGGCCACCAGAAAAACATCAAAGTGAATAAGGAGGGTAGGTTACTGATTCTTCTGATTACCTGCCCATAAGGACCCAGAGGAGGGAATCAAGTCCTTCAAGTATAGTAAGGTAAACAAACACGTTCATTTACTGTATTTGCAACTGTAAGAGGTCCGTCAGCACCATGATACAGCTTGTTTTGTTTCGGCTGGGGCTGTAACTGTAACAGATTGGACGTACCGTGAGGAAGCACCGCAGTTTATTATGGACTGTGGTAGATGTGATACATACTTACTAACATTGAATGCCAGTGGTCACCGGCCTCTACAGTGGGAGCAGCACATGAATGCTATGGCTGAGAGAAGATGAGTTATCATTAGTCCCTATCGTTACGGTTGACGCCATCACCATCCACAGCAAGATAGGCGTTCAAGATGGGATAGGGCATACATACATCGCAGAACGATTGCCTTCTACGCTTGTCATCAAGTTAGAAGCCGAGAGTAGGATAGGGCAGCAAACCACGCACTCCAAGGATCCCTAATTTCTTAGCGAGTCCGTGTTGTGACCCTGAATGATGGATGCGCCGCGCATGGCCTGTTGGCTGCTAGAGTTCACTGTCTGACAAAGTGGTGATGCAGCCTGAAGACCTGTAAGATTCACGCGAGGCAAACGACAAGGGGCCTTGATTCTGTCGAAACGCACGCCGCGGCGTTGCCCAGTCGTAGCTGCACATTAAGTCCATACGACAAATCAGATAAGGGGGTAATGAGAGAAAAACATTTCACAGTAATATTGCGAGTGCACTTGCCAGTGGGAATCGAGTTCAAAGCAACTTGACAGTATGTGGGATTGACGTGTATAGTCGCCACTTACCGCGTTTCCATTCCGTTGTCAACGCAACATCAATCGGTGAGGGGGATTAGATGTCTTTCATTCGTGCTGTTTGCATATAACAAGGAGATCGCACAACTACAAGCTGAAAAGCAACACTACACGACCACAAACCAAGCTGGTACATGTTCACACTTTGTCCACATAGAGAGGCTCTTTGCTCAGATGCATTGGCCGAGGTTGACGTGGACGGCTTTGACGTTCGTGTAGCTAATAGGAGGAAGATCACACAGAGAATCAGCCTACTGCGAAGCTTGCCTAGGTACGAAAAGGCGAGAACGCACTTGTTGAGCGCGTATTCGCCACACTCGCGTCCGATGCCGGACTGCTTGTACCCCCCGAAGGGCACGTTCGGGTGTAGAGAGTTGATACAGTTAATCCACGCCGTGCCTGCATGCAGCCTGTGCGCAAACCGAATTCCGCGCGTGATATCCTGCGTGAACACCGCAGCCGCGAGACCGTACATGGTGTCGTTCGCCTGCCGCAGGACGTCCTCCTCGTCCTCAAACTTGATGACGACACCGACAGGCCCAAAGATCTCCTCCTTGACGATGCGCATGTCCGGCCTTGTGTCAGTGAAGATCGTTGGCTGGATCCAGTAGCCCTCGGTCCCATGACGCTCCCCGCCAAGGTGCACCCTGGCGCCATCCTGCTTACCCGAGTTGATGTAGCCCATGATGCGCTGTATTAGTTTTACATCAACATCGTAAGCAAGACGCAGCGAGGGAGAACGAGAGAGAGATGCTCACATCGAATTGGATCTGCGAGACTTGGGGGCCCTGCTGCGAGTCGGTCGCGAATGGGTCTCCGAGCTTGATTGATTGGGACTTAGCAGTGAATCGCCTGAGGAACTCGTCGTAGATCCCAGATTGGACAAAGATACGCGAACCGGCACAGCAGCACTGCCCGTGGTTCCAGCTGGGTACGTCCTCGTGAGCCACGAAAGGCAAACGCCGACTCGGAATCGGGCAGTCATGTGAGTACGTACTAGAGACCGTGAGAGGTCCAGTTCACAGCTTGGTCGAGGTCTGCGTCGTTGAATATGATGTTAGGAGACTTTCCACCTAGCTCGAGCGTGACGTTCTTCAGATTCGACTTCGCAGCCGCTTCCATGATCTTGCGCCCAACCAGCGTAGACCCAGTGAACGCCACCTTGTCGATATTCATGTGTTCCGAGATAGCCTGCCCGACGGTGTTCCCATAACCAGTAACCACATTTACGACACCAGGTGGGAATCCAGCCTCATTAATTATCGAACACATGCGGAGCGCAGTTAGAGGGGTGAATTCTGATGGCTTGAGCACGATACAATTGCCTGTGGCGAGCGCCGGGCCTAGCTTCCAGGCCATCATCAACACTGTCGGGTAGCGATAAGAGCCAGTTGAATGCAGCGGGTGTGAAAAGAGAAGGTCCGAAGACTTGACATACGAGGAAAGTTCCAAGGGATAATCTGTCCTACGACACCAAATGGTTCGTGACGAGTATACGCAAGCTTATCCTCATGGGTCTCGATCACCTGTCCGTGGATCTTGTCTGCCCAACCGGCGTAGTACCGAATTGTACTAATTGAGAAGTCCACATCCACGCCCTTAGCCCACGTGAAGGTCTTGCCGTTATCGAGTGCTTCCAATGCAGCTAGTTCGTCAGAGTGTTTCTCCATGAGATCCGCCAGCCTGCTGAGGAGCTTCCCGCGCTCTGCGCCGGGAACTTTGAGACCCCATGATGTCTCGAATGCGCGATGAGCGGTCTCAACGGCACGGTCGACATCTTTGGCTGTACCCTCAGCGATAGAGGCGATAACTTTTCCCGTCGCTGAATGGAACTAGTCAGAACCTCATCTGTGACTTCCTGCCGCGACGCGAACTTACAAGGATTGACGACACTACGAGGAGGTTGTGGATGAGTAAAACGATGCAACTCCATTGTCCCAAGAGTGCTTACTCGATAGTAGTGCGGTTGAAGCCGGCGGAGAATTGTCCATCGATAAAAATGCCTGTAGGGAAGTTGACGTTCCCTCTGAAAACCTCGTTGTTGAACTCGTAGCTGAAGGTGGTCGATGACATGTTTATAGGAAGTAGGTAACTTGGGCCCTTTGCAGGATCATTGCCGTGGGGAGTCGACTATAAACGGCGGGGGCATCACGTCATGCGAATTCCCTGGAGGGAAGCATGACCGCGTGACCACCGCGGGTGGAAAGAGGTCGGTCCAAAGTATAGAAGTAGTACTCTCCGCTAGCTTCTTTCGACATTGGTCCATTGTTCGGCTTCCCCTCAGCCTCACTTCGGCCGCAGTTGTCGGTGCAGGCCCGGGTACGTTATAAGGGTGCTGCTATGTGTCACTATTTACACCCGTTCTGTCAATGATTGATCGCCGCTCCAGTGGGTTGGCCGCACTATTAAGGGACTCCGCTTTCCCTAGTTAAATGTGAGTTTGAGACAGGTTTCGCTCTCGTAATTCGTAAATCAGCTGAGCTTTTCACTGCTTCAAATACGTAGCACAGCAATGCATGCGCGGCTTACAGGTATACAGTGAAACGATATGTGACTGCAGTCTTGTCATGGTCGCATCGACACTGGTCAAAAAAGTTGGTGTCGGCATTAGTGTCATAGTACTGTACTGTACAGTAATGTCGGCTGCCAGTGACGTCATGAGGTGTCAAAGCCTTTTCGGCGACATCCGCTGTTCGCTTCCCTAAAAATTGAAATACTGTATATTAAGACTTTTTTTTTCCTTGACAAGTCCCATCAGAGACATACAGTATTTGTTACTTGAGGGACTTATTGATATCATGCCGTCGAACAGCTGGGTCTGGCCATAGTTCTATAAACAATCTGAATATCATCGTCAAGGCAACCACAGCGCAAAGAGTGCTTGGTGCATGGATGCCCGTGTCCTCATCGTCTATTGGCTGAAAACGTATGGAAGACGATAACTGTACGCATGGATCTAAAACGTGGGTATGGGGCCGCTGGTCTTCTTCGTCCCCCTGTTGCGGAATACAAATGCTGACTTAAAAAATAAAAATAAAAATAAAGGTGATACTCAGACAACAGACGTGGTCAGGCCAGCCTCAGACAAGGCTGGGCCAGCTCAGAACTTCCGGAATTGGCCTGACGCATGATGAGATGCCCTCGTGAATGCTACTGTATTCCCTCGTAGGCCACTCGTCATGACCACACGTGGTTGATTCGTTCAGAGATTGTTACGCATAACTTATGTCTGAACGTGCCAGTGTGGTGTGACCAGAGCGTGTAGAGTACCTGGTTCATTCAGTCCTTTGCATACTTGGCCTGGTCGACACTTGACAGTGGTGGGATGGTACATATTGTGACTACAGTATTTGCCCCGACCGAAAAGAGGCCTCCAGAGTTTTCACGTGACCGTGCCATCGCTGCTACAGACGTTAGCAATTAACCCTCATTACACCAAGTGGCTGAACTGAATATATACTAGTACCACTCCCATCCTCTGTAGGAATGCATACCGTACCATCCTCACATCCTCGTGATTCTCCATTGAACTTCCCCCGCCGTCACGATGTCGACGATCCTCTCCCTCCCCGAAGAGCTCATAATTGAGATTATGGTGAAAGGCGACCACCGTATGCTCTTGCTGTGCCAGAGGGTAAGTAATCGGTGGGTCTGTTAGTCTACTTGTGTCCTCATCTGATGCACTGCAGGTTTGCCGCACACTCAACGCAATAATCAGAGGTTCTCTCCCTTTGCAGTACATAATTTCCCTGGCAGCATGCGGCATGCGGCATGGTCTGTCCACGGTTATTACCAGAGAACGGCCGAACAACTTCAGAGGCTGCACGAACACGAGGCCGCCTGGAGAGAGGTCGCGTGGTCCGATGGCGGCGTCATAACGCACAAGGCAGCACGCGATCTTCCCACCACGATCTCCGGCGGGGTGCTCGCATTTCTGAAGCAATCAGATGGCCCTTCGGATGACTCGGGGTTTGGCGACCGGCTCTTCCTTTTACGCATCCCGTCGAAGCTGCGGGGAGTACCGGGTGAGAGCTGGGAGTTGAGCGGGCTCGGCGAGATGTCGAATATCTGCATCGACTCTGCTCAGGACCTCCTTCTGTTCCAGAGGTGCGGATTAAATCCCTTTAGCTATGTAACTATGACGAGGATATACAGAGCTTGCAACTTCCACGTGCGGGCGTTGTCATCTGGCAAAGTCCACCCTTCGACCCTTCATCCTGGCGCATTTGATATGGGAATGGGTTCGTCAGACGTACCCACCGAAACACCGATTGTCTGCTGCGAACATGTGGCAGCCATTGTGCACGAACACGGCTGGTCGCAGGCTACGCTGACCATCAAAGGGACGGTCATTGTCTGGAACTGGACTACAGGAAACCAAGTGGCAATCATCGTAAGCTCTCCCGTACCGACAATTATCATTCGTAACATCGTTCTCAGCGACCAGTATTTGCGCGTATCGGACGCGATATCACCTTCCTCGATAGGACGCACCTGCTGATACCAGCTTCAGCGTCCGACTCTGCGCTCAAGCCGGGACAGAACTATGAGCTCACGCTCCTCGTGTACGACTTTGATCCATCGACCACTGTGTTTGTAAACAAAGTTGCCACGGTCCCATATTGTTTTCGCATAGCTCTTCCCGTGCGGACGGGCATCACCACCTTCCGCCAGGCACGCATCAGCGCCAACACCGCGTCGTTTTCGTCCCCCGTTGCGCCATGCCCACAAGGATACTTCTATGCAGACCCGAAGGACCGCATCATCACGCTGGAGGTGACGGACAACAACTGGATGCAAGGCATGGAGGAGACCGCAGAGCTGTACGCACCCGTGCGCACCTTCCTCGCCTATATCGCAGCGCATCCTCCCCCAGTCTTGGCGGCATCCGCGCGTGGCCCCGTTAACGTGCCATGGGAGGCGTGGGGCCCACACGGCGCGCATGTCGTGCGCGCCGCAGACCAACCGTACATCATCCGTCGGTCACGCGCCTGCGGCATGCGCGTCCTAGGCGCATCCTTGAGCAAGAAATCCGTGGTCGTGGCGGACTACCACCCTGGGCGCGTCGCGCGCAGTGCCAACCTCGACGCCGCCGCGCGGGTGCGTGCACGCACACTGAGCACATTCTCGGAGATCTCGCAGGGGATCCAATCACGACTCGCGCCATTGGTGTGCGTCAGGAAGGAGGTACCGCTGCCGAAAGAACTGCAGGAGGCATCGGAGAGCCCGTGGACGATGTTGTGTGAGGACGCGTTGCTGGCGTTTGAGGTAAGTGGTGGTGTTCATGTCACCCCTGTCATCGGCGGACATTGCTGATCGGTTGAACGGCTACTGGGGTGATCTGACTGTGCAGTACGTCCCGGACGGCTTCGAAATCAGCAGGGTGTTTGCGTACACGTTCTGATATATGTATAGATAGGTGGTGTATGACGGCATTGATCAAGATGCGAGACAAGAGACAAGAATTCAATCCAGCCATCTTCCATTATCACAGTCCCGTTATAGCGGATGGATCCAAAGTCGTAATTTCAAAGGCTTTCATATTGTATACGTAGATGACCTTATTGAATTATATATACTGTAGTATCGTCGATCTTCCAGTCTGAAGGGCTCAGATTTAGCATGTAGCGTGGTAGCGTGCCAAATTTGGTATCGATTCGACTTTGCCAACGGCGGATTTTGGTGAGTACAGATGCGGACGCGGACGCGGACGTTCCGCTAGGCGCGCATGCTTCTCGGAGTTCGGGCAAAATCGTTCTGGCCTTATCGACTGTTCTACTACGCTACTATGTCCCGGCAGCCCTCTGTACCTCTTCTTCTCACTAAAACGTGCATCGGAGGTCACATCCTCCGGGTCTAACCGTCGCGTCGCGCATTGCGTCGAGGGCGTACTAGCGTTATAGTTTACGGTATTGTGGACGATATATCCCAATGATGTATATTATAACTTGTTAAGCTTGGCCGTGATAATTATAATGATATTGAGGTAAAAATTTTCGAATCGTAATGTCTTACTGTATCATCGAATTATTAACCGTTCATAATTAATAAGCCATGATTATAAGGTCTTCGTAAATTTTGCGACCACACTTGGTTAGTGAAATCCCTTCTCTCGCACGCACTTTAAGCCATGAAATGTATGAATTCGGTACAGTACAGATAACCAAGTTCGAATTTATGAACAGTCAATCAGAAAAGAAATGCAGGAACTAGAAGAGAGTTAGAGGCCTGACTTGTCTTTGGCCCCTTAAAAAATTGATTGATCTAGGGCCGAGCGCTTGTGCACTCAGGCTGGCAAGATTGCGGGGTGGACGTGGATGCGGCCCCAGCTGCCCTGCTCCCTGCCCGTCCGTCCAGGTAAGTCCATGAATAGCTTAATCCAGAACCACCCAAATCCACCCGACGTTGAGCTCACTTTTCGTACGCAAGGCTCGTTCCGCGCAGGATTCCACCAAGCAAGCCCACCTGAGAACGGTCATGTCCGAATTTTTCCACGAGGTTGAGACCCCGTTCCATCGATCGCCCCTTCCCGCCGATCACTTTCCTCGGCTTCCCGAGGAGCTTCTGGTAGAGATCCTTCTGTGCCTTGATGCTCGATCAATCTCCGCGTGCAATCAGGTACGTAGTCTAGGTAGTTAAAAAAATCTCATATCAATCCCTCCTACATCGTCGCTGTCGTTGCAGACATGCCGTACCCTGCGACGTGCCATAGCCGACAGTATGCTGCTGCAACACGACCTCGCCCTGTTCCAATGTGGTATGCTTGACGGCCCACGAATCGACCGAGATCACAACGCCCAGCTGCACCGATTGCTGGCCCACGACGCCGCGTGGAGGCAGCTCGAGTGGACGAATATGACCCAAATGACGCACCTCACTGGGTCAGTCCACCCGACGGCCATGTCTGGCAACACGGTGGCCTTCATACCGTTCGGTCCTGGCCTCCACAGCGGCTTCAGGCTGGTCATGCAACAATTCCCGTCGGCACTCCGCGGGACAGAGATTCGACAGTGGGAGCTCCAGTTCCAGCTCACCTTGGTGCACGAAACGCTCCTTGATTCCTCGCAGGACCTGATCATCTTGCTCGAGTGTGATCCTCTGTGCGTTTATTTATTTCTTCCTTTCGTTGCCCCTATCGATGTTTTGCGTACGTGATGACGTCTCACAACGAGCAGTTCGGGATACACCACAACATACCGCGTGTATAGCATGACCACAGGGCAACCCCATCCGCTTGCCGCAAACCAAGGCTGCCTCGAAGTTCCAGATGGGCGGATGATCAGTGCCGGTGGCTCGGGCTTTTGTGGGGATTACATAGGCGCTACGGCTTACAACCCGTCGGACAGATCCACGTACCTCCTCATGTGGAATTGGAAAACAGGCGCAGTTAAAGTGGATGCGGTAAGGAGAAACCTTGACTTTTTCTTCCGGTCGTTCTGACTTTCATACTGGTTGTATTACATCAGCCTCTACGGACACCTCTATTGGGCGTCAGACCAACCTTCAGCTTCCTCGACAGACATCACATCCTCGTTGGGTTCCTCTGGACGAGCGAGTCGCAGCCGAGGAATCTGCTCGTCTGCGCTTTGAATCAGCAGGGCCTATCCGGGGATTGCCTGATCGACGCAGTGCCGACGTTCCTCTTCAGCATCCCGAAAAGGCTCAAACGGAGAGACTTTTGGGAGATCCTCACGCACCGCAACGCGATCAACCTCCGCCCAGAGCACGCCCCGCTCGAGGGCTACTTTGACAACGACCCCAACGACCGACTCGTCGTGATCGAGGTGGCCAGTCGCCAGTACACGTCCGAGTCGCCCGACCCGGTCATGAGCGTGTACATCCCCGCGCGCGCGATGCTCCGCTGCATCGCCACCTACGCGCCCGCGTGCACAGCACCCACGCCGCCCGCCACGATCGCGGCCGCCTTTTCCTGGGAACAGTGGGGCGAGGGCCGCGCGCTGCTCGTAAAGCGATTCGACCACGAGCACCGCCTGCAGACGTTCTCGCGCGTGTGCGGCCTGCGCCACGTCGCGCGCCATCCCCTCGTACGCGAGGACGGCAAGGCCGTCATTCGCGTGATGGACTTCCATCCGCGCCGTGCGATGCGCAGCGTGGGCGCGCTCAACCCGTCGGGCAGACTCGGCGCGTCGCCCATCCATGCGGTGGTCGAGGTGCCGCTGCCGGAGGAGGTGCAGGGCATAGCCCCGCTTTTGATCGCGACTGTGATCTGCCAGGATGCGCTACTCATCTTTGAGGTGCGTCTGACTATTGTCCTTTTCTGTTACGTGTGCGTGCGCGCACGCACGGGTTTTTGTGAAACTGTGTTGACTTTTGAGAATTTTTCTTGTCCCTAGCGTTCGAGTGCGAACACCGAAGGCGTGAAGAAGCTCTTAGTGTGTTCCTTCTAGGGGGCTCATGCCGTCAGTTGATGGACGGATGCACGGACGGATATAGATATATCGACGCCCGTATCAAAACCGGTTGGCCTCGCGGGGTCAATGGACCAAACGACTCCGACCGCATTTTTGGTCAAATCGCTTCGGACTTTCTGTAATATCTGATGTATAGCTCCCATGTACATCTCTTTAAAATTTTATAGAGATACAATGAGTAGATGTTGCGGGAGACTCGTTTCTTTTATTTTTGGCAAAAACTGAAATTTGATGAACAAATACTGATAAGAAATGTTGTGATTTTTTCCCAACTTTTCGTGGCCACATACAAATTACATGCTACATAGTGAACCTCAGATAATCATTTCAAAGGTAGCAATGCGGGATTGCAAGATATTCACAAAAGAATGCCGAATGAGTTGATATCAGTGCTCCGTAGAGTCACATGATGACGAGGACAACGGCGATCTGCCATCCTCACGGTGGGAGATCGTGATCGGGGCCTCTCCCAATTAGGAATACAGGCTCATAGTGTCGCGAACGCGCATGACGAGTGGAAAGTTTCTCCCATGGTCGAAATGAGGATGACTGACGAGATGTCGTAGATTTTATATGGTCAGCTGCCAAACCGTACACAACACATGTGGCATACATGAGCGCAAGGAGGTACGTAGCCATGACCTTACGTGCATATAAGTAAGAAGCACAACACAAAAGAGGAAGATACGCCGGAAAGAACCAATAAGTGAATCTATGTTAATTCAGAGTAGATGAAGTGAATGAAGGTGGTCCGTTAATCAAGATTTTGTGGGCGACTCATGATCTTAGCTGCATACGCTGCCAGAAGTTCCCGAGCACACTGATCGCATCGTAGGGATCATGAGCGGCGCCCGCGCCGTCCTCGAAGTTGAATGACCCGGGCATACGCAGTTCAACCTCGTCATCTTCCGTGTCTCCCTCAGCGGCCTCATCAGAATCGTCGGCATGGTGGGGCGCGGCGCTGTGTACCTTGGGAACCTGGGACACGGGCTGTAGGGGCGTCCTCGCTCCAGACGCATCCTGCGCCTTCTCAGCCTCGACCTTGGCTTGGTTGGGCAACGAAAGAAAAGAAGACGACGACGACGACATCGTCGGAGTTTTTGCTACCGCAGCTGCTGACACTATCGTCGCCAGGTCAGGCCGCGGCCTATGACGGTCTGGAGATGGGACCTCCAGCTGCTGAGGAGAGTCATATTTCGGTCGCCACTCTGCCGCACTGTCGTCGTCGTCGTCGTCACTGCTTTGCGGTCTACTCTGGTCCCTGACCCCATTGGCGAGACGCGATGCGAGGCGCGCAGCACCGATCGCATGGCGCCAGCGAGCCCGGGGGTCGAAGTTCTCGCGCAGGCCGGAGAGGTCGTGCTGGGTCGAGGGAGCGGTCGTGAGCCAAGAGTGCGCCAACGCCTGCTCTGCCGTGGGACGCTGAGCCGGATCGGGGTTCAGCAGGGTCTGGACGAAGCCCTTCGCTATTGGCGAACGAAATGAGAACAGTCTCACGTGTTCAAATATAGCTCTCGACTTACCCTCGTTGGATACGTTCTTCCAGTATCGTTCGTGGAATTGTATCTTGGCCTCTGTTGTCTTCCGGAAGAGCTCTTTCGGGTCGTCTGTGGGGAAAGGTGTGTATCCGCAAAGAAGGACGTAGGTAATGATCCTGAAACAGGTATTTAGCATTTCTTCAACTGTAAGGGATTAAGGAGCAGTACCCTACAGCCCAGATATCGACAGGCTTCCCGTGCCCCTTAAGGTTAAGAACTTCTGGCGCCACGTACCCCAAACTCCCTGCGAGAGATGTGAGCTGCTCCTCAGAGGAATGTAGATGCTTCGCACTGCAATTACGGGGCGCCGTGTCAGATCAAACGTTCAATTCCGAACAGCGGAGGAAAGGGGCTTACATGCCAAAGTCAGCGATGACGATGTCCGACGATGGATCCTTCGTACGGTACAAAATGTTCTCTGGTCTGCCCAAATGCCCGATCCATCAGGACCGAGGTCTCACTTTAATTGGATCAGAGGGGAGCGACGTACTTGAGATCCCGGTGCACGATATCGTGGTCGTGCAAGTACTTTACGGCAGACAATATGGACCTTCATAAACGCTTATGACGCACGGTGACGCTTCGTTGTGGAGTACAGTGACGTACCGAAGCAGAGTAACGGCATCTTTCTCAGTGAACCGTCCACGCTGGCTGATGCGATCAAAGAGCTCGCCGCCGACAGCAAGCTCGAAAGAGAGGTAATACTTTTGCCGCGATTCGAACCACTCGTAGAATTTGACCTGAGCGGCATTAGCGATCACGCGTCAGAGATGAGAACCCACGCACGATATTTGGATGATCCAGTCCCTTGAGGACTTCCATCTCGCTCCAAACGCTCGCTTCGTTCCCCTTGACTTTCTTCTTCGGAATTACTTTCAGTGCGACCTCGCGCGTGATACCGGGCGATTCATTGCCGGAGCCGCGGTGCGCGTGGGCGGAAAAGAATGACCCCACTGTGGACGTGGAGATTGGAGAAGAGGACTTGGAGGCGGGAGATGGGGAGGTGCTTCGAGATGAAGATGCGTCGGCAGCCGCGCGCTCGACGGCGTTCAGCCGCTCCGATGGGACGTGCCATGTCGCACGCTACAGCACCACAATAGGGTCGTTATGAACATCAGCCGGGGCACGTGCACGAGGACATATGTGTAGCTCGCACCATGACTTTTCCAAACGCCCCAGTTCCCAGTACATTATGGATCTCATATTGCTTTTTCTTATTGGCCGACGGAGGCTGGGGCAAGACCTTCTGGGAGACGAGCGAGAACATGGCGTGCTCGCTCAGTGAGTTGACGCAATCGATGAGCTTGACAGAGCTCAATGGTGAGCAGGCAACGCGGGGGGGGATTATAGGGGTACTCCGTTGCTGGGTTTCGAGGACGACTTGTGAGGTGTAACCCAGCCTAACTCTTTCTTTTCGCCAAGCCAATTCTGAATGCGGCAATCTCGGCACAAATACCAAATCCAGTATTCAGTTCCTGTCGTCTTGCTCCGCGACGTAACTCTACAGATAAATGGCAGCGCCACCCGTGCTGACCATCTGCACACTCCCCATCTACTGTACGATACCTGTCTCTGAAGAGTTGACTGCAATCTGAAATGCAAATCTCTTGATGAGATCAGGCGCGTCGGGACTACTGTATAGGTTGCCAGATTACCGAAACGATGATACGTGTCTGCCCAGCGATCCTCTAACATCTTCTAGATTCAGATCTGATTCCGGGCATGCATCACACTATTAGCTGCCCTTTCTCGTCGTCGGTGTTGGATGTACGGGGCAGAGTTGTAGTAGGATCTGACAAGTGGATCCGAATTGAAGCAACGTCAGGACTCGTCCGCCGCGCCATCATGGTGGTCGACATATTCAGCGTTAAACTCGGAACTCATCGGGAACATGTCGTCGCTGTCTAACGTACGCTGCGGCACACATCGAGCTTAGGTCGCGCGCTTTGGTGCGGGCGAGACGTTACGACCGGCGAGTTGTCTCAGGGGGAAACACTTTCACATTCCCATGTTGACAGGTTCTTCATGAGTCCAGGAGCAAGTCGTCCGTGCCGTACGTGACTGTGATTCCTGGAGTCCGGCGCAAATCGCTATCACCTACCTCTTGTGAATCCCCCACTGAATTAGAAATCACAAGTCAGCAACCAGTCTAACGCGATAGAGATGTCTTTTCTATAGCCTAAACGATGCACGATGGCGACTTTGTAGGACGGTACAATAATAATAAGATAGTTTTACAACTTTGCTTTGTACCTTGGCGATTCCCCCAAATTATCATACGTGATCTTCTGCTTACGCTTAGTGGCAGCAACGGACTCGCTGAGATCCTGCAAAACACCAGCGTCAATGAGCAGATACATGCAGAAAGTGGTCACTAGGGGTGGTGACTAGTACCTTGCTCTGAAGAGCGAACGCCGCCCACGTCGCCTGGTACTCAAGTGCCTCTTCCATTCTATCGCACAGCCATATCGGTCAAACAGCATTTACTTTTTCCCAAGGGACGGGATATGGAGACGCACGAATGATCGAGCGCGTGCGCGATGAACCGTTTAATGCCGACGACCGCGATGGGGCTCTTGCTCGCCACGAGCTCCGCAAACGCAATGGCGGCGCGGACGACGTCGGCGCGCGAGCCCGGCACGACGCGCGAGACGAGGCCCAAGCGGAGCGCCTCGTCCGCGCCGAACGGGCGCCCGGAGAGCGCGAGCTCGTGCAGGAGCGAGACGTTCCCGACGAGCTTCGGGACGCGCGCGAGCGTGCCCAGGTCCGCCGCCAGCCCGACGTCCACCTCCTTGATGCTGAACGACGCGCCGCCGCCGCCCACCGCACGTCGACGGCGCCGAGCGCGTCCAGCGCGAGTCCGAACGCTGCGCCGTGCACCGCTGCGATGACCGGCTGTGGGATGCGCGCTGGCGCACCGATCGCGTGTTGGAAGGCGCGGAGGTGCCCGCGCATCAGGAGCCCGCGCCGGCCGGCGTCCGCGTGCTGCGGTAGCGCGAGCAGTTCGGATACTGTAGGATTGGGGGGGGTGGGTGGTCAGGAAGTTAGTTGTGGTTGTGAAGAGATCACGGGGATGTGGCCACACGCACAGTCCACGCCAGCCGAGAATGCCTTTGCCACGGCGGAGGACAGGACGACGACGCGCACAGTGGGGTCATCGGCGATGCGGTCAAAGGCGGCGCCGTACTCGCGCCAGAACCTGTTTCAGTTGCGTTGGTCCCTCTACCCCTACGACAGAGCGAGTTTTTCTGCTGATAACTTACTCTTCATTGAATGCGTTCACGGGTGGCCTGGGAGGGATTTGCTCAGTTATCGGGACATCTGCGGGTTTGGGGGGAAAAGGAACCTGTTGAGCTCGATGTGGAGCACATTGTTGGACGGAAAGCTCAAAGTCAAATGATTGAATTGAGATGCGTATGATGGGACGATGCAAGGCATAGCAACGTATACAATAGTCGTAAGGTAGCCGCTATCATCACTGGCAGGAACTGACACCCCCCGGCAGAATGCTCCCTTTCACCGCCTCTGCAGCACAACAATTATCACTTTTAGTTCCATAGTTTGATTGACACAGATCCCCTCCCCTCTCCCATTCTACGGAAAAAATATTTCATGTAGCACGAATTGAAACCAAAATATTACTGTGACCCTAGGGTTTCAAGTTATTCTTGCCGTCCGATTGTCCATCCCAAACCTCCTCTTCCGGGATTGGGACCATACTGTACCCGGCCTCACCTCCTCGTGCCGTGCATGGACATTGACGGTTTTACCAGATCTGGCCTTAGTCTCATCTCGGCGATCTCGCTTCTTTGATTACAATACCATGACGGGCGTAACGAAGTTATTCCTGTCAATTCTCCCCCCCAATTGCGTCTGGACATAAAGGCAATTAAACACATCGCCGAGGCCGCGGTTGGAGCGGACGTCTGTTCAGCACCGATTTAACCACGAGTGACCCGGTTAGCAGAAACCCCCTGACACAAAATAAAACGTGACAACCCCGCACTCTGCTTCTAAAGTTCTGTAGCTGGTCTCAGTTGAGTTCGGTGGGGAAGGGAATATACCCCCAAACGGGTTGCGCGGCTCTGCAAGCGTTGCATGGAAGGGAAATGAACAGAAGTGTGGTCCCCTGAATAAGTTACCGTCACGGTCACTTCTTCGTCTTCGATTGATATTGCGCCCTTCGGTCTGTGAATTTCTCGAACCATCTTGTGATCATTTATTAGCCAGGGACATCGTTGCGTGATAGAAATCTTTTCAATGATATGATTGTCCAAGTAGGGATATCCCATGCTTTCATCATTGCAGGAAACGTGTCTCGTTGCTTAGCAGCGCCGCCACAGGTGTAGATGCACAACAGCATCAAGGTCCCAACTGTATTTTGTGCTTAATGGTTAAAGGAGCGAGCACAAACATAGCGGTCAAAACGGACTGTTTCAAGTAAGCGAGATTACGCTCATCCTACATGATGCGATAACCTGCATGGGGTGTACCCACACCAGATGAAACAATAATGCCTGCTCTATCATCACATTGCAGGCACACAGAAACATCCTTCCGTCCATGGGGATCAACTTCGCCACTCAATTGAAAGAAAATAAGTACAAGTCAGTCCCTATGTTTTCACCCAACAACGTGGGGATGGTATTTGTGGAACTTGAGGAAAAATGAGAAGCCAGGTACGTAACCTAAGGAAAGAGATTCGTGGAATACGACATATCCTTCCTGCACAATCATTACCATCAATCAATGCGGCGTGGGGGGTACTTCCCAGTGGGAATGGTGAACAGGTCATTATCAGTGAGCAGTTCTCCTAGACCGCAGTAGTAGGCAATGGCCGCGGTGATGATACCAAGGTATCCTCCGCCCTTCACAACGTTCTCTTTCTCCATCAGGTTGCCTATGCAAATAGCAAATCCAATGAGCAATTAATTTCAATCAGAGAGAGAAGAGTAAAACCCACCGATAGCCAGAAGCATGAACGTCAAAGTGAGGAATAAGAAAAGAGCACTCAATCCGACAGACTTGCGGAGTGAACCGATACTGTACAGCGCATGGTGAGCTCAGACGTTTACCTCGGCAAGGTGGAAGTGCGCCTATAGACAACAACTCACAGGAACAAGAACGTAATGATCATCCAGGAAATAAGGTAAATGCCGAGCGCATCATCAAACATAGCAGGAGCATCGGCATAGGCCTCGCCAATGCCAGAATTGGGAATAAGCAGGGTTGCAAATGAGAGCCAGAATGCGCCATAGGACGTAAACGCTGGTTAAATGGGGAAAGTGGGGTCAGCAGATGTTGAAATATGAAATATAGGCATGCCGCAGCGAGCCGATGATATGATGGAGAGTGCGGCACCCGGTCGTTTCTTTCGGCTGTCCGCATCGGGAGTGTTGTATAATAAAGTAAAGCACGACCCTCCCATGTGAACGCACTCCAACCTTGGCGAAGGCCATAACGATCATACCCACACCCTCGCCACCCCCAAGAGACGAAGGAATGAAGAAAACAAGTTTGGCTCACCTGTCGCGCCAAAAGTATTGCCAGCAGCAAACTCCCACATTCCAGCGAGGAATTGGGAGAGACCACCGAAAAAGAGTGCCATTCCGACGATGACGTTGGGAATGACAACATGACGGGCATGGACATTGTAGAGAGAAAGGACGAGCGTGGTCGATGCGAAGGAGAACAAGCCACTAGCATCGTTATAACAGCGATGAGTTAGGGAACAACGTCTGAGCATCAAAGAAAACGCACAGTGGGGCAGGGTTTCCCAGGCGGCTGCGGTGCGCACGATGAGGAGGGTCAACCTTCTCGACGTCTGACATGATTAGGCTTTCAAAAATAGGGTGAAACGGGGGAAGCACGAGAACCCCATGTCAAGTCAAGGTATGATTTTTATACGGCCAGAGAGGCGCTCGGCATTGACGCCATGCAGAGCGAGCGATGGTTAGTTTTGGTTCCAATAAATATTCGGCCAATAGATGCCGTCGATTCATTTCGACGCGCCGGAATTGTACGACAAAGGACTAGCATCAGTATTTTACCATGCCGGTACCTCGTTCTCACAATCGTACCACACCCGAGGTACTTAGAATTGTGAAAATCTCATTGTTTTTCATCCTGCCTGTGTAGATGGCAACCATTGATGGGAGGCCCAATCGGGAAATAGGGAATGCAGGTTCGGGAGTTTTCTAACTTACTGTTGATCAACGCCACATTACTGCAAGCCTGAGTGCGCCTGTCACATTGCCTGTATGTGTGCGAGCATCAAAGTACCATCACTCTTCGCCGAGTTCACAAAGAACGCTGTTGCGAAGTTCCATTGATTCGGACCATGGGAACTTGACAAAAGAACGGTACACGCCACCCAATCTTCACTTAATTAAACCGTCACACAACTCTTCCATTCACAGGCCGTATCCGCGAGTCTGGGACCAAAGGCGTGGCATGACCCGGAGTGCGATTGACCAACCCATGGCTTTCTCCTTATTTTAGGGTTTTTTTTTCCGCGCTACCCGAACAACCGTTCGTACTTTTGTGTTTCAGGCTGAATAGATGTCAAAAGTGCGCCTATTCGGAGAATAAAGATCCCTTGTCGCCGGCGCTCGCGAGTGGCCCATTGTGTTTCTTCACGCACCTGACTGAGCTATACTGTAACAGCCTGACCAGAGGGTCCCCGCTTGTGGACCATGGACCACAACAGTTTGGCACTAACAGCGGCTAATAGGACCCCGAGGCGCCGGGTTCGGTGGTTTCCGTAACCGATTCTATTCAAACGAATTTTACGCGGTGTTTGCTGTCGAGATATCTTGACGTGCTGCCTTTTGATTTATCACATTGGTTTGCCAGAAAGGAATCCGAGGCTACTGTATTGACGAAGTGCCGGCCGTGGAGCGCCGGGCCTTTCCAGACTCGGATGCAGTCCTTTCCGCCCCCCTCGTCCTCGTGGTGTTCCACAACTCCTCTGCACCCCATGAACCCATGAACTCGAAGGCACAATGGCCTCTCATCTACGCATCGACCAGCACAGCTGTTCACACATATTTTCTGTCCTTGGCCAACACTGTCTGCTTCTGAAGAGTACAGTTCCTGGTTGTACAGTATGCTGGGAAGCGCCGACGATACGTACTCACTTCGTTGTCTTTGTGAATGAAGCTTCTGGAGAGTACAGTTCCTGATTGTACGGTATGCCGGGAAGCGCCGACGCTACGTACTCACTTCGTTGTCTTTGCGAATGAGGATCGATCCACTAGGCCTAATCCGTTTTCACGGACCCAGCAGCAGTGGGACTTATTTAATCGTTTGACTGTGCTTCGAGCCGTACTCATAGCTCCCCATAACTGTTTTCCAGTGCTTACTGTCATTCCTTTCCATTCTCACTCTCTACGTCGCTGTTAGCGTCAAGTCTTTCTTTTCCACCTCACCGCAAACATAACAAAGCTGGCTTCCAAAATGTCTGCCGTTGAGGCTTCCATCATCCACACCTTCGCTCCTCGCCGCTCCAAGATCGCCAATCCTGGCCCTCTGTAAATTTTGCTGTTTATTCATCTCTTGTGGTTTTACTTGATCTGACTCGCAATGCGTTTTGATAGTGGTCTTTTCTCCTTTGCGTCCACGACGCTCATTCTTTCCCTTTACAACGTTCATGCACGCGGTATTGACACCCCCAACGTTGTCGTCGGCATGGCACTCTTCTGTGGCGGTCTCGCCCAGCTTCTTGCTGGCATGTGGGAGTTCGCTACTGGCAATACCTTTGGCGCGACTGGTGAGCCTTTTTGCGCGATTTTTCTCGTGGTCATCAAGTTTGATGTGCACAACAGCGTTCACTTCCTACGGTGCCTTCTGGTTATCCTTTGCTACCCTCTTGATTCCGGCTTCTGGCGTTGGCGCTGCTTACAAGGCCTCTGAAAATCCTGCTCAGGAGGTTGATGCTATTGCCATCTACCTTACTTCCTGGATGGTCCTTACTTTCCTCTTCTTGTATGTCTATTGTCTCTGGTTCCCGCGTATCGGCAGGACTCACGCATAATTCTACCCTCAGCCTCGCCTCCCTCCGCAAGTCAGTTGGCTTGACTGCTCTTTTCTTCTGTCTCACTGCCACGTTCATGGTCCTTGCTGTTGGTGAATATATACACGAGTTCGTTTGCCTTGTCTGGACCTAACTGATATACGTCCTATGTGAATAGGCCACTACCAGAAGAGTGATGGCATTATCAAGACGGGTGGCGTATTCGGTATTATTACTGCGGCGATCGCCTACTATTGCGGCCTGGCCGAACTGCTCACCGACGATGACCTCTTCACGATGCCTCTCGGTAAATACGCCTCTAGGATGGCTTAAAAAGGAGTCCTATGCGCCTCTGCTTCATGTCGGTAGCCCATGTGACCTAGTATATCCTGCCCCTCCTCGCGGTCTGAGTGTGGATACTTTGTGCGATCCAAGTGATCGTCTCTTTTTTATACTTGTTGTTACTCCTCGTCACCTCTACCTGTTCATTCTGATGAACACGTGAGATGACAGTCCAGTACCCACGCTGCACATACAATATGCATGTACCTCCCAATTTTGTTTTTTTTCGAGTCATGCGGATGTGTTGGCAATTGAGTTTCTTCAGTCTGAGGATCTGGAGTCCGAGGGGAGGCTCCGATTGAATGTCGGGAACGTTGCTATACAGTGCTGTACTGTACAGTACAGTACCAAAATGTCCGCCTTGCTTGTGTACGCATGACATCCGACGAACCAACATATGCCCGTGCCTCGTACCACGCGGACCGTGGCAGCACGGCGGTCACGGTCCTCCATCCGGCCTTTCCACGCTGCAAACCGGTCGCGGCGCGCAAGCTCGTTCACGCATGATGATATGCAGCGCTTAATGCTCTTCCCCTTGGCTTACTCGATCGCGCCTGTCGTCACGAGTTGCCCGCCCCCACCGTTCACATGTGAGTTCAGTAGTTTTTTTATCGCTCATGTGGGATGCACGGCCTATCGCGGGCTCGTGAGAGGAAATAAGAAAGCAATCTTCTGGACATCTCACTTCTGGGGCGTGTCGCTGCTATATCCCATCTCCCTTCACCGTCAACAGTATCGCTGAGTCCTTCGAAAGTTGTTATCCTCCTCCTATGTTAGGTCACCTAGGAACACAGGACTTGTTCTTTAAGCAACACGAATTCGAGCATGTCTTTGAGGTTAAGCCATCTCAACGATCCCAGGCATAGCCCTACACGCGCTACTGTAATAATAGTTAAGTACAAGATCTGTTAAGTTGGATTCACGTGAGGCAAGCTTGGCCCCGTCGTAGCTACAAGGTACTTCCGCTCCACCAAATATGATCGGTAAAATAAATTTCAGATCGTTTTCATGTGATTAGGTAGTTTCATATGTGTGCGCCGAGTGAGCTCGACTGCTCTTTTGAACAACACCAAGGACAGTTTAACTGAGTGCGGCATGTCTGCAAGTTCTAGATTTATGAAGTCACAGAAAGATCTGCTATTGGGACCTGGCACACCTTCCGGACAGGAGCCTCAACCCGCCATGGCTGCCGGGCTGTAGCCAGCTGTCATGAGGAGATCCCAATTACAAGTCGTGGCCTCGATTTACTTGTTGCATTCGTCACGGTCTTTCTGAAGCAGAAAGAGCCAGAAAGAGCTTGGAGACATGATCCACTTCTTCAAGTCCATCGAGTGCCTTTCTATAGCTAACAGGTCACAACCAGACTATCAGTTCAGTTCTTCCAAGGTGAGTTCCCGTTTGCAACTAGACATAAGGAGCTTCCCCTCGGGCAATCGAGTTCGACACTGCTCTCGGGTGTGGTCCCACAAGGACCTCAGGAGATGCCAAACTGGTCTCGTGTAAGGCTTGTCGTCTTAGCATTCCTGCGCGAAAGCCTGAGCTTTGGGACGCCCCGTTTATGCCAAAATCGAGCTAAATTCGACACTCGCTTTGGCGACGGGGCTCACACCAGTATTTCGTAGCTATCTTGTATCTTTTAACTTTGTGCTGTGAGTCAATCTAATCTTTGGTGGTGTAATTGGTTGCGTTGGTTGGCGTGAAAAGTCTGGCGCTGGCGCGTAAGTTGGCGGTCCTTGGCTCCATCGCCGTGGACCAATTGCAAGTGTTTCTTGTCTTCCTGTACGGAAGTGACCACTCGCTGCCCCCGAATGACAAGACCCACCCTCCCTGATTAACCCGTGTCCAGCGTTGCCATCCTCACGATTCGTTCCTAGATTCGCTCTCAGTCGACGTGCTCTCATCGCGTTTTTGTTGGCTCCGGTGTTCTCGTCCTATCGCCCTGACCGACCTTCCTTTCTGTTCTTCCATCCCCCTTCGTCGTCATGGTCCTCGCCTCTGGTCCCTCACCACGCGACTCGGACCATCTTCTCTGCTTCCACCCGGTCACTTTCTCCATTTGGTACACATCCTCTCCCGCCCTGGTGTCGGTACTAGTAGCCGGCGTTTCAATCTCCGGGTCCCTCTCCAGCGTCTCCCCGCAGTAAGTTCTATGCGGTCCTTTTTCACGCCAGATCTGATCCTCCCCTTTTTTTTCGTTCCCTTCATGTTTCGTGCTACACGTTCACTCGTCGTGCAATCCTGGGTGGGTACTTCTCCCATCCGCGACAGCCCTATGTTTTCGCCAGTGCGATCCCAGCTTGGGCTTCATCCCTGTTTCTTTCCTTCCCCACGTTTACTATCAGACAGTCCGTTGTACTCCGCAACGTTGCGCTCGCCATTTCCTTTCCCCTCCACCCTTCGATGGCACCTCTTTTTATATGAGGCATATTTCCCATCCCGAGGACCAGAGCCTAGTGGCACCCGGAACGTGTAGAATGCTACCCAAAAGACCGTATGTGCGTTCCCTTGTCCCTCCTTCAAAGTACCCTGGCAGCACTCCTTTCTCGAACCTCCTGCGGCCGCCGGGCACCAGGTTGATGCGGCCTATGCGCAATGTATTCTCTCCTATCCAACGCAACAATGGGAATTCATAACGATCTTTCCAGCGCGTTGTAGCTCACCACGACCTTCACACGTCCCGACGGTACTAGCTTTGTGGCCTCGCCCCTCGCCTTTCCTCTATGCGAATGGCAAGGGTATTTACTTATGCTGCACCTCGGATGTGAGACTCGTCGCAGTGCTCCACCCTCGGGTACGCAAGAACCGTTTTTTTCTTTGTTTTCCCCGGTGTTGACACCGAAAGTCTGTCTAGCACCGCGTGGCGAACACACACTTGATGGCGGATCGACTACCGGGCCAACCTGCCATATTTTCTACCCAGAGCCCCATCACACCGCCAACTGATCACTGATCCGCGCCTCGTCCTCGTTGTGTCCCTAACTGAATGCAGTAGACCCTGGAAGATTCCTCATACAATATGCCGTATAGTTGGCAGTAATCAGCTGCGCAACCTGCGAGAATGTTACCCGTCTGACAAGCGCCCGCCGAGCGCTACGCTTTGGGCTGGTCAGCGTTCTCGTATTAGTGTTCCTCCTGCTGGGGACATCATCGTATCGTTCGTCACATCTGCGGACAGACGTCACACCTAATGAGGTTCAGAGTTGGCGTTGGCCAGCATTGGGTGAAATGAGATAAGAATCATAAGATATTTGTGAGTGCGTTGCCTTCCTCTGCTCCACGGATCCTCTCGCAGCGTTCCTTTCTTGGGCCTCTTGTGGTCGCTGCACATTCGGATTAATGATGCAACTCATGAGCCATTCATTCTTCCCCACATCAATGCAATGGCACCATTCCATAGCGGTCTTTCCAGTGCGCTGTTGCGCAGCATGGCCACCACACACCACAACGACAACAGCTCCATGGCATTGCTTGCCCCCCTCGGTATGAATGGCAAGGGGTCAAGGTATCAACGACTGGAAACTCGGGCTGCACCTCGGATGCCACTCGCTCGTCGCCTGTGCCACTTTCGGGCGCGCAAGATGCGTTTTTCTTTCTTTCTTTTTCTTTTCCTGATGTCGACAACCAAAGTCCCGCAAGCTCTGCGTGGCGAACCCACACTCGACTGCAGATCGACTGCCGGATGGAGCTGCCATATGCCATATTCCTTCAATTTCTCCGGGAGAGTACGCACAGCCCATCACATTTCCAGATCGATCATTGATCCACGCCTCATCATCGTTGTGTCCGCAACTGAAAGGAAGATTCCTCATATGCTGTATGGTTGGGAGTGATGGCCTATGCAATCTATGAGGATGCTACCTATCTTCCAAGCGCCGTCTGAGCACTGCCCCTGTGGCCGGTCAGTGGTCGCCGCTGCGTTCTATATATTCAGTCGAGAAAACCATTGTATCGTTCGTCACATCTGCGAACAAAATATTACACCAAATGAGATTCAGAGTTGGTTTTGGTTGTTACTGTCACCAGAATAACTTTCATAAACAGCCCAGCCCATTTGTTCTTCTGGCGGTGTTACTGGAACACACACGCTCATCCACGAGGCGAATGTGAGCGGTGCGTGGTGCGCACGTGTACATAGTAGTATGTTTTTTTTTTTGAATTCCACGCAATCCGTATCTAATACAGGTGAGGACGTGTGCAGGGGGGTAACCCTCCGATTGGGCCAGAGTATGCAGAAAGTTTATGTATGGTAGAAAGGTAGGATGTGTGTTGAATTGTCGGATGTTATGAGGGACAACAGAGAGACACGTTACTGCAGCTCGAGGGTGACTGCATGCAGCTATGTCAGACTCACTGCACCAAACCCTGACCCTGAAGAGCTTACAATGTGCCCAACTACCTATCCAAAGTGGTCAGCATTGCTGGAGTATCATCCTTCAAGCCACTGTGTGACCTTTGAAGTCAAAACCTCACATACCCCTGCTAGGCTTTCCTGGTCCCATGTGCCTCTTGGTGGGGGGGCAGGGGATGACCTAGGGAGGTGATGTGGGGGGTCTCTTGGATGAGGAGGGGGATGCTAACTGCTCAGTGGAGACCCATAAACATTGGTTTTGAGACCATGCTTGGGGGGTCAGGGAGTGACTCATGGTCTGAGATAGTGAATGGCAAGGGTTTAACAAACCCTGGGGGTTTGGGCCATCAGCAAGACTCAAAAGTTGTTACAGCTCAACAGGCTGTGAGCACGACTTGTGCGACTTGGACGTGGGCAAGAGTGAACACGTGCGAGGCAACAAGCATGTGGTCCTAAGCGTGACACTTCCGGTGGTCACGTCGACATGAGAGAGAAGCTAAGTTCTTCAGAGTAGAGCGAGCACATGACTAGTGCGAAAGCTCAGAGCTAAGTCATTGTAGCCAACTTAGAGAGGCGTGAGAGCGAAGCAGGGCCTTGCTGAGCGATGAATGTGAAAGGCGACTTGAAGCGGCAAGTTCAAGTAAGGGCGATGGCTTAGAGTGGCGAGCTCAAGTGAAGAGGCAAGACTAGATCGAATTGAAATGAAGTCAAGCTTAAGGCTTGACTGTACGCAAAGTGCAGCCCTTATATAGGCCCATACAAGAGAGTCATGTGCTACTATGCTACCGAGTCATAACGAGGGTAGTGGAGCAGTCCACTAAGTATAGTACTGGCTCCACAGGCGACTGTGGAGCGGGGTGAGTCACAGACGAGTCAGCAGGCTAAGTATAGTACATGCTCCACGTCCTCATGGAGCGTCGTCAGTCATCATCATTGAGTCACGTCGCAGGGCGTAAGCAAGGTAGCGTAAGAGAAAAGTAAACGGTCCACACAGTCCGTAGGTGAGATCGTAACAAAAGTGCTTAATTTTGCTTGATGGCCTTAATTTTGCCATTAAGGCAACTAAGTCTGTTAAGGCAGATTGTTGACTTAAATTGAACTTAGAAATATAGCACTAAGACAAAGTTAAGAACACCAAGGGATGAAGTCAATAAATAACAATAAACCAAGTGGCTACTAAGAAGTAAGAAGCTGCCAAGTCCATAAAGGTGATATAAGTCTGAGTGCACAATGACAGGCTGTATGATGTAAGCAATATCCGTTGCCACCGCCGCTGCCGCCACCAATGCCACCACTGCTGT
>WTXC01000106.1:0-92631 GCA_022496195.1 Lactifluus subvellereus | reverse complement strand
GGTCTAGAACATGAGGCGAGACGCAGGCTAGGTATCATAGCGAAAGAAGAAAGAGACAGTCCGCTCAGTCCGCAAGGGAGATCGTAACAGTACACCCTCCCCTAAGGGACAGCTGCCATGCTGTTAGTCCAAAGTGGCAGGCTCACCGGATAAAGCTCGTCCGGCATCGTTGGCGTCGGGGGAGGACTCAGGGGACAGGCGCACTTGCGGCGGAGGGCATAGATGGCGGCGCGATCGCGAACAGGGAGGGGCGGGCATTCATGAAGTGAACATGGGGCGGCACGTGGACAGGGAGGGTGGCGATGACGTTGGTCTGGTGAGTAGCTGGGCGGCCTCATAGGAAGTAGGACATAGAGGGAAGGGCGGGGCGCTCCAGAATTTGGTCCATTTTGGGCCCAATACGCGACATGATCGCGGCCTTGTACAGATGCACCTCGATGCCGTGCAGCTTGTCTCTGAGCTTATGGCGGCAGCGCATTAAGTCAGCATCCCTCTGCAGTTGAAGGGCAGTATACTCGATGTGGCGCTCAGGGGTAGACAGCAGGTGGTAATACTCCTGCTCGATCTGGAAGTGGAGCTTCCTCACCACTGTGCAGTATCTGTGAACTTCAGCGGTGACCCCAGGATCAGCAAGCCCGTCGATCAGCCTGTCGACGTGGTGGCGGTACTGGTGGCTGCCCTCCAGGATGAAGAGGTCCCAGTCATCTACGGCTGGGAGGTGAGCATCGGGACGCGGTTTAGCATGGAGGGGCTCAGCAAAGATGTGGGATGTCGGCGTCAGGCGTCCGAGGACGAGGGGCTCGTCGAGGTGGGGCAGGTGGGCATAGTAGGTGGCGGGGACGAGGCGATTGTTGTGATCGGGGACAAGGATAGTGTTCCGTTCACTTGGATGGTCGATAAGTCGATTCCACTGCAGGAAATAACCATCGTAGCTGAGCATGTTGTCCTGCTAACCGTGGCCTGGATTCCCTCGGGCACTGTGGGTGCGTGGAGTTGTGGTGCGGGGCTCTCTTCCTTGATTGGTGTGGGCGGCGGCGACGTCTGCATAGCTATGGAAGATAGGAGGGGCTGGGAGCCGTGTTGGAAGCGCGGCGGGCATTCTGGTGGCAGTGACGTTTGGCGGCTGCAAAAGCTGGAAGGCGCTGGCAAGGTCATCATCTGTATCTCGTCTAACGGATGTGGAAATAGTGGGGGCATCGACCCCGGTCGGCGAAGTGGGGGCACAGGAGTTGGCGGTCGCTGTGTCGCTGCTCGAGATGGGGGAGGCGCTCCAGGTGGCGTGGCTGTCGTCCATCTTAATGGGGGCGTTGCAGACTCCACAGAAATTGTCGGCGGAGAGGGGGTGATCAAATTTTGTGCAGCTGTGGAGGTCAGGGAGTGGAGAAGCTCGCTCAAGAACTGGTCTGCCTGTTCTTCGATCGTTGGCAGTCCACTCGGTGTTGCTGCTGGCACTGCTGCTGTCATTGCTGCTGCTGTCGTCGCCTCGCACGGTGAATACCCTGGTGGCGATACGGACCTGTGTGGGGCGCAGCGCGTCGTCATTCTTCGAGATGGAGGGCGTAGGCAGGTCTGGGTGACGGAGGTTTCTCTTCCTTTCCCTTTGTCGGCGAGTTGGTTTTTCTGCGAGCCATCAGAGGACATGAGAGACGAGTAAGCAGGTGGGGGTGTGCTGGGCGTGGTGGAGATGAGAGAGAGGGATGGGATTTGAGGGCAGTCAAGGCATGTCTTATATAGGCCCTCCTTATCGTTGTGGGGTTATCTCGGTGGAACTGACGGACTAGGTTCAGTGAATTTTTCAGGTTCTTCCGAGGTTCCCACGTGTCTTCTGCTGCGGAGTACCCTTTCCATCTGACTCGGTACTGCGGTTGCTTTGTTCTTCCAAATGTGCGGTATTCTAGAATGGCCTCGACTTCGTACTCTGCTTCTCCATTGATGACGTCAGGAGGCGGTTCTGTGAAGTTGGGGCCATGTTCCTTAGTTTCTATGTACGGGGTGAGGAGGCTGGCATGGAACACGTCATGGACATGACGTAATTTCCACTGAGGGGGAATTGCGACTCGGTATACCACTGGGGAAATGATGTCAGTGATCTGGAAGGGGCCATAGCATCTTTGAGCGAGTTTTGCGCTTGGCTGGGTGATGTGGATGTTCTTTCTGTTGAGCCAGATCTTTTGTCCTTTTACGAATGGCTTAAATCGCGCTCCCCTTCTGGCACTAACAAGGGTCTGGGCGTTAGTAATGGCGGTCTGGGCTGATACTCGTCCTTAACGGATGAGGTCTAGGCGTTCTTGGAGCGATGGCATTTTCTCAGATCATTGTGGCTGGTGGGTGCGTGGGATATGCCCCATGAGGAGTTGGAAGGGCGCTTGCTTGGTTGTTACGCTCGAGCTCTGAGCGTATCGGTCGAGGTTCGCCAAGTCACGTGATCGACTTGGACACTGCGAGTCTTCGTGTCTAAGACAGAGCGCAGTGGCGGTCCCCTTATGTGTACAACCCCGGGTCAAGGGTTCAGTACAGGGGGATTAGGAGTCAGGCAAGCGGCCTGAGGATCTGAGGGTTCACAAGATGAGAGGGTAATACGATAGCCACCAAGGGCCAGAGCGTAGCTCGGTATTGGTACGAAGAGAACAAGCCTAGAGATGAGGCTACAGTCTAGGCTACCTTATATAGGGATCGCAGGGCGAGAAGGCCCTTCCGTATCTGGTCACGTGAGTCCCAGTATCATAGTCGAGTCGCGGGTTCGATGCGGGTCATGGGTCACTGTAGGAAATAAAGGAAAAGGGAAAGAAATCGTAACACTGCCCCTCTGTCAGGTCTGAAGACGTCCCGGCTTCACCAGACATCAGTCATGGTCGCGTCCTCCTCTGGTGTGTAGATGAATGAATGATGGGTCTCCATATTGAACCGCGTCTCGAATCGTTCGCGAGCTTGTATTGCTCGTTGCCCGGCTTCATGCACCTTTTGGGTAAATTCTTGCACGCGACGCTCTAATTCATTTCTATCGTTCGTGGTTCGTGAGCGTCGTCGTCGTGGGTAACGGGGTGCCTGGAAGCGTCGAGGGATTCGATGAATGGATGCGTGCGGCATCGGTTCAGGGGATGAGGATGATGGGGAGAGGACGGAAGGCGAGTGGGAGTCCGGGTGAGACATTTTGCGACTAGGGGCAATGCTGTCAACGGTTCTTATAGTACAATCGGAGAGTCAAATCAGTCCAATCAGGAACAAGTGCATATCGTATTTGAGTCAGCGGAGGCGTGAATGAAACGGGTTGTCTCCCCTCAAGAGGACTGGATCGTTGTCAATGTCATGATAGAGATGTGTCGCCCAAGTCTCGAAGTCCCACAAGTACATGAGAATAAGGTGTTCTGGGTTAAATTCTGGGCGACAAGTCTGGGGGCAAGCAGCGTGGTGGATGATGGTCAAGGTGGTTAAATCAAGGATGCGTTGTCCGCGACGTTCTGCGTGTTCTAGTGCTTCCACGCGACTTCTGGTCCAGTACACGTCGGTACTTTGGAGGGGTCGTCCCAAATAGGGTTGGATAACTGGAAATGATGGAGGTGGTTCTTTTCGTCATCGTTCCGCTGCTTTTCGTTGCGCGTATCGCTCCCTTCGTTTCCGAAGGTATGCCTGATGCGCTTCGTGGGCTTGCGTTACTACTTCATCATTAGTGAAGGTTGGCGTCGGGGATCTGTCGAGGTCGATGATAGGAATGGGTCGTGGTGTGTTTGTGAAAAGAGGGAGTTGCGCATCCTCGGGTCGCGACCCTAGGACGTTGCGCTGAACAGAGGGCGTTTCAGGGCTATGGTTAATGAACTGGGTGTGCGTAGGGGGTGGAAGTGGTCCTCCTTTGTAGGGCATTATGGACTGAAAACTCGTCGTCGTATGACTTGAAGTACGTCCTGTACAAATCTGTCTGAGTCTCGCTGCCACAATGTCCAGTCGTCTGCCAGTCGTTGGTGTTCGTGGTTAGGTCGATAAGTGGAACGGGATTGGGTACACAGTCTCGGGCACGAGAGACCGTGGATCTGACTGCGAAGGAAAAGGATGGAGAACCGGCTATCAAGGTCGTTTCGTCGTCTAACGAGTTCGTCAAGTGGAGAGTTGTGGTGCCACCGAGTGGTCATCTATTGGTGGAAGGGGCAGTCGTCGGTTCGGCAGAAATAGCTGTGCAGCGTCCGTGCTGCTCTTGTCGTGTTTCGTGATAAGGGGAATTAGGAACGAATGTAGTAGCGTATGGGGAGGCAAGGATGTGGAATGTGCGAATGTTTGGAGGTCGAGGGTATGCTTCTTTGAGAGGGTATATAGCGGTGTATTTCATTCAGGTCGTGCTCCAAGGGGTCGTCTTTCGGTGAGCAAGATTGTACTGGAATTGTGAGGGGAAGAGTTTAAGGAATGCGTATCTTGCTGGGAGTCGTGTTGTTCTACCCGTTCTTGTAGTTGCGTTGTTGGCCTCGTGTTGGGTTGAGGGGCCAGCGATCGAGGGACTTCTGGCGTTATCGATGGTGTCGTGGGAGTCGTCGAAGGGGAATCAGGGAAATTACCCCCCTCTCTAGGGAAGCGGCGTCCCGGCGCTTGTGGGACCGCTCGTGGTGCATCAGGGTTGTGTCGGTAGAAGTCCTCGACCAGGTCAGGTGCGTGAAGATCATGGGCCGAGACCCAGGAATCTTCAGAGGCTGGGAATCCTTTCCAATGGATAAGGAAACGGAGTTCCCTTCGCCTGCCGTAATGGTCTGCTTTGCGGATCGATTCGACTTCCCATTCGGGCTCGCCTTCGATCACTTCAGGATCCGGCCGGGCGTAATTGTGTCCGTGAGCGGCCGTTTCGACGTAGCGTGTGAGGAGATCGACGTGGAAAGTGGGGTGGATTCTCATCGATACAGGGAGGCGTAATCGATAAGTGACGGGGGATAACTTCTGCGTGATGGGGAATGGACCATATCGTCGCGGCGCTAACTTCATCGTAGGGTAGTGGAGCCGCAGATTGCGCCCTTCGAGCCAGACTTGCTCGCCTTCTTCGAATTCTACCGGGATTGCGCGGTCTGTCGCATTCTGGAACGCTTTCACCGCTGCTTCCCTGGCTTCCCGGATCTTCTGAAGGCGCTCGGTGACTTCTGGCACCCAGGCTTCCTCAGTGGACATCGGGATATACGGTTTCGTGCCGAAGAGGAGTTGGTGGGGTGTTTGTCCAGAGCGATTATGAGGCCATGAGTTATGGACAAACTCTGCGAGGGGGAGATAGGGGGCCCAAGCTGTCTGGTCATTTGAGGTCCAAAGGCGGAGATACTGCTCCAGCCATTGATTGGCGCGTTCGCTTGCGCCATCAGTTCGTGGGTGAAATGCGGTGGACACGTTCTGTTGGATATGAAGGAGCCGGCAAAGCTCTGTGGTGAATTGGGAAACGAAACGAGGGTCGCGGTCGCTAATGACTTTCGAGGGATGCCAAACCAGGGAATAAGGTGGCGGAGGTATAGGGCGGCGACACCTTCGCCGGTGATGTTCGTGGTGCAGGGGAGGAACTTAGCTGCCTTCGAACAGCCTTGATCAACCACCGTGAGGACGGCATTAAAGCCATGCGACTCCGGCAGGTCCGTGATCAAATCCATAGCAATGGTCTGGAAGGGGCCCTGTGTAGCGTCTACTGGTATTGTCTGGAGCGGAGCGTGTCGATGATGGGTTCGTGGTTTGTTTTCTTGGCATGACGCACAGCCGCGAACATATTCTGCGGCGAATTCTTTCATGCCATCACCTTCGTATTGTTGTTCGAGGAGGTGAAGGGTATTAGCGATGCCGGGATGACCGGCGAGTGGGTGATCGTGATGAAGACGCATGACTTTGCGTCGTTCTTCAAGCTCTTCAGGGAATGTGAGCTTAGCGAATCGGGAATCGGGGAGGAGTACGACTCCTTTGTTGTCGTCATCCCCCTGGTTTACACCAAAAGGACGCGACAAGAAGTCGGCAGGGATGTGTCGTTTCCCGGGGACATGCACCAGTTTGAAGTCATAATCGGCTAGTTCCTGGTGCCATCGCGCTTGTCGTCGGTTCAGGTTTTGGGGCTTGCGATAATATTGCAGGTTGTGGTGATCGGTGTGAATCAGGGTCTGATGGTGTGAACCAGCGAGGTACGGTCGCCAGTACTCGAGTGCACGCACTACTGCGTACAGTTCTTTGTCGTAAATATCCCAGTTGCGTTGCGTAGCATCGAGGGTCGCCGACAGGAACGCGACTGGACGTAACTTGTTTTTGTCATCGCGTTGCTGCAGCACCGCTCCAATGGCGTACGCTGAAGCGTCAGTGTCGACAATGAAGGGTTTGTCGAATTGGGGTTGTCTGAGGATAGGGGCGGTGGAGACTGCGTCGATGAGGGATTCGAAGGCTTCCTGGTGTTCTTCACTCCAGTAGAACTTGCCGCCTTTTGCGCAGTGAGCAACGAGCGCGTTGAGCGGGGCCGCCAGGGTGCTAAATCCCTTGATGTACATTCGGTAGAAGTTCAGGAAGCCGAGTAACGCGCGTACTTCCTTCAGGTTGTGGGGACTTTCCAGGCCTTGATGCCTGCAACTTTGACGGGGTCCATGCCGATGGCGTTTTCAGATATGATGACTCCTAGGTATTCGACGGAGTCTGTTTCGAACTGACACTTCTGGGCTTCAGGAAGAGGTCGTTTCGGGCAAGAACGGAAAGGACATCGTCGACCACACGTTGGTGAAGAGCGTGGTTTCGTGGGGTGTGAATTAGGATGTCGTCCATGTATACGGTGACGTATCCTTCATTGATGAGTTCGCGGAAAAGGCAATTCATCATTGATTGAAAGGTGGCTGGTGCGTTTGTGAGTCCGAAGAACATGACCATGGGCTCAAAAGCCCTCGGTTAGTCTTGAACGCTGCCTTCCATTGGTCGCCATCACGGATTCTGATGTTGTTGTAACCCCAGCGGATATCGAGTTTCGTGAAGAGTGCCGATGGTTGCCCATTTACTCTAGTGAGTCGATCCATGAGTTCGCGGATGAGGGGGAGCGGGTTGGTGTCTCGTGTGGTCCAAGTGTTCAGTTTGCGATAGTCCTGGACGGGTCTGAGGTCGCCGTTCTTCTTCTTGATGAAAAAGAAGGGGAATGCATATGGTGACTTTGATGGGCGAATATAGCCCTTAGTGAGGTTCTCGTCGATGAACTTCTGGAGTGCGATGTCTTCACTTGGTGTTAAGGGGTAGACTTTGCAGTCTAATGTCGATGGTGCATCGGGTTTGAGGTCAATGGCGTGGTCCCAGGATCGCGGGTCCGGGAATCGTTGTGCAGCCTCTTCGCTGAAGACGCGGGCGTGTGCGTGATACTGTGGTGGGACGATTTGGTCCCAGGTTCGTTCGGTTTTATCGGCCGCTTGTTCTGCCAGTTGCTGCGCTACTGTAGTCTTAGCGATGCGCATGAAGACTTGGTCGCCCTCCTCCCAGAACGGTTCATTCTGGATTGTGGCGGCCGTCATTCCTGCGACTCTAACTGTCGATGTGGCGGCCTGTGCTGCTGCTCCGCATGTGCGGAGTATCACGGTGGTGGGAAGGACACCATTCTTCCAATCTGGACGAGGGTTGGCCGCTGCGAACCATGGGTATCCTAACACTAAGTGATCTTCATCCATGTCTGCGATGAAGAATCGGAGCGTGTGAGGGGCGTCTTCTGTAACGATCTCGAGGTCGGTGTAATGGGTGATTTTGCCTCCTTTGTTGCGTGATCCGTCTGCATTCAGAAGCATTTTTGGGGCCTGCAAGAGTCGCGTCCCGAGTTTGTGTTTGTCTACAAAGGCACGACTGATGAAACATTCCGTTGCCCCACAGTCTAGGAAGGCAATGTGGTCCGTTCTGGTCGATGCGGTATGGAAAGAGACTGCGATCCTCATAGAATTGAGGCGGGGAGGAAGACGTCGCGCTGGAACATGGCGCGCTTGAACGCTGTTTGTCTGAGTGTCGGGTACTTGGGGGCATCTCTGCACCACTTGGTTGCTAGTTCGTGGTACGCTTCACTTCCAAGTCCTCGTAGGTAATTGAAGACTTGTTGTTGCATGGGCCTCTCATCCGGTCGGTCTTCAACCGTTGGGTGAGTGGCCGCGACTTTTGCCGAGATTGGCGTGAGTTTTTCTGGGCAGTTGCGCTGGATGTGTCCTTGTCGGTTGCACAGGAAACACAGTCCCTTCATGCGCTGTTGGTCTTTGATGCTATCTACCTGCATCGGTTCTGGTTCACTAGTCGTTGGCGATGGTGATCGTGTGAGTGGTGGAGTGTCGACTGGGGGTGATGGGATACGCGGGTGTCGTTCTTCCCACTGTGCTTGTTTGTGGGGTTTCAGAGCCGTAATGATGGCTTGTCGTTGCGACTGGACAATTTCCATGCTCCCAGTCTGTGGTTCGTCGTGCGACATGCAGGCATTGAGCAGTTGTAGGGGCAGTCCCCGCTTGAACTTCTCAAGCACTGCTGGGTCGTCTTCACGATATAACGCTTTGCGCGCTAGGGTGGCAAACTGGGTGATATAGTCATCGATGTCGTCGCGGGTCATAGTGAGGGTGTTAAGTTGCGCTGTGGCGCGGTATGGTTCATTAACATCGAACCAGTCTTGGCGAATCGTGCTTCGAAATCATCCCATTCTGGGTGCGGTTCGGTCATCAGCCATTCTTCTTGGCTTCGTCTCCATTCGGTGGTTGCTGTCCCTTGTACATAAGTCAAGGCGTGCGCAATTCGGGTGTGGTCGTGAGAATGATTGGGTGATCTGAATTCAGGTACTGGTAGAGCTTCAGCTCGTGAATGAAAGTGTCGGTCATTGTTCTATTGCCTGTGAAGACAGGGGGTTCGCGGCCCTCCAGTCGAAGGTCGTCGCCTTGCAGCTGGGGCACTGGTGGAACATTCTGGGGTGCGTTCGGCGGTACTGGTGTTGGGTCTGGTGGCGGGGGTCCGTACCCTGGTGGGAACATCGCCACAGGGGATGGTGGCGCGTGCATACTATCGTTGACGGTGGGAAGTACTCCCGTCGCCATTTTCGGTCTGGTGTTCGTTATCGTGGAGCGATCGATAAGTGCTCCTAGATCTGGATCGGGGTGATGTCTGTCTTTCGATCGATGGGTTTCAGGTCTGTCGATGTCGGTCGGATCTTTCGCGATTAAGCGATCAGTGGGGTGTATCGTCGAGTTTCAATGGCTATCGAGTTTGCCTAGTATCTTGGCTTCTGTCGGTCAGGGGTTCGAGAGGCTTGTTCTAATGTTACGCTCGAGCTCTGAGCGTATCGGTCGAGGTTCGCCAAGTCACGTGATCGACTTGGACACTGCGAGTCTTCGTGTCTAAGACAGAGCGCAGTGGCGGTCCCCTTATGTGTACAACCCCGGGTCAAGGGTTCAGTACAGGGGATTAGGAGTCAGGCAAGCGGCCTGAGGATCTGAGGGTTCACAAGATGAGAGGGTAATACGATAGCCACCAAGGGCCAGAGCGTAGCTCGGTATTGGTACGAAGAGAACAAGCCTAGAGATGAGGCTACAGTCTAGGCTACCTTATATAGGGATCGCAGGGCGAGAAGGCCCTTCTGTATCTGGTCACGTGAGTCCCAGTATCATAGTCGAGTCGCGGGTTCGATGCGGGTCATGGGTCACTGTAGGAAATAAAGGAAAAGGGAAAGAAATCGTAACATTGGTTGTGCTGCTGGGCCAGGTGTTGTGGACGTATTGGGCAATGGGCAGGAGGGCGGACCAGTTGTTCTGCTGGTGATTGACATATGCGGAGGTACTGCTCAAGCCACTGGTTAGTTCGTTCAGACTGTCCATCTGTCTGGGGGTGGTATGCGGTGCTAATGTTTTGTTCAATCCCTAGCGTTTTGCATAGTTCTCATGGGAAGTGTGAGGCGAAGTGCGTTCCTCTGTTGCTGATAATCTTTTGGGGAATGCCGTAGTGGGGGAACACGTGCTTGGCATATAGTGTGACGAGTTCTGGCGCGGTCATTGCTTCGTTGCAGGGGATGAATATAGCTGCTTTTGAGCAATCGTGGTCTGTTATCATGAGGATAGAGTCATATCCTTCTGATGGGGGTAGCTTGACAATCAGGTCAAGGGCGATGGTTTCGAATGGCAGGGTGTTTGGGTTGGTTGTGATGGGCATAAGAGGCGGTGCAGGTTTGGTGGTGTTTACTTTGGTGGCTTGGCAGGTGGTGCATCCTTTGACATACACGAGGACAGTTTGCTTCATGTTGGGCCACCAGTAGTCTTTGGCGATAGGTAGGCAAGTTTTTAAAATTCCGGGGTGCCCGGCTGTTGGCGAGTCATGGTATAGGGAGATCACTCCCCTCCTAAGGTCATTGTCTGCCACGACAACTAGGTGGTTGGCATGCCACCAGCCTCCTCCGGGGCGGCGTTCAATGGGGTAGGTGGAGGCCCAGGTGGCGAGGGTGTCTTTATGGTCACTCTGGAGGGTGAGGGTGTGGTCTTCAAGGTCGACACTTGTGGCGGCATTGGTGAATAGGGCGGGTGGCAGGGCGAGGACTTCGGCGTTGTCCTGGCCAGCATGGTCGAAGTCTGGCCGACGGGAGAGGGCGTCGGCTTTGTTTGTGGCTCCTGGGCGGTGTACCAAGGTGATGTGATAATCCCCAAGTGTGAGGATGTAGCAGGTGATATGTCAGTTGATCTTCTGGGGCGCCTGGTAGTATTGGAGGTTCTTGTGGTCCATGATAACCGTGACCTGATGCTGGGTGCCCATGAGCAAGTGACGCCAATGTTCTAGCCCTCTGACAATGGTGAGGAATTCCCTGTCCCAGATGGGGTAGTTGCGTTCAGTGGCGGTGAACGTCTTGGAGTCGTATCCTACTGGTCGTCGACGCCCCTGCTCGTCATGTTGGTACAGGATGGCACCTGTGGCATTCTGGGAGGCATCCACCTCTAGTTCATAGGGGCGCACTGGACTTGGCTGCCAGAGAACTGGGTCGCTTGTGACGATTTCGATGAGCTGGTTGACCGCTGCGGTGCACTCATCCGTCCAGATGAAGGGGACTCCTTTCTTTAGGAGGTTGGTTAGGGGGTGGGCAATTTCAGCGAATCCTGGTATAAAGGGGCGTTGATACCCTAGGACACCGAGCGTGGATCGCAGCTGCTTGACACTGGTGAGTACTCGTGGCCATTCTTTAATGCCCTTCAGTTTGCTGGACTCGATGCACAGTGAGTTCCCATCAATAACTAGCCCCAGGTATTCGACCTGTCTTTGTTCGAATTGGCACTTTTGGGGCTTCAGGAAGAATGATGCTGCCTCTAGGATGTCTAGCAGTTCGTGGACCATGCGTCGGTGTAACGCATGGTCTAGCGGTGTGGCAACGAGGATGTCGTCCATGTATACAAAGATCATCCTCAGGTACTTGAGCTTTAGCGGGCGCAGGAGTCGATCCATTACTCGCTGGAAGGTGCTAGGTGCGTTGCACTGCCCAAAGAGCATGACATGTGGTTGGAATAGGCCCTGTGGCATCTTGAAGGCTGCTTTCCATTGATCTCCATCCTTGATCCTGACATTATGGTATCCCCATTGAATGTCGAACTTGGTGAACAGGGCGTGTCCCTCGAGGTCTCTGGTGAGGATGCTGATATCGGGGAGGGGGTAGACATCTCATATTGTCCAACTATTTAGCATGCGATAGTCTTGGACTGGGCGGAGGGACCCGTCTTTCTTTTTGATAAAGAAGAAGGGGGCGGCATAGGGGGAGCTTGACAGTTCGATGTATCCTTTGTCGAGCTGCTCTTTGAGCCAGGCGTCGGCGGCAATCATTTCCTTGGGGTTTAATGGGTAGACTTTACAGTCTAGCATTGCAGGGGCGTCAGGTTTTAGTCTGATGGCATGGTCGTCTTCCCTGCTTGGTGGGAAGCGCTGCACTTCCCTCTCCAAGAAGACCCTCCAGTGTCGAGAGTATTCTGGGGGTACGTCAGCTGCTGTGGGGGCGGTTCGCTCCTGGTGTTCCTTAATTGCCCATTCCTGGGCAATATTTGTCCTGTTGATCTGGAGGATTAGGCTGTCTCCTTCTTCTAGGGAGGTGGCTTGGAGGGCGTGTCCAAGTAGTTGGGCGTATCATAGTAGGCTTCGGGGCTGTTCCGGTGCCCTTCTGCTGGTTAGTGCAAGAGATATTGGCCCTCCTTTAACGGTCTTGGCGCTCCAGTCAATATCGGGGTTGAAGGTGTGGAACCAGGGAAATCCTAGGATCATTCGGTCTCGTCCTAGGTTGGCGATAAAGAAGCGCTGTACGCTTTCTTTCTTTCCTTGCCGAATCATCAGATCACAATAGGTGGTAATGCGGCCACTGCGGTTTTCAGATCCGTCTATGTTGTAGAGGAGGCGTGGTTGGGTGAGTCGTCTGGGCACAAGACGCAGTCTCTGGGCGGTTTTCTGGTCGATGAAGTTGTCGGTGGCGCCGCTATCTATGAGCACACTTTCTGCAGCCTTTCCATGTATGGTGGAAAACATAAAATTGACATTGATACTATTCTGATTTGAGACATACATGGTACAAATACGCGAGGCTTGATCCCAGGCTGTTAGGTCAAGCCGCTTTAAAAATCCAGATCTTCCTGGATGATGCGGTCAAAGGCTGCTGATTGTTCTGTTGCACTCATGGCACGCAACTGGGACATGACGTCCATTGGTGTTTGGCTGGCACTGTCGTCAGGAACGATGGTCAGGCTTTCTTGGCTTGTCATTCTTATGAGTGTGGCGCATTGGGAGGGGGCTTGTTGGCTTTGCCTCCCCTTCTTTTTGAAGCATTGGGCGGCGCGATGTCCCTTTTCCTTGCAGTAGAAGCATCTGCGTTCATCCATCAGCTTCTTCTTTTCGTCATTTGTTAGTGGCCCTCCCATGCGTGCAGCATCTACGTCCATGGGGACCGGGGCGTTATTTCTGGGGCGCTGAGTGGGGGCAGGTGCTCTGGGAATGAAACATGGTTTGGGAGGGAAGCGCTGCTGGTTGGGGGCGGGTCCTAGGTCGGCGAGTATCTGGGCGCTCCTAATGACTTCCTTTCGCGCTGCCTCCTGCCAATCTTCTAGGGTTGTCGGTATGGTTTCTTTGTTGAGGATTTTTAGTGCTATTCCTCGGTGAAGACCCTTTTTGAAGAGGTCTAGCGTCCCTAGGTCAGTAGGGGATCGTCCTGCTGCTAGGACAAGGTGGTTGAAGGTAGTGATGAAACCATCAACATCATTTTCCTGCATCCTGAGATTGACCAGCTTGTTGAAGGCGTTCTGTTCCCTGGCCGTGTCCGTGAAGGCATTGGTGAAGTCTTGGACGAAGCTAGTCCATAGTGCTTCGTCTGTTTTCTGGACGCGATTGACTGCTCGGGTGGTTCTTTCTTCTAGGAGTGCGGTTTGCGCGTCAGTCCAGTCATCTACCTTGGGGCCTCTGATGTATCCAATGGCCAGCGCTACTCAGTTGTAGGGGATGGTGACATTGTCTGATTTCCCATTAAGGATTCGGTACAGCTTGAATTCTTTCAGGAATTTGGCACTTTTACTTTGATCTCCATTGAAGATTGCTGGCACGTTCCCCTTCATGGAGTCGTTGCCGTTTCCTTGTGGCACGGAAATCGTTGCCATACTGGTCTGCTGTGGCGGAGGCGGAGGTGGTATAGGCTGCTGGAGGATGGGTGGCGGTGGTGTAGGCTGGGCGGCTTGCTGTGCTAGGCGAAGTAGTTGTGGTGTGGCTGTTGTTTCCTTGGTGAGAGGGTGACTGCCTTGGAGCGTAGCAATGTCCTGAAGTCCGGTGCTTAGAAATTCTTCAAGTGGTTCTGTCTCCCTTTGCTTTCCCTTAGATGTGGAGGGGGCTAGTGGAGGTGAGGGTGGATCTACTTCGATACTTTCTGGTGCTTTGCCGGGATGTCCTAATCCTGTGGTATTGTCGTGGGGGATGCAGTTGTCTGGCTTTGTCCAGTAGCGATTTTCTGCCCACTCTAGGATATACCAGTGGTCGTTGATGAATTCGATGGGGAAGTGCTTTTCGCTCCCGTCAGGGGCTCGGATTGTGTGGTGATAGCACCACTTTCTGGGGTTCCGGTCAGTGTCTTTCCAGTAGGCTCCTCTGCAGATATAATCTGGTAGGTCAGCGTTCTTCCGCGGCGCAACCGGGGTGTCTCTGGTTTCCGAGATTTGTATTCGGAGGGTCGCCACGATTACTGTCCTTCTTCCTGTAGGATGAGCTCTACTTGGTGGACGAAGATGGTGCAGACGAAGTCGACTTTGGCGATGATTTCAGCAAGGTCTTGTGCGATTTGATCAAGGTTATGGTGGTGCCTATTTGGGCCGTTGGCACAGGTTCTCGGGCACTCGTGGCGGTGGCGGTTGACGTCTGTTTCGAGCTGATCTGTGGCTTCTCATGTCCAAAGGACAGCTTCGAGGATTTCTGGCAAGCTGATCTCGTGCAGGGGGCCTAGATGCGGTCGTCGAGTAGACTCCAGGGTTCTAGCGATAGCTGTAAGATGGTAAGGGCTGCTTCAAACGCTGTGAAGTCTTCCAGCCACTTCTGTTCGATGAATCGAAAGTTTTCTACTTCGATTGAAAGGGTGTGATGTTGCTCTGATGGTCCTTCCGCACAGGATAGGAAGCAGGCAGCGTTGTGTTGATAGACTGCATCGTCTAGGAGGATTCTCCACTGGGTGATGTGTGTGCGTCTTCTGTTAAGATCGCTGAGGCGTTCCCAATAGTCTGTATTGTCCAGGGCGGGGCATTCCTGGTGTTTGAAGGGAAGCTTGACTTATGTTACAGCTCGACGGGCCGTGAGCACAACTTGTGCGACTTGGGTGTGGGCAAGAGTGAGCACGTGCGAGACAACAAGCACGTGGTCCTAAGCGTGACACTTCCGGTGGTCACATCGACGCATGAGCGGAGCTAAGTTCTTTGAAGTAGAGCGAGCACGTGACTTAGTGCGAGGGCTCAAAGCTAAGTCGTTACAGCTGACTTAGAGGGGCGTGGGAGTGAAGCAGTGCCTTGCTGAGCGACTAAGGCTAAAGGCGACTTGAAGTGGCAAGTTCAAGTAAAGGCAATGACTTAGAGCAGCAAGCTCAAGGGAGGAGGCAAGACAAATCGAATTAGAACGAAGTCAAGCTTAGGGCTTGACTCTACGCAAACTAAGGCCCTTATATAGGCCTGGTACAGGGAAGTCACATGCTACTACTACTGAGTCATAACGAAGGTAGTGGAGTAGTCCGCTAAGTATAGTACCAGCCCCACAGGCCACTGTGGAGCGGGATGAGTCAGGGTCGAGTCAGGGCTAAATATAGTATGCGCTCCACGTCCAGTGGAGCGCAACGAGTCGTAGCTATCGGGGTCTAGAACATGAGGCGAGATGCAGGCTAGGTATCGTAGCGAAAGAAGAAAGAGACGGTCCGCTCAGTCTGCAAGGGAGATCGTAACAAGTCCGTAGGTGAGATCGTAACAGTACACCCTCCCCTAAGGGACAGCTGCCACGCTGTTAGTCCGAGGTGGCGGGCTCACTGGATAAGGCTCATCTGGCATTGTTGGTGTCGGGGGAAGACTCGGGGCAGGCACACTTGCGTCGAAGGGTGTGGATGGCGGCGCATTCACGGATGGGCAGGGGGCGTGCATTCATGAAGTGGACGTGCGGCAGCACATGGACGGGGAGGGTAGATACAATGTCTGTCTGGTGAGTAGCAGGGCACCCCCGCATAAAGTAGGACATAGAGGGGAGGATGGGGCACTCCAGGATTTGGTCTAGCTTGGGCCCAATGTGTGACATGACCGCGGCTTCGTATAGGTGCACCTCGATGCCACGCAGCTCGTCTCTGAGCTTATGGCGGCAGCGAACCAAGTCAGCATCCCTCTGTAGCTGGAGAGCAGTATACTCGACGCGGCGCTCCGGAGTGGTCAGCAGGTGATGATACTCCTGCTCGATCTGGAAGTGGAGCTTGTGCACCACCGTGCGATACCTGTGAATTTCAGCCACAACCCCTGGTCCTCGAGTCCGTCGACGAGTCTGTCACGTGGCGGCGAAACTGGTGGCTGCCCTCCAGGGCGAAGAGATCCCAGTCGTCTACAGCTGGGAGGTGAGCGTCGGGGCACGGTTTAGCATGGAGGGGCTCAGCGAAGATGTGGGACATCGGTGTCAGACGTCCCAAGACGAGGGGCTTGTTGAGGAAGGGCAGGTGGGCATAGTATGTGGCGGGGACTAGTCGATTATTGTGATCGGGGACAAGGATAACGTTCCGTTCACCTGGATTGTCGACAAGTCGATTCCATCGCAGGAAATAACCATTGTAGCCGAGCATGTCGTCTGGCTGACCGTGGCCTGGATTCCCTCGGGCACTGTGGGAGCGTGGAGTTGTGGTGCGGGGCTCTCTTCCTTGATTGGTGTGGGTGGCGGTGATGTCTGCGTAGCTACGGAGGATAGGAGGGGCTGGGAGCCACGTCGGAAGCGTGGCGGGCATTCTGGTGGCAGCGACGTTTGGCGGCTGCAGAAGCTGGAAGGCGCTGGCAAGGTCATCATCCGTACCTCGTCTAATGGATGTGGAAATAGCGGGGCATCAACCCCGGTCGGCGAAGTGGGGGCACGGGAGTTGGCGGTCGCTGTGTTGCTGCTCGGATGGGGGAGGCGCTCCAGGTGGCGTGGCCGTCGTCCATCTTAATGGGGGCATTGCAGACTCCACAGAAATTATCGCGGAGAGGGGGTGGTCGAACTTTGTGCAGCTGTGGAGGTTAGGGAGCGGAGAAGCTCGCTCAGGAGCTGGTCCACCTGTTCTTCAATTGTTGGGGTCCACTCGGTGTTGCTACTGGCCTCGCTGCTGTTGTCGTCGCTGCTGTCGTCGCCTTGCACGGTGAATACCTTGGTGGCGACATGGATGCGTATGGGGCGCTGCACGTCATCATTCGTCGAGATGGAGAGCATGGGCGAGTCCGGGGCGACCGAGGCTTCCCTTCCTTTCCCTTTGTTGGTGAGTTGGTTTTTCTGCAAGCCATGGAGGACATGAGAGAGGAGTAGGCTGGTGGTGGTGTGCTGGGTGTGGTAGAAGTGAGAGAGGGGGATGATGACTTGAGGGCGTCAAGGCATGTCTTATATAGGCTTTTCTTATCGCTGTGGGGTTATCTCGGTGGAACTGTGGACTAGGTTCAGTGAATTTTTCAGGTTTTTCGAGGTTCCCATGTGTCTTCTGCTGCGGAGTACCCTTTCCATCTGACTCGGTACTGCGGTTGCTTTGTTCTTCCAAATGTGCAGTATTCTAGAATGGCCTCAACTTCATACTCTGCTTCTCCATTGATGATGTCAGGAGGTGGCTCTGTGAAGTTGGGGCCATGCTCTTTGGTTTCTACGTACGGGGTGAGGAGGCTGGCGTGGAACACGTCATGGACACGATGTAATTTCCATTGAGGGGGAATTGCGACTCGGTATACTACTGGGGAAATGACGTCAGTGACCTGGAAGGGGCCATAGCGCCTTTGAGCAAGTTTTGCGCTTGGCTGGGTGATGTGGATGTTCCTTCTGTCGAGCCAGACCTTTTGTCCTTTTGCGAATGGCTTAAATCGCGCTCCCTTTCTGGCGCTGATGAGGGTCTGGGCATTGGTAATGGTGGTCTGCGCTGATATTCATCCTTGATGGATGAGGTCTAGGCGTTCTTGGAGCGACGGCATTTTCTCGGATCTCTGCGGTTGATGGGCGTGTGGGATATGCCCCATGAGGAGTTGGAAGGGTGCTTGCTTGGTAGTACTGCTGGGCCAGGCATTGTGGACGTATTGGGCTATGGGTAGGAGGGCGGACCAGTTGTTCTGTTGGTGGTTGACATAGATTCGAAGGTATTGCTCAAGCCACTGGTTAGTTCATTCAGATTGCCCGTCTGTTTGGGGATGGTATGCAGTGCTAATATTCTGTTCAATCCCCAGTGTTTTGCACAGCTCTCATGGGAAGTGCGAGGCGAAGTGCGTTCCTCTGTCACTAATGATCTTTCAGGGAATGCTGTAGTGGGGGAACACGTGTTTGGCATATAACGTGACGAGTTCTGGTGCGGTCATGGCTTCGTTGCAGGGGATGAATATAGCTGCCTTTGAGCAGTCATGGTCTGTTACTGTGAGGATGGAGTCATATCCTTCTGACGGGGCAGTTTAACGATTAAGTCAAGGGCGACAGTCTTGAATGGCAGGGCGTTGGGTTGGTTGTAATAGGCATGAAAGGCGGTGCAGGCTTGGTGGTATTTACTTTGGTGGCCTGGCAGGTGGCCAGCCTTTGACGTAGGCAAGGACAGTTTGCTTCATGTTGGGCCACCAGTAGTCTTTAGCAATGAGTAGGCAAGTTTTTAATATTCCGGGGTGCCCAGTGGTTGGCGAGTCATGGTATAGAGAGATCACTCCCCTTCTAAGGTTGTTGTCTGCCACGACAACAAGGTGGTTGGCATGCCACCAGCCTCCCCCGGGGCGGCGCTTGATGGGGTAGGTGGAAGCCCAGGCGGCCAGGGTGTCTTTATGGTCGTTCTGGAGGGCGAGGGTGCGGTCTTCAAGGTCGACACTTGCCGCCGCGTTGGTAAATAGGACGGGCGGTAGGGCGAGAACTTTGGCATTATCCTGGCCCGCGTGGTCAAAATCTGGCCAGCGGGAAAGGGCGTCAGCTTTGTTCGTGGCTCCTGGGCGGTGTACCAGGGTGATATGATGATCCCCAAGCGTGAGGATGTAACGGGCGATGCGTCAGTTGATTTTCTGAGGCGACTGGTAGTATTGGAGGTTTTTGTGGTCCGTGATGACTGTGACCTGATGCTGGGCGCCCATGAGCAAGTGATGCCAGTGTTCTAGTCCTCTAACAATGGCGAGGAACTCCCTGTCCCAGATGGGGTAGTTGTGTTCAGTAGCCGTGAACGTCTTGGAGTCATACCCTACTGGTTGCCGACGTCCTTGTTCGTCGTGTTGGTACAGGATGGCACCTGTGGCGTTCTGGGAGGCATCTACTTCCAGCTCATATGGGCGTGCTGGGCTTGGTTGCCAGAGGACTGGGTCACTTGTGACGATCTCAATGAGCTGGTCAACTGCTGCGGTACACTCATCTGTCCAGATGAAGGGGGCTCCTTTCTTTAGGAGGTTAGTCAGGGGGCGGGCGATTTCGGCGAATCCTGGTATGAAGGGGTTGGTACCCTAGAACACCGAGTGTGGATCGCAGCTGCTTGACACTGGTGAGTACTCGCAGCCATTCCTTAATGCCTTTCAGTTTGCTGGACTCAATGCATAGCGAGTCCCCATCGATGACTAGTCCCAGGTATTTGACTCGTTCTGTTCAAATTAGCATTTCTGGGGCTTCAGGAAGAACGACGCCATTTCGAGGACGTCCAGCAGCTCGTGAACCACGCGTTGGTGTAGTGCGTGGTCTAGGGGCGTGGCAATCAGGATGTCATCCATGTATACGAAGATCATCCTTGGGTATTTGAGTTTTAGTGGGCGCAGGAATCGATCCATTACTCGCTGGAAGGTGCTAGGCACGTTACACTGCCCAAATAACATGACACACGGCTGAAACAGTCCTTGTGGCATTTTGAAGGCCGCTTTCCATTGGTCTCCGTCCTTGATTCTGACGTTATGGTACCCCCATTGGATGTCGAACTTGGTGAATAGGGCACGTCCTTCGAGATCTCTGGTGAGGATGCTGATATCAGGGAGGGGGTAAACATCTCGTATTGTCCAGCTGTTCAACGTGCGGTAGTCCTGAACGGGGGAGGGATCCATCCTTCTTTTTAATGAAGAAGAAGGGGGCAGGTAGGGGGAGCTCGATAGCTCGATGTATCCTTTATCGAGCTGTTCTTTGAGCCAGGCATTGGCGGCGATCATCTCTTTGGGGTTTAGTGGGTAGACCTTGCAGTCTAGCGTGGTGGGGGCGTCGGGTTTCAATCTGATGGGTGGTCATCTTCCCTGCTTGGCGGGAACTGTTGTGCTTCCTTTTCTGAGAAAACCCTCCAATGTCGGGAGTATTCTGAGGGCATGTCAGCTGCTGTGGGGGCAGTTCGCTCCTGGTGCTCCTTAATCGCCCATTCCTGGGCAATGTTCATTCTGTTGATTTGGAGGATCAGGTTGTCTCCTTCTTCCAAGGAGGTGGCTTGGAGGGCGTGTCCAAGCAGTTGGGCATATCACAATAGGCTTCGGGGCTGTTCTGGTGCCCTTCTGCTGGTTAGTGCAAGGGAGATTGGTCCTCCTTTGATGGTCTTGGTGCTCCAGTCAATATCGGGGTTGAAGGCGTGGAACCAGGGGAATCCTAAGATCGTTCTATCTCGTCCTAGGTTAGCAAGGAAGAAGTGCTGCACACTTTCTTTCTTTCCTTGTTGGATCGTTAGGTCACAGTAGGTGGTGATACGGCCACTGCGGTTTTCGGATCCGTTCACATTGTAGAGGAGGCGTGGCTGGGGGAGTCATCTGGGCACAAGACGCAGCCTTTGGGTGGTTTTCTGGTCAATGAAGTTGTCAGTGGCGCCACTGTCTATGAGCGCACTTTCTGCAGCCTTTCCATGTATGGTGGAAAACGTAAAATTGACATTGATACTATTCCAATTTGAAAGATACATGGTACAAATATGCGAGGCTTGATCCCAGGCTGTTAGGTCAAGCTGCTTTAAAAATCCAGGTCTTCCTGGATGATGCAGTCAAAGGCTGCTGATCGCTCTGTCGCACTCATGGCACATAACTGGGACATGACGTCTGTTGGGGCTTGGCTGGCGCTGTCGTCGGGGACGATAGTCAGACTTTCTTGGCTCGTCGTTCTTACAAGTGTGGCATGTTGGGAGGGGGCTTGCTGGTTTTGTCTCCCCTTTTTCTTGAAGCATTGGGCCGCGCAGTGTCCCTTCTCTTTGCAGTAGAAGCATTTTCGCTCATCCATGAGCTTCTTCTTTTCTGCATCTGTCAGTGGTCCTCCCATGTGTGCAGCGTCTACGTCCATGGGGACTGGGGCATTGTTTCTGGGGCGCTGAACAGGGGCTGGTGCTCTAGGGATAAATCATGGCTTAGGGGCGAAGCGTTGCTGGTTAGGGGCGGGCCCCAGATCAGCGAGTATCTGTGTGCTTCTGATGACTTCCTTTCGTGCCGCTTCTTGCCAATCGTCCAGGGTTGTAGGTATGGTCTCCTTGTTGAGTATTTTCAGAGCTATTCCTCGGCAGAGACCCTTCTTGAAGAGGTCTAGCGTCCCTAGGTCAGTAGGGGATCGTCCTGCTGCTAGGACAAGGTGGTTGAAGGTAGTGATGAAGCCGTCGATGTCGTTTTCCTGCATCCTGAGGTTGACCAACTTGTTAAAGGCATTTTGTTCTTTGGCCGTGTCTGTGAAGGCATTGGTGAAGTCCTGGACAAAACTAGCCCACAGCACTTCGTCTGTTTTCTGGATGCGGTTGACTGCTCGAGTGGTTCTTTCCTCTAGGAGCGCAGTTTGTGCATCGGTCCAATCGTCTACCTTGGGGCCTCTGATGTATCCAATGGCTAGCACTACTCGATTGTAGGGGATGGTGACGTTGTCCGATTTTCCATTGAGAATTCGGTATAGTTTGAATTCTTTCAGGAACTTGGCGCTTTTGCTCTGGTCTCCATCGAAGATTGTTGGCGCATTCCCTTTCATGGAGTCGTTGCCGTTCCCTTGCGGCGCTGAGATTGTTGCCATACTGGTCTGCTGTGGCGGTGGTGGTGGTATGGGTTGCTGAAGGATGGGTGGTGGCGGCGTAGGTTGGGCGGCTTGCTGTGCTAGGTGGAGTAGTTGTGGTGTGGCTGTTGTTTCCTGGGTGAGCGGATGACTGCCTTGGAGCGTGGCAACGTCCTGAAGTCTGGTGCTCAGGAATTCTTCGAGCAGCTCTGTTTCCTTTTGCTTCCCCTTTGACGTGGAGGGGGCGAGTGGCGGCGAAGGTGGGTCTACGTCGATGCTTTCTGGGGCCTTACCAGGGTGTCCTAGTCCTGTGGTGTCGTCGTGGGGGATGCAGTTGTCTGGCTTTGTCCAGTAGCGATTTTCTGCCCACTCAAGGATATACCAATGGTCATTGATGAATTCAATAGGAAAGTGCTTTTCACTTCCGTCAGGAGCTCGGATTGTGTGGTGGTAACACCACTTCCTGGGGTTTCGGTCGGTGTCTTTCCAATAGGCACCTCCACAGATGTAGTCCGGTAGGTCTGCATTCTTCCGTGGTGCGACTGGGGTGTCTCTGGTTTCCAAGATCTGTATTCAGAGGGTCACCATGATTACTGTCTCTCTTCTTGTAGAATAAGTTCTACTTGATGAACGAAAATGGTGCAGACGAAGTCAACTTCGGCGACGATTTCGGCGAGTTCTTGTACGACTTGATTGAGGTTACGGTGGTGTCTGTTTGGACCATTGGCACAGGTCCTTGGGCAGTCACGTCGATGGTTATTAACGTCGCTCTTGATTTGGTTTGTGGCTTCTCATGTCCAGAGGACGGCTTCGAGGATTTCTGGCAAGCTAATCTTGTGGAGGGGTCCTAAATGCGGTTGTCGAGTAGACTCCAGGGCTCTAGTGATAGCTGTAAGATGGTGAGGGCTGCTTCAAATGCTGTGAAGTCTTCTAGCCACTTCTGTTCGACAAATCAAAAGTTTTCTACTTCGATTGAGAGGGCACGGTGTTGCTCTGATGGTCCCTCAGCACAGGACAGAAAACAGGTGGCGTTGTGGCGATAAACTGCGTCGTCAAGGAGGATTCTCCACTGAGTGATGTGTGCGTGTCTTCTATTAAGATCGCTGAGGCGTTCCCAATATGCTTCGTTATCCAGGGCGGGGCGTTCCTGGTGGTTAGTGGGAAGCTTGACTTATGTTACGGCTCGACAGGCCGTGAGCACGACTTGTGCGACTTGGGCATAGGCAAGGGTGAACACATGCGAGGCAACGAGCACGTGGTCCTGAGCGTGACACTTTTGGTGGTCACGTCGACGCGAGAGTGAAGCTAAGTTCTTTGGAGTAGGGCGAGCATGTGATTGGTGCGAAGACCCAAAGCTAAGTCGTTACAGCCGACTTAGAAAGGCGTGAGAGCGAAGCAGTGCCTTGCTGAGCGATGAACATGAAAGGCGACTTGAAACAGCAAGTTCAAGTGAGGAAGGTGACTTAGAGCGGCAAGCTCAAATGAGGAGGCAAGACAAATTGATTGAGAAACGAAGTCAAGCTTAGGGCTTGACTCTATGCAAACTAGGGCCCTTATATAGGCCTGGTACAAGGGAGTCATGTGCTACTACTACCGAGTCATAACGAGGGTAGTGGAGTAGTCTGCTAAATATAGTACCAGCTCCACAGGTCACTGTGGAGTGGGATGAGTCACGGTCAAGTCAGGGATAAGTATAGTATGCGCTCCACATCATAGTGGAGCGCGGCGAGTCATAACTGTCGAGTCAGAGTCCAGAGCACGAGGAGGGGCATAAGCATAGTATTGTAAGAAAGAAAGCGGTCCACTCAGTCCGTAGGTGAGATTGTAACACAGAACCACGACGTGTTTTCAATGTTGACAGCACAGAAAACCAAGCAGGAGCCCTCACAAGTTACTGCCTCCTAAGGGTCCAAAAGGGGGAGCAAGAAGTGCTACAAAAATTTTATGTGACGAGCCTGGGGAGCGACTGCGCAATCTTGGGATACCCATGGCTAAGAGCTTTCAACCCCAGCATCGATTGGATCAAGGGGATAGTCCGAGGAGCACCAGTGCGCATTGAGACTGCGCTCTTCAAGTGGGCCAGAAGGCGAACAGTAGCCAGAATAATCGAAGCTGTGTGCAGGGAAGAAGCGTGGGAAGAGGGGGACGAGATAATCGCATTCGTCCACCCACTCCCCAGACTATCCGAGAAAAATGAACCAAACAAGTGCAAATAACCGGCAAGCGAAATAACTGGCATACCAGCTCACTACCAAACATATGCGTGCTTGTTCAACAAAAACGCAGCACACCACTTCCCACCGGCCCGGCCGGAAGACCACGTAATCAGGATCAAACTGGGCACACCAAACACCATCAATGCCAAAGTATATCCCCTCACCAGAGCAGAAGCACAGGCAGAACAAGAATTTATTAAGAAAAATAAGGAACTTGGGCGCATCCAGGACAGCGACTCCCCCTGGGGAGTCCCCTTTTTCTTCAGAAAAAAGGATGGCTCGCTACGACCAATACAAGACTACCGGGAAGTGAACCAATGGACGGAGCGCGATGTGTATCCCATGCTGCACATCGAACAAATTCTGGAAGAATTGCATGGAAAAACACTATTCACCACCATGGATGTGCGCGATGGGTACAACAACATACGAGTGAAGCCAGAAGACCGGTGGAAGGCTGCCTTCAAAATGCCAAGCGGGCTATATGAACCAACAGTCATGTTCTTTGGAATGACAAACGCCCCTGCCACCTTTCAGCGAGTCATGGACAGGGTGCTGCGGCCCGTCAAGTCACAGTACCCTGGAATGGTCTTCGTCTACATGGACAACATCTTGGTGGCCACAAAGGAAGATGCACCCCTGCACCACAAAATCGTGAGGGAAATACTGAACCAACTCGAGAAAGAGGATTTCTTCCTCAAACTCAGCAAGTGCCACTTTGAACAGAGGGTGGTAGATTATCTGGGGATTCGGGTCGAAGGGGGAATCATACGGATAGACCCCACCAAACGTCATGGGCTAGAGGACTGGCCAGAGGAGCTGCGTAACCTGAAACAGGTACGAAGCACCCTGGGCGTCTTTGGCTACCAGAGACCCTTCATCCCCGGGTACGCAGAAATCATGAGACCCATACAACACCTCACCAAGAAAGGAGTAGAATTTGTATGGACCCCAGAATGCACAGAGGTGATCCGAACGGTGAAATGAATCATCACAAGCAACCCTGTGCTCAAGCGACCTGACTATGACAAACCATTCATCCTAGAGGTGGATGCATCACAATACGCCCTAGGAGCCATACTGTACCAGCAGGATGGAGGCGCAAGACCCCAAGCAGTGGGATACTACTCCAAAGGGCTAATCCCAGCAGAACAGGGATACGACGTGTACGACCGAGAGCTCCTGGCCCTTGTGAAAGGACTGGAACACTGGTGACACCTGCTGCTGGGATCCGCGCTGACCACCCATGTGTACACAGACCACAAGAACCTCCAATACTACCGGCAGCCCCAGAAACTCAACCGGCGTGTGGCACGCTACATTCCCCATCTGGCAGAATACAACTTTGAACTGGTCCACAAGCCAGGGGCCACGAACCGGGCCGATCATCTGTTGTGAAGGCCAGGCCTGGATCAGGGGGAGAACGATAACGAAGACATGATCGTGCTACCTGACCACCTCTTCTGCCGAGCCCTATCTCTGAGCGTGATCAAGCACAAGGTCTATGCCGCCCAGGAAGAAGCAGGGGAACTGATGAAGGCATGGGCGGAAGAATATGGAGTCAAAAAAGGGGCAGAAGGCTGGACCCAGACGGGGCGATCGGTGGTACCCGACCAACCAGAACTGAGGAGAGAACTCCTGGCCGCCTACCACGATCACGCATTGGCTGGCCACCCTGGAATCGCCAACACCATGAAGGCAGTAGCTCAAGATTACTGGTGGCCAGGGCTCAGGAACTTTGTCACTGTGTACGTAAAGGGGTGTGCAATATGCCAAGCCACCAAACCGGGGACCAGCAGGCCACACGCACCCCCTTTTCCCATCACCACACAGGAACAACATGCCCCCTTCGCCACAATTGCCCTAGACCTAATCACGGACCTCCCATTATCAGGAGGACATGACTCGATTCTCACAATCACAGATCACGATGTGACAAAGGCGGCGGTGTTCCTCCCTTGCAGCAAAACAATCGGGGGCGTGGGAGTGGCCACACTCTATGCCCAACACGTCTTTCCACACTTTGGGGTTCCCCAGTGGGTGATCTCAGACAGAGACCCCCATTTCACCTCCCAATTCACACAGGAACTCTGTTGCCTACTGGACATCAATCAGAACATCAGCATGGCATATCACCCCCAGACTGATGGCCAGTCCGAGCGCACGAATCAGTGGTTGGAGCAATACCTGTGCATTTACGGAAACTTCCAGCAGGACGATTGGGCAAAGTGGTTACCATTGGCCCAATATGTCCACAACGCCTGGCCCAGCACCACCACTGGTTTCTCCCCCTTCGAACTACTCATGGGGTGCACGCCCAAGCTGCACATACCTGCCGAAATGGAGTCAAGGGCCCCAGAAGTGAGCAAGCGCGGGGAGCAACTGAAAGAGATCAGGGAGAACGCACAAAAAGCCATTAGACACGCCCAAAAATTGGTGTTATTGCGAGCAGAGCGCTGAGTGAAGCATCAACCCTTCAAACCCTTCACAGAAGGAGAGAAGGTTTGGCTAGAAGGGACCAACCTCCGAATGTCACATCCCACGGCCAAACTTGCACCCAAATGATATGGACCATTCAGGGTCATCAAAGTCATCTCCCCTGTTGTGTACAGATTGGAAATCCCCAAGGCGTGGAAGATATTCAACACCTTCCACGCCTCCTTACTGTCACCATATAAGGAAATGGAGGAGCATGGCCCCAACTTCCTGGAACCTCCCCCCAACCTGATCAAAGGTGAGGAGCACTACGAGGTGGAAGAAGTCCTGGGCGCAAAGAAGATCAGATGGAAATTACACTTCCTCATCAAATGGAAAGGGTATTCGGCAGCGCACAACACATGGGAGCCAGCAGGCAATGTGAATGCACCAGATCTTGTGAAGGAGTTCTATCAAAAGGAACCGTCAGCGGTGCGCACAACAGTACTTAAAGACAGGGAGAAGGACGCAACATCCAGCATGACCTGCCCCCAACACACCTTTGGGGACTTCACTCCTCCTCCAGACCATTTCACACGTCTATCCTTGCTTGACACCACCAATGCCCAGGGTCAAGAGGGTATCGAAGAAGTCCTCGCGGGCACCGCCCCCAGCATTGCCCTCTGGTACGACAACAGTTCCCCCTACACTTCCCAAGAAACGTGTATCGCGGCGGCTGCCACCACATATGACGACTTCCAGCACGACGTGATCCCCTGAACTCCAGTGGCCGCCCCAAACACCACCACCACCACCACCACCAGCACCACGACCAGTGGGACCGGGGCCGAAGCCCTGGCCAATGTACAACACGGCCGTGTACAAAGATTTCTCGCATGCATGGTCTCTCAGCGAACCACCCCCAATGACTGACGCAACGCAGCCAGTCCCACTGATGAACTGCAGGGCGCTGATAACACCCTGGGGGGAGCCAGTGGGGGTGGTAGTGGAGAAGGTCTCGCCACGTGGGGCCTGGAGGGAGCAGAAGGACTGGATCAAGGCGCACAAGAAGTGGAGGAAGACCCTTGGCTAACATATGATCCCCACCTCCATGATGCCGGTGACATGCTGTTTGAACCCGCAGATCCCACTTGCGACTGATAGCGAGCCAAGGGCGCCTCGCCTAAGGAGGGGGGCAGTGCCACGGTTCGGACTGACATTGCTTTGTTTCTACTGTACCATTACCTGTCATGTGACCCCGGGGGTCACATGATTTTCCATGACTCACCACAGGTCCCCCTTCCTGCGCTGAGCGACAGCGGAAGGCGCAGGGGGACATGTCACCTTCCACTTCCTTCTTCCACACACGTCATGACTCGCATGGGACTGCTTACTCAGTCCCATGCCTTGCTTACTCTTCTCCATTCTATGCTTACTGAGGTGGTGCCGACCGACGCGCGTCGGGGCACAGGACATTGTATATAAGGTGTGGAAGCTTGGGACTTACCTCCCAAGCTTCAGCTTAGTTCCAGTTGTACACACTCAAGTCTGGTTGTACTTTGTGATATCAGTTTGGTCACAATCTACCTGCGTTGCCTTGCGTTCGATCTCCTCTCCCTCACGCGTGATCTCATAACGTTTGTAGTCGGACTTTGAAGCAACATCAAAGTCCTATTGCAAATGCTACTCCTCTCTCGTCAAGTCGCAACTCCAAGTCTCCTGACTTGTGTCTTGTGACTTCAAGTTTATTTCGCTCATGTCTTGTGTCGAAATGCCCTGTGTGTGGCGTAACAACCACTGCCGTCCCAACGTTGTCACCGGCCGCTGCTGCACCAGCAGCGTCGCCGCACCAGCACCCGCCGCACTGTCATTGCCGCCGCTGCCGCACCAGCAGTGTCGCTGCGACCGCTGCCGTCCCAGCATCGTCACCAGCTGCTGCTGCACAGGCAGCATCGCCACACCAGCACCCGCCACACCATCGCTGCAGCCACTGGTGTGGCGTCACCGCGACCGCCGTCGTACCACATCACATGGCCACTGCCATGCTGGCGCTGCCACCGTGCCAGCACCGTGGCCATGGCCGCTGTGGTGATGGCAATTGCAATGGCAGCAGCGGCAACAGCAGCAACAACAGCAGTGGCATGGGTATGTTTTTCTATTAGAACATACACTATAAAATCTGTGGGCTGCTTAACACTCTCACTGTACTTAATAGAAATACAGTTCTTAACTTGCTTAGTTCCTTAGAATAATCTTAGTTTCTAAACTCCTCTTAACCATGAAATCTCTAAGTGCAAAATAAGATGTGACATTGTCTTAGTTGTCTTATTTGAGCTTAATTGAGGTTTAAGAACATTAAGACCTATTAAGGAAAATTGAGTTCCCCTGATGCCATACATGAGGTGCTGTCACTGGCATTTTTAACCCAGTGTCATAGATTGTATATAAAAGAACAACATCATATAGTCACAAACAACAATGGTTACTTTCACACTGATGCAAAAGCAAGAGCAGGTATGAAATTGACTAGCCAAATGCAATGTAACTGTGCTGTGTGAACAAATGAGCCAATATTGCTTAACATAATCTCAAAGCACTCACATAACTAACACCCTCACTAGCACTTCTAAGAGGACTATCCTAACTTAGACAGTACTTCACTTAGACACTGTTGATCACGTTTCTGCCATACTGGATCTTGTGCTTGTGTGTGCATAATAAGAGCCTTTTCAAACATGCTCTTGGCATCTTTCAGCTGTGACATCTTCATATATAATTTGCCTAACCCCTGAAAATTATTTCCTTGACCTAACACATCATTGGCAACCTTGTGAAGGTCTAAGGCCTTATAAAATGAGGATTCAGCCTCATGTAGCTTGCCTAGACTTAGATAAACATTTCCAAGTCCACAGTAATCATTTCCTTGACCCAAGATATTATTGGCAAGCTTGTGAAATTTTAAGGCCTTATGAAATGAGATTTCAGCCTCACAGGGCTTATGCAGCTCTAGAAAGGCATGTCCAAGTCCATTGTAATCATTTCCTTGACCTAAGTTATCATTGGCAATCTTGTGAAGGTCTAAGGCATTGTAAAATGAGGTTTTGGCCTTATCTAGCTTGCCTAGCCTTAGATAGATCTCTCCAAGTTCATCATAATCATCTCCTTGCCATGCAACCTCATTTCCATTTGTATGAAATTCTAAGGCCTTAGAAAATGAGGATTCTGCCTCATTTAGCTTGCCTAGCCTTGCATAGATCTGTCCAAGTCCATAGCAACCTTTTCCTTGGCCCCAGTTATCATTGGCAATTTTATAAATTGCTAAGGCCTTTTGATATAGAGCTTCTGCATCTTCTAGTTCATTTAGAAGTAGATGCAATTCACCAAGATCACAGAAGATCTTTGCATGTAAAGTGCTATTATTCTCTAAACTTGATAAGCACAGCTTTTCTGCTTCTTGTGCTTTATTTCTTGCACTGATGTAGTCACCTAAATAATAAAACAGGTTTCCCCAACTATGAAGACACCTTATTAATAGTTGTGTGACATTATTCTTTTGCTGTAGGAATTGAACAGTTTGACTTATCAATTCATCTGAGTGATCTCCAATGCTGGAATGAAAATCTTCAAACATAAGGATGGCATTAACTAGTTCTGCATCATCCTCATAGTTTGACTCTAAAAGATGAAATAGAATGGCCTTTGTATTATTTACTTCTACCACCATCTCAGCATGCTCATTAGGCTGTGCATAAGATGGGTCAAAAGAAGCAAGCCCAATGTAGAAGTTTATGAGTGAATCTCTATGCCTCTTTGATATAAGATCATGATGGTTGCAGAAACAACGAATGATTGGGTGAGTTTGATATCTTTCTCCAATCACTCTTGTCATGCTACACTGCTGAAGAACTTGCAGGCTCAAGAGGATATCCATGTCAAGTAGAATCCCATTGAATCTCTCCAACTGCTTTATGTGTATTCCATCTGGTAGAATGCTAAGAACTCCAAGTAGATCCTTGGCAGAAGGATTGGCCTTCATCCTTCTACTATCAATGGATAGCTGGATGGAGTATTCAAGATTTGACAACTTGTGTGTCTGATCCATCTGAATAAGACCTGTCTGTTTTTTATTCCACTCTCTCAGCAACAGTACAGGTGATGTTGCCTGTGCAAGATGAGCCAATAAATTAACTGCAAGAGGAACATAGTCCACAGCTTTTATAAGCTCTTCTGCAGAATCATCACAATTATCTGCAATTTGCTCCCAGATCTCTCTAGCAGCATCATGGGTGAGAGTCTTTAATGGAGCTAGCCAGGGTTTTGTCCAATGGGTCTGAGCTGGCCGTACTATGCCCCGCATTGTGATAAGCAGGGTGACAAGGTGAATCTCAGTGATTCTGGATAGCAACTCCTCTACAGCATATCGTATGTCACCATCCTGGTCCCAAGGTGACTCAAAGTTATCCAGACAGATGATGCTCTCCTTGTCATTTAATATCGCATGTATACGGGACCATGAGGCATCAGAGCCCTCATGCAAGACACCAAGGCACTTTGCAATCTCAACGAGGAGAGCACCGGACGAGAAGATGGATTCACAGGGGATAAAATATCTAGCACTGCCAAAGTGGTGTTGAATGCGGGGATGAGTGAGTACCGCATTGGCAAGTGTTGTTTTGCCATAACCACCAGGTCCTAGTATCGCGACGCGAGCAGGACGAGGGCCGATATTAGTGAAAATGATGTGAATGATTTCTGCGAGTTCAGTGTTACGTCCGAAAAATACTTGAGGTGAACGTGGCGGCGGTGACATGGATCTGGGTGACATTAGTTTGCGGTCATACGACAAGATTCAGACACGAACATGACGATATCTGATGAACCGGATGGGCCACTCGGAGTAACCTATCGAGAATGTCAATTGAACGATATTCGTGATATGAGTACAACGCATACCTTGTGTCCTTCAGCAAGTTGCGCCAAGCGCGCATCCAGAGCGAGGGCAACCTTTATACAACGAGTTAGGGCGAGTGACATGCATAACAAGTGTGCAACGGACCTGAAAAGTTTGAAGCACATTCGATAACTCGCCATCATACTGCTTGATCTTTCTGAGCAACTCCTTGCGGAGAATAATCTTTTTGACACGTCCAACTTCCGTGCACTGCTTGAGCGCACCCTCGATTCCACCAAGTTCGCTTAAGCATGGTCAGCTAACTATAGAATATTGAGAGAGCTTGACACACGTCTGAAGAGACTGCAGTATTTCACGCAGACCAGGGGGGAGATCTCTTTCTTCCAGATTATATTTCTCGCAGAGCTCTCCAACATTGACCACAAGACCGGCAACTCTGATGAGTTTGCGCATCACCACATCCCACTCTTCTTTGTGTAGCTTCACTTCCTGTTGACAAATTGGTTAGCGGAAGATGATTTGGAGAGTAATGGGACACTTACATCTCGCATGGTGATTGCTTGGAGCAGGAGACCCGCGATCGGGGAAATGTAGGGTATATTCGCCCCCAGAGAGCTTGCCTCCTTCAGAACAGCGAGAGATGTCTCGATCGAGGTCATCGCGAGAGCTCCACCTCCATCGATTGGCTCCGATGAGGCGGGATTGAGGGTACCAGCTTCGTAGGGTAGATTGAATGAGATGGAGTAACGCTAAATAGATGTAAATACTGACAGACTGGCTGGTTGCTCCTAGTAGATGACCCAGGGAGGATGGTGCGGATGGTGCTCCTGAATGAGAACGGCTTGGATTGCATAGTTCGACTTTGTACAGTAGTTTGTAGTTGTAGAATGAGAGAGCAAAGATTCGGAGCGTTAAGTGGACATTCTCACGGCGAACGTGACGCTGGGCAACTTATCCAGTCGAGTCGCGTTCTCTATCTCGCTCGTCGGGTTCATGGCTGCGACAAGCCGATAACACCAGCACCAAAAAATACTGTCCACTGGGCGCCGTCACCGATTCTATCGACGCACACTGATACCTCATCTGTCACTGCCGCCTCATCAATATCCTCAACTCGACCCTTCAGTTCATCCACTCGCAACTCATATCTCACGACTTTGCTCTTACTCTAGGTCTTTGCCCCTCATCTGCAGATGCAGAGATCCTGAGCAAATGTCTTCTCTCCATGCTCAGCTAAAGAGTGGTGAGTGGATCTCGATAATACCCTGTGCGCATGGTGGTGCACATCATCATATCCCGTAGGAGGATATGACGCGCGCCGAGGAGCTTACGACCAAGGTCTGTACACTCTCGTACGACCATGAGCGCCTACGCACGACGCACGACTCGGCGAAGGAGACTGTTGATCTGGCGGAGCGCGAGTCCGATGAGCTGCCAGAGCCAAACTGATGTGAGTTTATGCCACTCCCCCACTTTTTTTTTTCTCAACCTACATCCTTTCCCTCCTGGGAGTTAGGACTGCCAACCGCGCGCAGCAGCAAGCAGAAGCTGCGAACCAGCAGACAATGGCAAATCTGCAGCGCGCACGTTCATCCTTGCAAGCGCTCCGCACGTCGCAGAGCTCAAGAAGCGCGACCAGGAGATCGAGGCGATGCACGAGTGTTGGTCCAAGTTGGCCGACACGCAGCTCAAGATTGGAAATCTTCCCAGCGGGATGAGCATCCAGCTGGCGAGTGCGCTCGCCTTGGGTGAGGACGCAAGAGTTGCGCTGCCGGTAATGGTCTCGAAGGGGTGGCGCTCGAGGAGGCGGAAAAGGCCTGTGCTTTGCTTAGGGATGAGAATGTGGAGCTCAGGGGGTTGATCGTGGCTGCCAACGTGGTGCGCAAGATCTTGCATAAAGCCGTCAGCGCTGACCCGGATGATCTGGAATTTGGATGTCCCCCCCGCCCCCCATCGTTTCTGTGAGTACGCAGATGTGATCTCTGACGCGGAGAGAACACAGCCTCCTCCCTTGGTCACAATTGACCTTTTCGCACTCGGTGCACCTGACACGGCCTTTGAACAGCCCAGCGCGCTGCTCACTGCGCTTAGGGCTTCTGAAGCTCCCGCCACTACCATGCCAGGCTCGCACCAGAAACAACATATATCGCTAGCTGACTTGGCAAAGAAGGCGGCGGAGGCGGACGCAAAGGCGCCTAAATGGGAGGTCGAGGAGTTACGGACTACAATAACGGCGCAACGGGACGAACTGAGTAAGTCTGTCCCTTGTGTCAGAGAGAATGATGGAGGTGCTAACGTCGCGCGAAGAGAAAGTGAACTCGGAGAGGAGGGCAACAGCACCTGCGAGTCGGGTGCAATTTGAAAGCGTGCCTACGGTATATGACAACCTAGCCTCTCACCCTCCTCCGATCGATGGGTTAGAAACTCAGCATGAGCTTGTAGTAGGGCACTCCGAGCCTGATCAGGCAGCAACCGACCCTAGCGTACGTTCTTTCCTCTCCACCTTCGTGCACAGCGTCCATGCTCATCATTATATGCCTTTCCTGTCCAAGCCGGAAGAACCCAGCTCAAGGAAGGCGGAATTACTCTCCACCACATCAGTGCCCGCCCGAGGCAAACGTCCCGCGCCGGCACCACAGCCTGGTCCATCCCGTCTCTCTACACGCAAGACCCGCCCAAAGTCCAAAGCAAATTAGCCCATAAATCTCCCTCGAAACCGGCGAGGTCATCTGCGTCTGCAGAGCGTTCGGCCTCCGGTTCCCGTCTGAAGTCATCGTTTGAAACAGAAGCCATCCCTTCGAGCGTACCTACTTCTCTCCTGCCAACCTCGTTCGTCCTGCCGCCGCCTCCACCAGAATCCCGTCTCCCGCCGCACCCCGCCTCCTTTCTAGCCCCGTCTGCGCCGCTTCTCTTTCCATCAATGACGCCTCCATTCCAACCACCAGCACCATCGCAGACGTCTTCCTCCTCTACCTCGGAAGGAACACAGGAGATGGTCTTCGGTGCGCCTACTGGATCGCAGACGCCAAAGCCGTTCCTTGTCGCAAAGCCACTGGCACGCCACATGGCGCACGCCTACTCGCCTGCACAAACTCAGTCCGCTAAGTAGAATTCTCATGCTCGCCGCGTCACCCGAGAACGCAGCAGCACTACGATGCCAGGCCGCCGCGGCCGTGGCGGTCCTTCTCCCCGTTGCACTCGACCCATATCCAAACTCAAACCCGAATCCGAATCCCCGCCCCGCATTCACACCCATCGCCGTCTTCGAACCGCCGCTACTAGTGCCAGCTCCGGAGGGTTTAACTACTTCCGTGCCGGGGCCAGCCGCGCCGGCGCCTCTCCCCCTACGAGCAGGCGCAGCGAGCAACGCCCCCGCGCGCTGACGCGTATCAAAGCGCACGTCCGGAGACGCCGAGCTCGACAATGACAACGACATTGACACCGACACACACCATCCGAATCCGAATCTGAATTCCGACTGCCAAGGCGGGGGTGGTATCATGGACGTGGATGTGGGCGGCACACGGGGGTCAGAGAAGAAAAACACGATCAGGCGACGACTCAAAGGTCCCGCTGCGGCCGCCAAGACGAAGAAGGCGACGGTGGCCGCTTCGTCGTCAAAGTCGGCTGCCCCCCACAGGCTGCGGTGCCCGCACCTGCGTCTGTACATGCGCCTGCGTCAAAGGCCGAATCGACGGTCGAACTAGGACGCGTTGGAGGTGCTGCAAGTCGATCGTTGGCCGCGGCGCGTCCCGATTGATAGTGCCCAAGCCGCCGCGGGTGTGCCAACGTGACCCGTGTCGTGATCGTGTTCCACTAGGGGAGATACCTCGTGCCATGTAGATAGTGTCTGAGGTGAATGTGTTGTATGGGATTTCGGTAGTCTCCCGGTCTTATTGGGTTGACATCCTTTGTACATACACGTATTGTACTGACTGATTTCAGGCGACGGTTTTTGGCTGTTTTTACTTGTTCATTGATGGTGATGGTATAATATATGTTCGATTGCACAAAACATCTGCACATACATCATCCCTCTTGTAATCGTCTCCCTTCCTCCCCTCCTTGGTTCGAAGTACGGTATGCGGAACGACGGACATCAGAGAGGCAACATGAATCCCGCAAAGTAGGTGTCGAGCGCAGTAAGTTCGTCCAGTGGCGCAACCGTGCCAACATACCCGTCCGGGCGCACGACGACGAGCCCACCAGCAGTCCGGCTGATTCCATATCGTTCGTGGATCCGACCACCACGGGTGCCAGTAACATCCGTGTCATCGAGAAGGACCCTATTACGTCCCGAAGCCCCTTGCGTTAAATTGGGACATTCAAAGCCGGTTCAGCAACAACTCACTTGCTCCAGTGCGGCCGCAGCACCGGGGGAACTTGTAGATAATTCACCGTATCTTTGCTGCCCTGCAGGACCGTGATGACGTCGAACGCGTCTTGACGCTTGTGGAAGAAGCACTCGCGTCGACTGAGGTACACGGCGACCTCTTGGGCGTGCTCGCCGGGGAACACGAAAAGTTTGAAACGGGTATCGGACGGCGCAAGATCTTGGATGTTGACCTCGCGCGCGTCGGCTGCACGGACGAGTACATGTGGGAGCAGCCGTTGCCCGATGATAAGATTCGCCGCCACGCCCTGATATGTCGTCTCGGTTACCGCGGACGCCGCGTAGTGAACTCCCACCCCAGATGAAAAGTTCCCGTAATTTTGGAATGCTCTATATTGTGGGAGAGAGAATAACGTCAGACGAGAAGGTCGGTCATTGCGAGGAACGGGGGAAAGCGGACCCGATGAATTCATCGTGTGTGGGACCATGTCCTTCGCCATCCGTACGAAACTTCTCCGAGAACAATGCAGAAAATCTCTTGTCAAAGGCGATCAAGTCCTGGGCGTATGTCCGACGCTCAAACTCGTACTAAGCAGCAGGTCTCAAGAAACGAAGGGTAGATTAGGATGTAGCCTCACCGTCTTAAGAAGCGAGATATCCGCCCAGCCTCGTAGAACATGCACCAATTTCCATGCTATCAAGGACAAGGTACAATTAGCCGTGACGAATAAAGCAGGGAGGAATTCGGGGCGCGAACCAAGGTTATGTGTGTCATTCATGCTGGCATTCATACCCTGGCCAGCCTTAGGAGAATGTGTATGGCAAGCATCCCCAGCGATGAAAACACGCTCATGTGCGGTGAATTTCGAGGCAACTCGCTGCCCGACTAGTCGCAAGAGTAGTCAGGCGACTCTGAGGTATCGAAAAGGGAGTTCTTACTTTGATAGATTGTCCACCACTCGATCTTGTCAGGCACCGCATCTATTGTGTATGGCCTGAACGTCTTCTTGGCAACCTCTAACAATCGCTCGGGGCCGTAGCGGCAGAGGTCGATGCGACCTGTCTCGGGGTCGACCACATCGGTATCAGATAGTTGAATGTATACCCGAATCTTGTCTCCCTCTCGCGGAATAACTATGCAAGAGCCATTTGTAGAGTGGATCGCCGACTTATTCCGCGTGTCCGGAAAGTCGGTCTTCTCCGAGGGGATGATATCTACTACTCCCCAAAGAAAGTCTTTGTCGCATCAGAAGCGCCAGCCAATGGGATTAATTGTGTTATGCGCACCGGTCTGTTCGCCATCCATGCAGATGCCGAGGGTCTTCCGAACCCATGAATGCGCGCCATCAGTGCCAACGACAAATTTTGCATGCACGGTTTCCGTTTCATCCTCTGATTCCTTGGCCAAATGCTTTAATATGACCTATATATGTGCGTACCAATCAGTTCCTTCTCTGGGGAATACGATAGATCGGAGAACTCCGTTCCTTAATGGGGTATGTGTGTGAGTCAGCGAGCTCCGCTGGATCCTCAGAGAGTTGGAGAGCGACAGGAACGATCGGACGTTCGACTTGGAGATCTTCCTTTTTCATGGAATCCAAGAATATGCTCTCTATCTCCCCTTGGTGCAAGGTAACCTCAAATGGATAGCGCGCAGTAGGCGCTGTTACATCGGGTACGCGTGCTATGCACTGATGCGCGCACCAAGTGTCAGTGAGTTGTGACACAAATAGCATAAGTTCACTGGCAGACCTCGATTCCGTTTGGGCCCGGATTGTAGAAAGCCTGAGAGTCATGGGTTTAAGCGAGAAGGTGTGTGATTAAAGTTTCACTACTAACAGCCATGATCATGTGCGCCGCTTGGCTCAGAAGTCGGTCAGCAAGGCCATAGCTCTGCGACAACGCGGCATCCCGCCGTATGAGGTCAAACATTATGATTTTTTCAAGGTTGTGGAGAATGTATAACTCAGGCTCACCTGAAAGACCTCAATGGTTCGTGGTTGAATGCCGTCTGCTTGTCCGGCAACGACCCTGGATGGCCTACCTCGGTGAGCAAACAAGGATTGCGTTGATGTAATGATCATGCTCACCGTTTGTCTATGATCCGGACATTGACCCCAGCGCGAACGAGTGCATTGGCGCACATAACCCCTGCTGGTCCTGCCCCTAAGATGAGCACGTCAACATGAGACACGCCTGACGACATGATAGATGATACAAGAGAAGAATGGTGAAAAGAAGACAAAGGTAGAGTAATATATATGGTGATTCGAGCTACGTTCATTCAATGAGCTGCGAGGTCGTCTCCCCGCGGTGTTCGTAGGCTATCATGACCGGACGAACCCTCTTCTTGCGCCGATATAGCACTAACACGACACCACTGCCCTTTTTTGATACCCTACGTGTGTTGGCTTGTCGAGCATATTTAGCCTTCAAATATCCACATACTTCCACATGCAAGGTATACGGTGAGTATGCCCGTTGCGCTCGGAATCAGACTTCGGAGCGCCCACGACGCTGATCCTTCTCACGGTCTGCTTGCATCTCGCTCCCTACCAAGCCACCTACGCGCCAATATGCCTCCTAAGGCTGCGTCTGGGCCATTTTAGCTCGGCCGACGTCGTTCGCTCAGGTCTAACGTTCCCCTTCATACATCTTCTACATGGTAAATATTCAGTCTTAACATCTAATTTACACAATTTACTGACGCGCTATAGTACTACAAATCCTTGCATCCTCTTGTTCTCATTCTGTTCTAACTCCCCATCACCTGACAGTCACCGCTCGTTAGCACGCCTCTCTGGGTTACGGCCAAGCCCGCGGCCATTCAGTCAGTCCCTCCGAGTCGATCTCGCCATTCCTTAGTTACATTCGGACCTCTTCGATTTTCTCATTGTTTCATGCCGCCACAATCATCCCTACTCTTGGCTGACGGTCAGATTAGATGTCAGCTACCGCCGGTAGATTAGAGACTCACTGACGAGTATGAATTTACTATGAAAACACCCCAGACAGGCCTCCCGAAGGCCAGGAAGGAGCTCGCGTCTGGGATACTTTCCTCCCTTCTAATCAATCCCGTGTGACCCTCCCTCAAAATTTCCTTCGCCCGTTCTCACTTGCTCGACATGTCGACGTTAAACCGAGCCGCCGTGCTGTCGTACGTCAGAAAGGTCCTCGTGCCGGAGCTTCCTTGAGTCTCTGTTCAGAATTTCTCTCGCACCTTCGTTTGTCAATTCTCCCTGGTTGTCTTTTCCTCGGTGATCGTTCCCCTCTCTCCTTGCCTCCTCAGTTTCCTTCTTTTCCTCTTGAACTCACTTGCGTGTAACTCATGTGCTACAAACTTGAAGGATACTCCTGCATGCGCTGTAGCACGCAAGATTATGCGTGAGTGAGTTTGAGAAATGGGGAGGGGAAGAAGACGAGAGTATTCAGAGGGGCGACTGCCAACTGAGGGAAAGAATGCCCCATGTGTGTCGGAAAACAAGTGCAAAGAGGATGCTGAAAATAGAGGGCCCGGGCAATCGGATCCTTTGTAGGGTGGGCACACCTGTTGTGCAGCTTGTGCTCAGAATGGGAACTTCTGGACACTCTCGACTGGGACGCCAATCTGAGCCAATCCAATCTGTCTGTTCCACCCTCTCAACACTTCATCCATGCTTCAATCTCCTCCATGGAGCCCCATTTGGACTTGCTCCTGTGGGGCCTATATCAGATGCTCTCTCCTGACAACCCCACTCATACCACATGTGACATTTCACATTTATATTGCTCTATTTCAAGTTTTAATCTACTACTTTGCCTAGCCTGGGCCTACCTCTCCTTCCTTACTGACTTCAAGTTTCCTCTTATTCTGCTTAAGTCCTAACTCACTTAAACTCAGTATATGGTAGACACCATTGACCATTCATTCTGAGTCTGCACCTTAGTATCCCTTCCCCCTTCATTACAGCTGACTTACCTTGCTCAGGCTGGCTGTTGCTTTCACTGGCATTTCATACTCTCAACCCTTACTGCTTCCTACTGATCATGATAGATTAAATGGTTAACACCATATAGACACATCCACACATATAAAAACCTTTCAAAAGGCCTCCTAGCAGGCCAGCTCTCATTTTAGAGCCAATTTCCTCTTCTTCTCACATGCCATGTGAACTCTATAACTCACTTTTCAGGGACCATGGGAATAAATAGGGCCAAAAACCCATGAGGCACCCTACCTAATGGTAAGGCACCCTAGTACTGCCAGTGGTGGGAAGATCTAGGTTTGATCCCTGGTCTGGCCAGAATTTAAGTTGCAACAGTATTTACCCAAATCAAAAAATAACACCATAACAGATCTTCCTAACCTTGTGTCATAGACTGTATATAGCACAACATGATCATATAGTCACAGATGACAGTGGTTATTTTTGTACCAACTGCAAAACAAGAGCAGGTAAGAAATTAACAACTAGCCAAATACAACATAACTATGTTGTGTGAATAAATGACTCTAAAATGAGCTAATATTGCCTAATATAAATGTCAAATTACTCACATAACTAACACTAACACCCTCACTGGCACTACTACTCAGAAGACTGTCCTAACTTAGATAGTAGTTCATCTAGATATTGTTCATCAACTTTCTGCCCTGCTGGATATTGTGCTCGCTTGTGCATAATAAGAGCTTTTTCAAACATTCTCTTGGCATCTTCCAGCTGTGACATCTTTAAATATAATTTGCCTAACTCATGCAAATCATTTCCTTGACCCAACACACTATTAGCAACCTTGTGAAGGTTTAAGGCCTTATCAAATGAGGGTTTAGCCTCCTGTAGCTTGCCTAGACTTAGATAAACATTTCCAAGTCCACAGTAATCATTTCCTTGACCCAAGACATTATTGGCAAGTTTGTGAAATTCCAAGGCCTTTTGAAATGATGTTTTAGCTTTATTGGGCTCATGTAGCCCTAGATAGGCATGTCCAAGTCCATTGTAATCATTTCCTTGACATAAATTATTATTGGCCCTCTTGTGGAGGTCTAAGGCCTTGTTATATGAGGTTTTGGCCTTATCTAGCTTGTCCAGCCTTAGATAGACCCATCCAAGCTTATTGTAATCATTTCCTTGCCATGAGACATCATTTGCACTCATATGCAATTTTAAGGCCTTAGAAAATGAGGATTCTGCCTCATTTAGCTTGCCTAGCCTTGCACAGATCTCTCCAAGTCCATGGCAATCATTTCCTTGGCCCCCATTATCATTGGCAATCTCATGAATTGCTAAGGCCCTTTCATATAGAGCTTTTGCATCTTCTAGTGCATTTAGTGACAGATGCAATTCACCAAGATCCCAGAAGATGTCTGCATGTAAAGAGCTATGATTCTCTAAACTTGATGAGCACAGCTTTTCTGCTTCTTGTACTTTATTTCTTGCCCTTATCCAGTCACCTGAATAATAAAACTGTTTTCCCCAGCTCTGAAGACACCTTATTAATAATGGTGTGGCATTATCCTTTTGCTGTAGAAATTGAGCAGTGTCACTTATCAATTTGTCTGAGTGATCTCCAATGCTGGAATGAAACTTTGTAAACATAAGGATGGCATCAACAAGCTTTGTATCATCCTCATAGTTTGACTCTAAAAGATGAAACAGAATGGCCTTTGTATTATTTACTTCTACCACCATCTCAGCATGCTCATTAGGCTGTGCATAAGATGAGTTAGAAGAAGCAAGGTTGATGTAGAAGTTTATAAGTGAATCTCTATGCTTCTTTGATACAAAATTATGATAGTTGCAGAAGCAACGAATGATTGGATGAGTTTGATATCTTTCTCCAATCACCCTAGTCATGCTACACTGCTGAAGAACCTGCAGGCTGAAGAGAATATCCATGTCAAGTAGAATCTCTTTAAATCTCTCCAACTGCTTTATGTGTATTCCATCTGGTAGAATGCTAAGAACTCCAAGTAGATCCTTGGCAGAAGGATTGGCTTTCATCCTTCTACTATCAATGGATAGCTGGATGGAGTATTCAAGATTTGACAACTTGTGTGTCTGATCCATCTGAATAAGACCTGTCTGCTTTTCATTCCACTCTTTCAGCAATAATGCAGGTGATGTTGCCTGTGCAAGATGAGCCAATAAGTTAACAGCAAGAGGAACATAGTCAACAGCTTTAATAAGTTCCTCTGCAGAATCATCATATTCATCTGCAATCTCCTCCCAGATCTCTCTAGCAGCATCATGGGTGAGAGTCTTTAATGGAGCTAGCCATGGTTTTGTCCAATGAGTCTGAGCTGGCCGTACTATGCCCCGCATTGTGATAAGCAGGGTGACAAGGTGAATCTCAGTGATTCTGGATAGCAACTCCTCTACAGCACATCGTATGTCACCATCCTGGTCCCAAGGTGACTCAAAGTTATCCAGACAGATGATGGTCTCCTTTTCATTTAATATCGCATGTATGCAGGACCATGAGGCATCAGAGCCCTCATTCAAGACACCAAGGCACTTTGCAATCTCAACGAGGAGAGCACCGGATGAGAAGATGGATTCACAGGGGATAAAATATCTAGCACTGTCAAAGTGGTGTTGAATGCGGGGATGAGTGAGTACCGCGTTGGCAAGAGTTGTTTTGCCATAACCGCCGGGTCCTAGTATCGCGATGCGAGCAGGACGAGAGTCAATATTAGTGAAAATGATGTGAATGATTTCTTCGAGTTCAGCGTCACGTCCAAAAAATACTTGAGGTGAACGTGGCTGCAGCAGCGGGGATCTAGGTGACATCAGTTTGCAGTCATACGACAAGAATCTGACACAAACATGATGATATCTGATGAGCCGGATAGGCCACTCGGAGTAACCTATCGAGAATGTCAATTGAACATTATTCGTGATGAGTAGAACACATGCCTGGTGTCCTCCAGCGATTTGCGCAAAACGCACATCCAAAGTGAGGTCGATCTTTACACGAGTTACAGCGAGCGACATGCATAACAAGTGCGCAACGAACATGAAAAGTTTGAAGCACATTCGATAACTCGACATCATATTGCTTGATCTTTTTGAGCAACTCTTTGCGGAGAATAATCTTTTTGACACGTCCAACTTCCGTGCACTGCTTGAGCGCACCCTCGATCCCGGCAAGTTCGCTTAAGCATGGTAAGCTAGCGATAGAATATCGAGAGAGCTTGACACACGTCTGAAGAGACTGCAGTATTTCACGCAGATCAGGGGGGAGATCTTTTTCTTCCAGATTACATCTCTCGCAGCGCTGTCCAACATTGACCACACGGCCGGCAACTCTGACGAGTTTGCGCATCACCACATCCCACTCTTCTTTGTATAGCTTCACTTCCTGTTGACAAATTGGTTAACCTGGAAGATGATTTGGAGAGTAGTGGTGACACCCACATCTCGCATGGTGATTGCCTGCAGTAGGATACCCGCGATTGGAGAAAAGTAGGGGATCTTCTCTGCCAGAGCGCTTGCCTCCTTCAGAACAGCGAGAGAAGTCTCGATCGAGGTCATCGCGAGGGCTCTACCTCCACCGATTGGCTCCGATGAGGCGGGATTGAGGATATCAGCTTCGTAGGGCAGATTGATGAGATGAAGTAACGCTAAATAGATGTAAATACTGACGGACTGGCTGGTTGCTCCTAGTAGAGGACCCAGGGACGGTTGCGGGGATGGTCTTCCTGAATGAGAACGGCTCGGATTGCATAGTTTGACTTTGCAGTTGTAGTTGTCAGAATGACAGAACAAGGACGCTTCGTGGGTCGGAGCGTCACAATTAAGTGGACATTCCCACGGCCACCCTGCGCCAGGCAGCGCATATCGAGCCTCGAGTTGGTAGAAGGCGAGATTCACGTATTTTAGGACCCACCGGCTGGGATTCGGGTAGCTGCACGCGGGAAGACTCGACAATTGAGGTCCCTCGAATAAATAAATTGGGTGTGAGTGCTCAGTCGAGTCGCGTTTCTTTGTCCGCGACAACACCAGCACCAAAAAATTCTGTCCACTGGGCGCTGTCACCAATTCTATCACCGCACACCGATACCTCATCTGTCACTACCGCTTCATCGATATCCTCAACACAGACACGGCCTTTGAACGGCTGAGCGTACTGCTCCCTGCGCTTCGAGATGCGCTCATGATGCCTAGGGCTTCTGGAGCTCCCGCCACTACCACGCCAGGCTCGCACCCGAAACAACATATCCCGCCCGCTGACTTGGCAAAGAAGGCGGCCGAGTTGGAAGCAAAGGCGCATAAATGGGAAGCCAAGGAGTTGCGGACTACGGTGGTAGCGGCGCTACGGGACGAACTGAGAACTGAGTAAGTCGGTCCCTTGTGTGCGAGGTGGTCTCCTGGTCCTATTGGGCTGGCATTCTTTGTATGTACATACATACACGTATTGTACTGACTGAGTTCAGGGGACAGTTCTTGGCTGTTTTTACTTATTCACTGATGGTATAATACATGTTTGATTATGGAACATCTGCGCATCCATCATCCCTCTTGCAATCGCCTCCCTCCCCTCCCTGGTCCGAAGTACATGAGTGGTATGCGGAGCGACAGACATCAGAAAGACAACATGAATCTCGTGAAGTAAGTGTCGAGCGCGTTAAGTTCGTCCAGTGGCGCAACCGTGCCAACGTACCCGTCCGGGCGTACGACGACGAACGCACCAGCAGTGCGGCTGATACCATATCGTTCGTAGATCTGACCACCACGAGTGCCAGTAACATCCGTGTCATCGAGAAGAACCCTATTACGTCCCGAAGCCCCTTGCGTTAACTTGGAACATTCAAAGCCAGTTCAGCAACGACTCACTTGCTCCAGTGCGGCCGCAGCACCGGGGGAACTTGTAGATAATTCACCGTATCTTTGCTGCCCTGCAGGACCGTGATGACGTCGAACGCGTCTTGACGCTTGTGGAAGAAGCACTCGCGTCGATTGAGGTACACGGCGACCTCTTGGGCGTGCTCGCCGGGGAACACGAAAAGTTTGAAACGGGTATCGGACGGCGCAAGATCTTGGATGTTGACCTCCCGCGCGTCGGCTGCACGGACGAGTACATGTGGGAGCAGCCGTTGCCCGATGATAAGATTCGCCGCCACGCCCTGATATGTCGTCTCGGTTACCGCGGACGCCGCGTAGTGAACTCCCACCCCAGATGAAAAGTTCCCGTAATTTTGGAAAGCTCTATATTGTGGGAGAGAGAATAACGTCAGACAAGAAGGTCGGTCATTGCGAGGAACGGGGGAAAGCGGACCCGATGAATTCATCGTGTGTGGGACCATGTCCTTCGCCGTCCGCACGAAACTTCTCCGAGAACAATGCAGAAAATCTCTTGTCAAAGGCGATCAAGTCCTGGGCGTATGTCCGACGCTCAAACTCGTACTAAGCAGCAGGTCTCAGGAAACGAAGGGTAGATTAGGATGTAGCCTCACCGTCTTAAGGAGCGAGATATCCGCCCAGCCGCGTAGAACATGCACCAATTTCCATGCTATCAAGGACAAGGTACAATTAGCCGTGACGAATAAGGCAGGGAGGAATTCGGGGCGCGAACCAAGGTTATGTGTGTCATTCATGCTGGCATTCATACCCTGGCCAGCCTTAGGAGAATGTGTATGGCAAGCATCCCCAGCGATGAAAACACGCTCATGTGCGGTGAATTTCGAGGCAACTCGCTGCCCGACTAGTCGCAAGAGTAGTCAGGCGACTCTGAGGTATCGAAAAGGGAGTTCTTACTCTGATAGATCGTCCACCACTCGATCTTGTCAGGCACCGCGTCTATCGTGTATGGTCTGAACGTCTTCTTGGCAACCTCCAACAACCGCTCGGGACCGTAGCGGCAGAGGTCGATGCGACCTGTCTCGGGGTCGACCACATCGGTATCAGATAGTTGAATGTATACCCGAATCTTGTCTCCCTCTCGCGGAATAACCATGCAGGAGCCATTTGTGGAGTGGATCGCCGACTTATTCCGCGTGTCCGGAAAGTCGGTCTTCTCCGAGGGGATGATATCTACTACTCCCCAAAAAAAGTCTTTGTCGCATCAGTCGCGCCAGCCAAGGGGACTAATTGTGTTATGCGCACCGGTCTGTTCGCCATCCATGCAGATGCCGAGGGTCTTCCGAACCCATGAATGTGCGCCATCAGTGCCAACGACAAACTTTGCGTGCACGGTTTCCGTTTCATCCTCTGATCCCTTGGCCAAATGCTTTAATACGACCTATATGGGTGTGTACCAATCAGTTCCTTCCGGGGATAGTACGATAGATCGGATAATTCCGTGCCTTGATGGGGTATGCGTGTGGATCAGCGAGCTCCGCTGGATCTTCAGAGAGTTGGAGAGCGACAGGAACTGTCGGACGTTCGACTTCGAGTCCTTCCTTTTTCATGGAATCCAAGAATATGCTCTCTATCTCCCCTTGGTGCAAGGTAACCTCAAATGGATAGCGCGCAGTAGGCGCTGTTACATCGGGTACGCGTCCTATGCACTGATGCACCAAGTGAGTCGCGACACGAATAGCGGGACATAAGTTCAGACCTCGATTCCGTTCGGGCCCGGATTGTAGAAAGCCTGAGAGTCATGGGTTTAAGCGAGAAGGTGTGTGATTAAAGTTTCAACTAACAGCCATGATCATGTGCGCTGCTTGGCTCAGAAGTCGGTCAGCAAGGCCATAGCTCTGCGACAACGCGGCATCCCGCCGTATGAGGTCAAATATTCCCACTTTTCCAAGGTTGTGGAGAATGTATAACTCACCTGAAAGACCTCAATGGTCCGCGGTTGAATGCCGTCTGCTTGCCCGGCAACGACCTTGGATGGCCTACAGTACCACGGTGAGCAAACAAGGATCGCGGGAATGTGATGATGCTCACCGTTTGTCTATGATCCGGACATTGACCCCAGCGCGAACGAGTGCATTTGCGCACATAACCCCTGCTGGTCCTGCCCCTAAGATGAGCACGTCAACATGAGACACGCCTGAGGACATGATAGGGAGAAGAGTGGTGAAAAGAAGACAAAGGTAGAGTGATATATATGGTGATTCAAGCTACTTTCATAGACGTCTCTCAGTCATGACCGGACGGACCTTCTTGCGCCGTTTATTATATCACTGACACTGACACCTCGGAATGAGCACCTCGGAGCGCCCGCGACCGTGACGCCGACTCGGATCCTTATCTCTACCAAGCCACCTACGCGCCAATCTCCCTCCCCTGGACTACTTTAGCCCGGGCGACGTCGTTCGCCCTGGTCTAACGTTCCCCTTCACATATCTTCTACGTGCTAATATTCAGTCTTATAAGTCACGATCTACTTTACACAATTTACCTGTCGTCCACCGACGCGCTACTACCACAATTCCTACATCCTCTTGTCCTCATTCCGTTCTAACATTCCATCACTTGACAGTCACCGCTCGTTAGCACGCCATACTCCTTCTCTCTGAATTTCGGCCAAGCCCGCGGCCATTCAGTCCCTCAATCTCGCCATTCCTTCGTTACATTCGGACCTCTTCGACTTTGTTTCGTGCCGCCACCATTATCCCTGCTCTTGGCTGACGGACAGGTCAGATATTAGCATATCGCCGGTAGATTAGAGACTCACTGACGAGTATGAAAACCTCCCAGACCCTCCCTTGAAGTTTCCTTCGCCTGTTCTTGCTCGCTCGACCTGTCGACGTTAAACCGAGCCGCCGCGCCGTCATACCTCAGGAAGGTCTTCGTGCCGGAGCTTCCTTGAGTCTCTATTCAGAATTTCTCGTTCATCAACTCTCCCTGGTTGTCTTTGCTGGTGACCGCCCCCCTCTCCCCTTGCCTCCTCAGTTTCCTTCTTTTCCTCTCGAATGCACCTGCGCGTAACTCACGTACTACAAAGGATACACCTGCATGCGCTGTAGCGTGCAAGATGATGCATGAGTGAGTCTGAGAAATGGGGAGGGGAAGAAGACGAGAAGCTCCAGAGAGGTGACCGCCAAGGGAAGAACACCCAAAGCGTGTCGACAAACACGGTGCAAAGAGGGTGCTGAAACAAAGACCAATCGGATCCTTCATGTGAGACTTCGAGACGAACGGCGGTGGTAACTTGGTTTGTTATTGGGAAGCAGGCAAGAGGTTCGAACAAAGAAAACCCAAAGAAACCCCTTTCAGAAATGAAGGCCCCTGATGGTAGCTGGCCCCCAAGGAGGCCCATCTGGGGGGTTATATAAGTTACCTATGCGTCCGTCTCTAATTTATCAAGATTCCCGAACTAGCATCTACCTGTCCAGGAGTGGTAAGTGTCTTTAGGGTAAAACGCGCTAGTGATATTGTCCGCGTGGCAAGGGACGACGAACGCCACTAAATGGGGGTCAGGAATGGGGAACTGAGGGGTTGCCGTCCAACCATACTTCAAGGGGAGGGGTACAAGGCGTCAAATAAACGGTTCTGTCATGTACAGTACAGTACATAGCAGTTGCAACTAATCCAGAATAAAGGGGATGTTAGGAGCTGTTGTAGTGACAGGGCAGGGTGGACCGAGTTCGGTAGATTGAGACTTCGAACTGAGCAGTCTAAACGTAAAAGCAGGGCACCAAGGCGTTAGGGAAGTACGACTGATGCCGGCCGAGCTGTGGAGGGGTTCAGATGAGTCTTCAGGAGGGGGGAGATTGGCACGTTGACGACTTTGGTGAGGTGGGAGGCAAGCAGACACTGCAAGAATTGGCTCGGATCGGCGTTGCGGGGGCCCCGAAGTGTTCATTCTGAGCGCAACGGGCGTGCCCACCTTACAGTTACAGCGCTCTGAGGGGAAGTCGGGCATGAGAAGAGTATTTTCCTTTGTTCGAAACAGGCAAATTGAAATCAAGCGCCCATTAACCGACACCGACGCCCATATCCTAAACAAAACACAGGGTTCTCACGTGCTGGCAAGATGCCAAGACGAAGTATCGCATACAATTACAGTATGACTAGATGGAGCAAGGAAGAATACACGGGTCATCATGCATCAGGGGAGGGGTATGACAGGCGGATAACGAGTAGCCCAAATGAGCAACAGCAAGGGTTCCGATTACCCATCACCGAGAAAGGCGAACCGGCGGTGCTAAACCTCATCGTAGAGAACATTTTGTACCAACCGCGGGTCCTCACTACCTTCCTTGGTCATAAGAATTTCTCGGACCTGTGGAGAGACGCGTGATAAGCGGACGAGTTCGGAATAACTCAGAGTCTAGCGGGACTTTCCTCTGGTGGGGGTTTGAGCCCAAGGGCAGCTGCTCGCTCCCACCGCTCCAGTCGCGTCACACCGACGCACGGACCGTACTCATATGACCTAGACAACACGCGTATTGGCACGTCTAGACAGCTCAGGGGGCCGCGGATAATGCCACTTACAAGTCAAAGACGCGCAGGATGTGATGCACGGGCGATTGGTCCTTCGCATGGACTACATCACAGACACACACTCTATCAGCCAAGAACAACAGGGAGGACGAGCAGCGTGAAGACGGACCAGGCTGGATGTTCCCCATTTTCTCTCGGGCCAAACCATAGGCCTTATTCCATCGCCGATCCTCGGTATCCAACCTTTCGCGCTCCAATACATCTGTTGTTTCTTTCGCCTGTTCAAGCTCTGGCTCTGGCTCTGGTTCGTATTTGCGTTTCCTACTGACACGAATGGGGGCAACCGTGGCGGGTTCAACAGGGGATGCGGCTGATTTCCCTTTGAGGCTGTCTTTGGCTGTGGTGCTTCCACTGCGCTTGGCAGACGTGAAGGATAGTGTACCCTGTTTTAAACCACCCGAGCTCCTTAAGCCATGTGCCTTGGCAGAACTGGATCTTTGAGGCGCCATGACTGTCGTAGTTGAAGTTGAACGGGTGATGTTGGATTTTCGACGGCCTCATTCGCCACGTGATGATCTGATTTGAGCAACAAGGTCACGAATTCGTACGGCCGACTAGCTCAGTTGGTTAGAGCGTCGTGCTAATAACGCGAAGGTCTTGGGTTCGATCCCCACGTTGGCCATATAGTTTTTAAATTACTCAACCCACGGCGCGCAACGTTGATGTATGCATTGATGTATCACCACGTGTTTCAGGTCGTCTAGTGGACCGAGTTTTCACCATTCCAACCCATTTGACTCCCTCTGCATATGCCACCAGTTTGAGGCAATCGTGGCACCCATGGACCAATTGCAACTTCTCTACGCGGCATTAATCGCATTCGTAACAGGGTTAGCAATAGTAAGTCGCATTGAATGAGGGGAGACCTACCATGGACATGATGAATACCTGTATCATCCTTGTTCTCTTAGAGCCGTGGGCCGTCTCTTTGACGTGCGCCGAGGCGAAGACGAGCATTCATGGGCGCGACGCTATCATGTCGCCGTTTCTGATCCATTCATCTACCTGCAAACCGGTTGCGAATTCCAACTTACATGATACTCCTCAGGCATACATCGCACTCCTCGTATGGACACCCCCGCCGCTTTACGAACTACCGTCAGAAAAAAACTACCGTGTACCCACGAACCCAACAACTGTCCGCCCACTTCCATCCATTCATGATGCCGCCTCTTTAGATCTTAGCATTATCATACCCGCGTACAACGAGACCCAGCGTTTGCCAACAATGCTCTCATCCACCCTCGAGCACCTCGTGTCCTTTCCAAAACGCTCTTTCGAGATCCTCATTATAGACGACGGTTCCTCTGACGGCACCACCACGGCCGCGCTTAAGCTCGCGGCCGAACGCCCAAAAGCCGACATCCGCGTCGTGCAGCTCGAGCGCAATCGCGGGAAGGGCGGGGCAGTCCGCCACGGCATGCTGCATGCGCGCGGCCGGCGCCTCTTGATGGCCGACGCCGACGGCGCCAGCCGTTTCTCGGATATCGAGTTCCTGCTCACTGCCCTCGATGACCTCGCACCCGCTAAGAGCGACGCAGCGGGGGTGGCGATCGGCAGTAGGGCACACCTCGTCAAGACCGAGGCTGTCGTCAAGGTTCGTTTTTTTTCTCGCCACTTTTCACTGTCCTGCCCCTGCCCCCTGCCCCCTTCCGGCGCGCGCCGTGCTGAAAATGGGTTATAGCGGTCCTTCCTGCGCAATTTACTCATGTACGGCTTGCACACCGTTCTGCGCATCGCGGGCGTCGGCCACGTGCGCGATACCCAGTGCGGATTCAAACTTTTCTCGCGCGCCGCGGCGCGCGCGCTGTTCTCGCGGCAGCACCTCGCGACGTGGATATTCGACGTCGAGCTGCTGCTGCTCGCCAAGACGCTGCGCATCCCCGTCGCTGAGGTGCCCGTGACGTGGCACGAGGTCGCGGGGAGCAAGCTCAGCGTCGTGCGGGACTCGCTGCAGATGCTGCGCGACTTGTTGATCCTCCGGGCGAACCAGATGCTCGGGCGGTGGGCCACGAGGGAGGAGGAGAAGTTCAAGGCGGATTGAGGCAGGGACGCTCGAGAGCTGGGCTTTTGAGATCTTACTGTATATTTGTTTATCTCCCATTCTTGAACTTATTTCCTCTTGCTGACAAGTGGATCTCTACCGCGACGCGAACGTTGCAGATTCATGCGGGTTGTTGAGAATTGAAAGCATGTACTCATCCTGATTGCTGGACCCAAGACGAGAAGCTAGTTTCGTAGTCCCTTCACCGAGGTGTTGCATTTCTGGAGAATTTCCAACCCCATACCGGCGGAATTCGTAGGACTGTATGATTCGTGACCGGGCGTGGTTGTGCCTGAAGGCCCGAGGCAAATGCCGCCAATCTCCACAGCGAGCCGCTTCAACCATTCTTTTCTCATGCTGCAATGAGCACCAATCTAGGTACAGTACGACGACCGCTTGATTATGCTCCGGTCGGATCATCTTAGGTACAAAGAAGTTCTTCTAAGAGTCGCTAACATGAAATGACGTGACGATAGTCCGATACTGTATGTCAGATGCCACCCCTTCTGACAACCTATTGGGTGTTGTCTCCATACGAAGAAAGGGGACACAGTTTAAGCCTCTTTGGTCTGTAGCATTGTCAACCAATGCTTCAGCCAGGTGTTTCCCCCGACTCCGTCTGGTCGGCCACACGATGGATTTGAAAGGCAGTCTGTCGACACGGCCTGGCGTACAGGGGTGAACGATGGGCAGACTCGGAGCTGCCGCAGTGCTAAGGTAAGGAAATAGGCGGATGCAGGAGGCGCGCATGTGGGGAAGATGAACCCTTACAACCGACCATACAGGCCAAGTGGCAGTGACGGACCATGTTATGCGACCCCACGCGAGGTTAATTTGATAGGTACAGTAATAGAAACATGGACGTGGGGACACGTGTTGTGACTTTGTTCACGATCGTCGCAGGGCCGTGGAACGTGTTTTCTAGCCGAACAGTTGCACAGAAATAAGGCAATGCGGTATGCACGGATGCAGTTGTTCGGTTCCTCTAGCACCGCTAGTTGCTAGTGGGACAGAGTCTCCGCAACGTGGCGATGGTGAGTCGCAGGCCGTCGTGAAAGAGTTGGTCGATAGAACGAAGATCTACTGTACTTATGAAGGAACGGGGCAAGAAACGTGGCTTACTTGAGGTTCCCATTCCCTGAAAGGTGTCTTATCCCATCGTTCAAATAGATATCCGTGGCACGTTACTGACGTTGAAGTTGTCTCTGCATAATCATAACCAGTAAAGGAAGAATGTGGATGGCACGCCAGTAGACGAACTTGTTCTTGTTTCAGTTCCTGATTGAAAAGGAGGCATCATTCGACACATTCCGTGCGGCGGCAGCTGCCGTTCCGTTGACACCCCAACTTTGCGCATGGCACTGGCACCAGAAGTTCTGAATGACAAGTTGGACTACACTATGCCCTTCAGGCATTCACAATAGCCAGTAGCCCGCCTTGGAATTCTCTAGCGGAACGATCGCTCCGCGATCAGCCATCTGCAAAGGAATGCTGTATTCAAGTTGGCACACTGGCACATCCATGATGGACCCCTACAGCATCGCCTTAGGTTGACATTCGCACTCCGTTTCGAACCCCTCGATTTCCAGAACGTTCTCCAAGGTCCCCATGATACACGAGGTTTGATGTCAGATCGTAGCCCAACGACCGCGAGATCGCAGAACGTGTAGCACTAGCACGTCCCAAGGCGGTGCGCCTGAAGGGCGTGGTTCTCATCTCCCGGTACGGTCGCTAACTCATTTGTAGATGTTGAGCTGCTTCTGGGCAGAGCAATGAATTCGGGGCCCTCCTGCCAGTAGGGAGCGACCACTCTCTCCGTTCCGCTTCATGCGGTGCGTCCGAATTACGGTGCCGGGCTGTACGCACAGGTCATCCCTACGCTGCTTCCTCGCTTCCTCGCTCAAAGCACCTTGCACGCAGTCCTTCATAGTATAACGGGTATTGGTCCTCCCCCACGGCGTGGACATTTTACCCCAGAAAGCGGCTCATAGTATTCCACTTGTGCGGACGAGAGCAACACGCGGTATTATCACACTGGCTTCTAGACAGAGTGTCATGTCCCAAGAACACGCAGCAGCGAATCAATTCAGCCTGGGGCTTTCTGAAATTAGTTTCCGCGGCCATGACCGAGGTATGTGTTAAACATCGCGGGACCCACGCCATTTCTTCACCTACCCCCTTTGTCTCCACTCCGTTCCGCGCTACAGGTCCTGAAACAATTATGGACACACGAGATCTTAATCAAGTTCCATCATTGTGCCGAACTAGACACTTCACGTGAATGGGTTGGCACGAATGCACAACTGCCTGCGACAGTGTCTGCTATGATTCCCGAGATTTCACGCCGTAGGCTACGCAAGGCCCTTCTTGCAAGCTTCCTGTACTGTTTTGGCTAACTACTAGTAAAATGCAAGATACCGAATTCCTGTTGCCCTGAAGCCAGGCGATGTGATAATAACTGATCGGTACTGTAATGGAAATATTCGCCGCACCTCGACTCTGCCTCGTGTCCGGCCCGTATCACATTGTGCTGTAGGGCTCGAGTCGCACATGCACCGGCAGTACAACATGAGGTTGTGCGTTCGAAGACAAGACCGCCTCGAAATTAATTGTACTGCCCCTTGGCACTCGACTCACGGACAACTCGAGGTGCAACGTCCGAGGGCTTGCCATACGCACGCCCAGGATCCTATCAAACGCGGGGAATAGATGCCCTGTCATTCCAGTATAAGATATATGAACGCTCTAGGTTAGCCTCTCTTCCCACCTGCATTACTCTAAAGCGCCGCTGTGAGTCACCTGCCCCTCCCCCTCCGTCCTGCATTCTAACTGTGTTCTCTCCTGGCGAAGACAGTGGCACCCATAGAACTACTTACGCATGGCTTCTCAGTGCACTACTATTAATTCGAACCCGGACATAGCAGGAATTGGGGTCAGCCTGGGCGCTTCATCATCGACTCTGTATCAGCTAATGACCCACTCGCCAGACTCGCATCAATTTCTATGCGACGATATTCCTGATTGCCTTGATACCGGAGAATGAACACACGAGTGAAGTCGTGAACGATCTATATGAGAACTCCGTGTTTTACGGCCTCGCTCTCGTCCTGACCGCCGTGATTCAGACTCTACAAGAGCAGCTGGACTTGTATCATGCTATATTCGTGATGCAGATTATCTTCTCCCTCAACTTTGTCTATGACTACGGTAAGGGTTTTTCCACTCGAACATCATTCTCAAAGCACTGATGGAATACGAGAACGTAGGTATGAGAAAATTCATCCGACATTCCAGAAGTTCCACTCAGTCCCGGGGTAATTTCCGCCGCATGAAGGTCATCATCGCAATCCAGACATTCACCACCGTGGTGTTCACCATTTGGTTGCTATACGTATGGGTCAAAGACAGTCACTTTGGATCCCAGCCAGAGTGCAATCATCTCGTGAAATACGTTCTATTTTTTGCGAACGTCCGTGCTACAGACACCTGGCTCCGGGTCCTGTTCATTCTCTACCTCGTCTCCTTCACTTGCACGCTATTATTCCGGTTCATCATGATCGCTTTTGTTTATGTGGACGACCATCGCAAGCAACAGGATGCCACACCCGAGGCAAAGCGAGACAATGCCTGTAAAAAGACAGTGAACAACTATCACATCATCACCATGATCCTCTCGTTAGGGTGAGTTTCTTCTACTGAGTCATCATGATACCAAACTTCTGATTGCCTCATCAGATCGGCAGCATATGGTGTTGCGACATTAGAGCTGATAGTGCGTAGCGTGCCGATCGTTAAAAGAAAGCATACTCAGATAGATTGTAGGTCCATCGCAACAGTGCAAACATCCAGACTGGTGAGGAGGCCTGGGGCTTCGGCCAGATCATCACTTTGATTTTGCTTTTGGGATGTGTCGTTGATATCGTGGTGACCATTCGCGAGTGGTCCCGGAGGAGGCGAACCTTGACTCTTCCGGCGCATGATGGGTCACCCCCGCATCGAGGACCTCTTCAGCTCTCCGGGGAAGGGCCTATTGTGCAGTGCCGCTCGGTGTGATACATGCAGGGGCTTGGCGCAGAATCTAGCGCCGATGTACTAGTACTGGGGCTGACACGGTTGTTCTTCTACTGTACACCAGCATGACGCCCGTCACGTGTCTTATTTTGTATGTTCGAGTTTCCGTTCTATTCTCAGTCGGTATGTCACAATGTTAATCTCTCTCTCTCGCGAATGTTCGGGGGATTGCTTATTTCAGTCTCCCAAAACTCACAACGTATACAAGGCCAGGCATGCATCCGTAACGCAGCAACTGCCTTTGTGTCGATGGGCTGAACTCTGTGTGACAGTTGCGCCAGTAGCTCCACATCACATGATACTGGGCTATTTTCAGGCATTCATGCGGCGTGCCTGCCTTGCGCTTCTTGCGTGGAGGGTGGCCCGGAACATTCCTGCATCTCTAATCCTCACGATCAACCGTCTGAAAAGGAATGTCGTGCACCTGCCAATCCATCAGTGATCGTGCCTCCTCAGGCTCATCAGGCTCATCGACCGTCAAGCATCGCCCCCGCTTTTTTTGACCTGCCGGCATCTCCTTCAAGTTGGGGCGGTAGTGCCGCGGTACTTGCGTTCCAACTCGAGAACTACCTAAGAGCCGATATGATTTTCGCGCAGATGATCATGGCATAGCAAGGTCGCGGAGCGTGCGGCTGACAGCCCTCCAAAAGTGGCAGCTTCCAATACAGTAGCCGGCGACAAACACTGCCAGCATTAGCTCCTTGCAGGTGTCGGGCTAATTAAGCCAAGGTAGAGACCACTGTTCCTATTGTGCTTCCCATCCACGTACAATAGTGTGTGCCAGATGTGTCTAACAATCATCCCTATGCACCTTCCCTCGCTCACGGCACATTGTTCGCAGTGTAGTGAGTATCGGTCGGTCCCGTGGCGTTGACAACTCGCCCCAGAAAGTAGTTCTTGTAGTACTATCGCGCAACCCCATTTGTAATATCCCCTGTTCGCCAGAACTGTAAAGAGCAACGGATGGCATTTTCGCACTGACTCCAAGGCAGAGTGTCATATCCGAAGGGCAGACACCAGTAAATCAAGCCGGTCTTTGCCAACCGTTAAGATCACTTTCCGCGGTCATGACCTTTTACCGTGTATCAAACATCGCGGAACCCACGCTAATTCTTCACTTCCCACTTTGGTCTTCACTCCGTTCCGCCGCATCGATGGCTCATCAAGGACCCGATATCATCATGGACACCCTCAGCTGTTTTGATCCCGCGAGATCTCGATAAAAGTCCCGTCATTTCATTGCGGACCACGGGTTCTATACTATGTTTGGCACGAATGAGCAACAGGGGCTCCGGAGGTTTCACACATAACTAAGTAGACTACGTCAAGACACCACTTCCGTATCTCCTTTCATTTTCTTTGGGTAATGCTGTTTTCCTAACTGCTGGCAAAAAAACCCCTTTAACTTACTGTAAGCCAGGCGCTACGTTTGGTAAGCACCTGATGATGGCACTGATAACCATTTATTAAATTTCCATAAATGGTGCTCGGACTCGGAAACGCTCAGGCTCCTGCGTTCAAGCTGCACATACCACTACTGGAATCATGCATGCGTACGGTCTGCGTTTGAAGACCCGATTGTCCTGACCGATCTTATTTTCCCTTCAGTACTTCATGTATAAACTTGGGGTGCAACGTCAAGGAGCTTGCTGTCCCAGCGCCCGCCGGGACGTTACTACTAGTACCACTAGATGGGTCCCAGTGCCTTGTCACCCTAATTTGGGATGTATGAATGCTCTGGGTTATGGTAGTCTTCCCACCTGCACTAGATTTTCGAGTCGCAGTGTTACCGTGAGTCTGAGTCCCCCCCCGCCAGCCTCCGCCCTAACTGAAGTTCTACTGTAATCATTTGTCTTTTCCTGACGAACACAGTCATCACTTCAAGTTAGCCATGGCCGAGCACTGCATTAAGTCGAATCCAGATATAGCAGGAATCGGGGTCAGCCTCAACGCTTCATAAACGACTCTATTGACCCGCTAATCCCTCAGGTTCGCACCAATTTCTACGCGACGATATTCCTAATCGCCCTGATACCGGAGAATGAACATACCGCTGAACTTATGAACCGGCTATATGAGAACTCTGTCTTTTACGGCCTCGCTCTCGTCATGACGGCCGTCATCCAGACTCTACAGGAAGAACTGGACTTGTATCATGCAATATTCGTGATGCAGATTATCTTCTCTCTCAACTTCGTCTATGAATACGGTATGATTTTTGTCCCATCACACATTATTCTCAAAGCACCGATTGGGTGCGAGAACGTTAGGTATGAGAAAATTCATGCGAGTCTCCAGCAGTGGTTCCACTGAGTCCCGCCGGGGCAAGTTCCGCATGGGGTTCATCATCGCGATCCAGATGTTCACTACTGTGGTGTTCACCATATGGTTACTATACGTATGGATCAAAGACAGTCACTTTGGATCCCAGCCAGAGTGCAATCATCTCGTGAAATACGTTTTCTTTTTTGTGGACGTCCGCGCTACAGCCACCTGGCTCCGGGTCCTGTTCATTCTCTACCTCGTCTTCTTCACTTGCACGTTATTATTCCGGTTTGGCTTGATCGTCTTTGCTTGTATGGACGGCCGTCGCAAGCCACGGGATGTCATACCTAGGGCAGTGCAGGGAAACGCACGTGAAAAGACGGTGTACACATATCTCGTCGTGGTCCTCCTTGTAGGGTGAGCTTTTTCGACCAAGTCATCACCACAAAATGTCTAATTTTTTCTCATTAGATCAGCGATATTTGGTGTTACGATTTTGGAGTTGATCGTGCGTAGCATGCCTCTCGTCAAAGAAAGCATACTTAGATAGACTCCAGGTCCAGCGCAACCGTATAAACATCCAAACTGAACCTGGCGAAGGGGTCTGGGGCTTTGGCCAAATCATCTCACTTATTTTGATTTTGGGATGTGTCATTGATATCGTAGTGACCATTCGCGAGTGGTACAGGCAGAGCCAAAATACAGCTGACATGTCTCCGGAATGACGTAATCCCACGTTGGCGGGTGGCGACCTTCTCCCTCGGGGCGGATCTTTGTTTGTCCTGTCCAGTGCCCTGCCCCTGCCTCTGGTAAGACCGGGGCACCCAGGGTTTTTAGTGCCGATGTAACTTAGCTAAATAGTGTAACTCTGGATGCACACACGTTTGTGGAAGCAAAACCAATCAGCGGTGACCCGGGTCCCGCGTAATGACAATAGCTTCCAAGCCAAGAAGCAGAAGTAACAAACGGCAAAGGACAAGTATACTTAAGTCGGGTGACCGTAAAACTATGCCATAATACGATGTCATTTTGTAAGGGTGTGCCAGCGAGACTTATCCTAACTTGAGAAGAAAGAGTGACTTTTCGGGGGGATTTCATGGTGGTGGTGGTGGTGGTGTGAGTCTGACTGCGAGACTGCCAAGTCAAGTCAAGTGAATGCTGTACGGTACTGTCAATTGAAATTTGGCCATTGCAACACACAACACACTCTTGATTTTTATCTCCACTTTACTCTACATCATCGGGGCAGAGTGTTGAAATGCCCAGTCTTACCATTTCCCCTGCTTCATCGCCAGCAGCTTTTCCGCCACCTTCCTCCTCAGCCTCTTCCAGTCAGCTCGTCTCGCTCCGCTTCACTCATCGTTCCATCCTTGCTGATTGTTTCACACAGCCATGCTAAACGGATCCGCGAGACCTTTAGAAGCCATGTCCGTAGCAGAGATTAAAGAACAAGCGATACAGCAGGCACAGCGTGCAAGTCGAGGTGCTTCCGCATTTTCTCTCATCCGTTCCGCCAAGGGTCAGATCTCCCTTGCTCAATCACGCGAACGCGACGAAGATCTCAAGGGCGCTCTCAGTGCCTTCACAAAAGCAGCGAGCCTCACCCAGGTTTTCATGGATACTACGGAATTCAAGGCAGAGAATGTTCCGGGAAAGCGAGGCGTGCTATGGAAGGAGCTTACAGACTTCCAGCAGGTGAGTGGCACCCTGCCCACGCCTTCTGGTATCTTAATCATGCCTTTTAGCACGAGGGTAGCGATCTTATGCAGCGTGCGCATGCCATAGAAAGTAGACTAACTCAAATAGAGAGGTCTGCGGCCATGCAGTAGGTCTACTTCCGTCTCTGACCCGTATATCTCTTTACATGTCCTTTCCAGGCTCAACGGTCACCACCCGCCACCATCGGAAAATGGTGTACAAAAAATTTCTGGAGGAAGCATCGCAGACCGAATGCGATCGTTGCAGGACGCGGGCTTGTCGGTGAGCAGTGCCAATGCCAATGCCAAACGCGTCTCCAGGGAGCTCCCTTCCACCTTGGCGATACCCCTTTCGCCGACCTCCACCTCTTCGGATAGCACGCGAACAATCCGAAACTCCCTACATTCACTTGGGCTGTCATCCCCCCCATCACCAACAGCGCATCGGCGTCGTCAAAGGTCTCGAGTCCGCCACCTGCCTCTCACTCATTCGTATCCCCCTCCGCCCTTGGCCCTCCATCACCAACGTCTTCGACTTCTTCGTCACCACGTACGTCCTTCCTTACTCCCGTGGAATTCTCCCAAGCTTTCCCCTCCATCGATGAACTCGAGGAGATCGATGGTCGACGAGTCATGTCCGATGCCGACTCTCGAGACAGCTCGAGCAGCAAGGCCACTCAGCGGCCCGGCAGTACCCATGCTTCAGGCGACCACTCTCCCAACGTCGGTGCCAAGTCCTTTCCCGTCCTCCCGGTCGACCTCGGCCCACGCCCATCGAGCACACCCATCACCCCCGTCGTTGACCATTTCGCGAGTCGGCCCGCCTCGCCTACAAAGCGGCCGCTCGGCATTCGTGGATCCGGCTCGCCACGTGTCTCTTCCGCCGACCTCCAAGTTAAGAGCTTGGCAGGACCACGTGAGGTGCACGATTATATTTACCGGTATGAGCTCAAGGTCCTCATGCTCGACGTACGCACTCGCGAGGCGTTCGACCACGAACACATTCGGGGTGATGCCGTCGTATGTATCGAGCCGTCGGTGCTCCTCCGTGATAAGTGAGCTCTCGTTCTTCTTTGCGTTGTTCCCCACTATAGGGATACTGATGGTACGTATCATACGCGTTCCCACAGCGTAACCGGCGAGACGATCGAGGACTCGCTCGCCGTCGCGCCACGCGACGAGTGGGTATTATTTTGCAACCGCGACAAGTTCGACCTCATAGCGATCTACGACGATGCCTCCGAGTCGCCCGGGCCGCCAGATGCGCCCCTCGCCAGGCTCGTGCGTGCGATATACGAAACCGCGTTCCGCAAGATCCTCAAACGCGTGCCCGTGCTGCTTATCGGCGGCATAGAAGCATGGAAGCGTGAATTCGGGGAACTGGAGCTCGTGAAAGCGGAACCGCCGGTGGAGCCTGTGCCACTACCCATCCCTCCGACGGCACCATCACCTGCGGAAGTGTATGTCCCACCATCGCCACTGCCGCCAACGTCCCCGCTTCCACAGGCGCCGCGCCTCTCGTCGCCAGGTGCTGCCACGACGAGCCCCAAGACAGATGCTTTCAGGGCTCTGCCAACAGTACTGCGCAGTCCATTGCCAAATCGAACGAGGGTGGGAACGGATTCTGTGCCCGACACGCGACCCCCGCCCATACCCGACAACCACCCGCGCCGCTCTTTCGATCAGGGTCCCGCCTCGCCACGGTATGGTATCCCTACGGATATCCTTTGTCTTGGTACGCTGACTGCATTTCCCCTTCTCCATAGCGTTCCCGAGCCTCGTGAGCCCCGTGAGCTGCCCCCGGAGCCTGTTCGCCGTATCCAACGCAAACCCACTATGAGCCGCGCGCCGTCCGTTTCCTCACTAAATGCGTTCCCTCGTACCATGTCTGATGGAGTCCGTTCTTCTTCCTACTCGTATCTTTTATATGGCCTTATGCTTACGGACCATGCAGCTCTCCTCCCCCACCGTACCACAAGCAATGGCTAATGGCCCTATCCAATACCCCCAGATCGCCCGCACACTGGTTCCCCACAGCTCCGGTTCATCCTTCAATGGCTCTGCTATGGACTACGGTCTCGCATCACCGCCTCAAGTGACCTTCCCTCCATCGTCATTCTCACGGCGGCGTTCAGATTTCCACGACCAGTCACACGAGGCGCTCGCTCTCACCGGCGCTGGCTTCGCCGGACGCACGCCTATAGATTACCCTGACCTCTCAGTGCAGCCCATCCTTCGCCCGCCTCCAATTGCCGCAGCCCCGAAAGAGCGCCCACGGACCCATGCACATTCCTTCTCAGCGCCTGTGACGGGTCCACCACCGCCGACGATCCAGTCAGAATATCCAGTGACATACTGGGCGGATGTACAGATCGGTACGATGGGCCTGAAGAACTTGGGGAATACATGCTATATGAACTCGACCATCCAGTGCTTAAGTGCGACTGTCCCCTTTGCACGATTTTTCACGGGTGAGTTGTCATTTGTTACTTCACTGGAGTGGTTGAGAAAAGTGCTCATAATACCTTTGCTCCTGGTAGATGGTCGGTGGAAGAGCGCCGTTAATATGGTGAACCCTCTGGGCACCAAGGGCCACCTTGTGCACGCGTTTTCGGGTATCTTGCATGATCTCTGGCATGGAGAAATGCCGTACATCTCACCCTTCCAGTTCCGCGTATGCACGCCCTTATCTATCCTTCCAATGATGGGAACTGATTTACCAACTTTGGTATTAGCGTTCCATCTGTTTGCACGCCGCGCAGTTTGGTGGTTCAGAGCAGCACGACTCGCAGGAATTTCTGAGTTTCTTACTTGACGGGCTGCACGAGGACTTGAACCGTATTCTCAACAAGCCAGTGCATGAGATGACGCACACTCGGGAAGAGGAGCTCGAAAAACTTCCGCAACAGATCGCGAGCGAGAAGGAGTGGAAGATCTACCGCATGCGGAACGATAGCATCGTCGTTGACTTTTTCCAAGGGCAATTCCGGAACCGCCTAGAATGCATGACGTGTCACCAGGCGAGTCGCGTTGGACGCCTTCGCCGGTTTGGCAGCTGACAATGTGTTTGTTTGTTTGTTCTTGTAGACGTCAACAACGTATAACACTTTCATGTATTTGTCCCTGCCAATACCAACGACCAAGGGCAGCAAGGTTGACATACAACATTGTCTCGATGCGTTTGTCAAGACGGAAGTCATGGAAAAGTCGGATGCGTGGTACGTATAGACGACCTTCTTTTGTCCATCAGACCGTCTTAAACCGTGACAAGGAATTGCCCGCGGTGCAAAGCGCTCCGCAAGGCGACCAAGACGCTCTCCCTTTCCCGATTACCACCAGTGCTGCTCATCCACCTCAAGCGCTTTTCGTTCAAAGGCCCCTTCACGGACAAGATCGAGAAGCACGTCGATTTCCCACTCAAAAGCCTCGACTTGACGAACTACATGCCTCCGCCGCTCCCACCAAACGTCGACCGCACGGGCACGCAGACATACCCGCTCGATGACCCCCGCTTGCAGATACCCCCGTACAGGTACGACCTGTACGCTGTGACGAACCATTTCGGCAGCCTGAGCAGTGGGCACTGTACGTGTTCAGTTCACCACATGGAAAGCTAGTCGCTGATCACGTGACATATCTGGCAGATACCGCTTTTATTGCCTCGAGAGGTGGCTGGCTATATTGCGACGACAGCCGCGTAACACCAGCGAACGCGAAGGAAGTCGTTGTGAGTGCTGCATTGCTTTATTTTCCGTGACTTCGACGCTAATCTAACACCACAGGGCAAGCCGGCGTACGTCCTGTACTACAAACGAGTGAAACCTTGAAAATAGCTCCCTGCTATATATTTACACCGCATATTGTTGTTCCCTACTCCAGCTCCTGCTTTCTGTGGCCTTTTCATTTTCTTCTCTTCTTTCCTTACTGCCCACGTGTATTTTCCTACCCATCTCACACTCAAGTGTTCATGATTATTGTTACACCGGACAAAACCAATGTAATCGTACAATCCCCCTCGCAGTTGTACCCTATTACTCTATGGAGAAAGAAGAAAAGAAAATGATAGAAAGATATCAAGAATGTTGTCCGTCAAAGACTAAGATGAGAGACCGTGTGCGTGCATGTGTCCGTTGGTGAGAGGCATCTGCGTCCGACCCTCAAAGTGGCATCGGTGGCACGCGAACGCCCCTGCGCGTGGTAGCGGGTGGAAGAACGGGGAGAAGGACGTCTTGCAGTGCGCGCATTCTGGGTCTGTGTCGCCATCACTGCCCGCGGCAGGGACCGCAATTGCCCCATTCCCGTGCCCGTTCAGCGCAGCTGGGTCCTTCTCTTCCAGGACATGGTCCAGGCGTCGCGCCTTGCGCAAGAGGGCATGCAGCTGTGCGACTTGGGCCTGTTTGTAGGTGTTGCAGTACACTTGGAGGGCTGTCTACGTTTTGAAGGATACTCGTTGGTGATGGAGGAAAGCAAAAGATGGGGAGCGGAAACACACCTCGCCATACTCGTTCGTCTCGCAGATGTCGAGGAGGGGGCGTCGGCTGCCCTCGTGCTCTTTACAGCGCACGACGGAATGTATCGTACCTAATGCGCCGTTGAAGGAAACCGAGGCACTGAGCTCACGCTTCGCGGATTTAGTCTGCGAGATGGCGGGTTTTGTGGGTATCAGCTGCGTCTGCCCACGAATATTATGGAGGACTTACTGCTTGAACCTCAAAGCCGAACTTGTACCCGCGGGACCATGCGCACGAGACGTGGAACTCGGCTGGACAGTCGCTGCATCTGACGACTGCACCGCCGACTTGGTTGCACAGGGTACATCGCTAGGTTGCGTAGCTCGCCTCAGCAACCCATATAGGGACAACAGAATAGGTGCAACTGCTACGCACCGTGGACCAGCGATGCGTGGGAATCGTGCTGATACCCTCAACGACGCGCAGACGCTTGGCGTCGGAGAATGTTACCTCAGGTATGAACACTGCACACGCGAGGTGCACCCAACCCTGACCCTCGGTGGGCTTGCAAACGCGCAGAAACGAGTCGGCTGGCGGATAAAGTGTCTTTTTTTCGCGGTCGCGCTTGGGCCTAGCACATAGCACGCAATCAGGGTTCTGCGAAAGTGAGCCTCGATGAATATAGAATAAGTAACGAGATAGACGTACGAGGGAGGCCTCTGCGGTCTTTTCATTTTGACAGAGGTCGCATGTCCAGGACTCCACTGAACCAGGGTCGACGATCCCACACGCACCTAAAGTGTGTGATATATGTATCAGGATACCAGGACGACTTCCGCGCTGAATACTCAAAAGGGCTCACCGGAATGGACGCGCGTCTGGCATTCTTTGCATTTGAAGACCTTGCCAGAGCCGTACTTGTGACATGCGAGACAACGATGCTGCGACGCGCCATTACTTACCGCCGACGGCGGCGTGGATGGGACCGACCCGGTAGTCTGCGGCGCCAATCCACCATCCTCAACACCGATCTACGCCCACCGATGGAAGATAACACGCACCTTTACGCGCTTGGTATTCGTTCCCGCGAGCGGCGTGCCTTCCCTCTTCTCCGCCTTACCCTGCTTGACCGTGGCCGCTTCTTCGCGGATCGGCCGGAGATGGTTCAGATCTGCGTACTTACGCCATGAGATGCCGCACGCGTCGCACAGCACGGGCGTCGGTAGGCCCTTTGGCGCCTTCCACCAAAGCTTGGTGTCACGTGTTCGGCACGCGCCGCACGATGCGTGGGCTTTACTCGGTGTGCGTACAATGGATTCTTCCGAATCCGAGTCGTCTGCAGAGGGGATAGTGTGTGCGGACGGAGGTGGTGTTTCCGAAGAGCCAAGCAGACGCCGACGGCGGTTCTCTTCGCCAAGTTTCATGCTGTGGTGGGGGTTAGAGTCGGATCGACGCGAAGAGAAGAGGTATGAACGTACTTTTTCCAGTGTCCGTAGTAACGAACGACTTCATAGATTGTGCGCGTACCGACTTCGTCACGGACGGTGCGTAGCTCGGCGCCATGAGTCAGGACTGCATCTTCAAACGCAGCTTTCTCGTCGTCGTCCCACTCCCGGTCAGCATAGCGAGTCTCTGTACTCTTCCACTGGTGGCACCACGACCGCGAGAAGTCGAAGTGAGCAAGGTCCACATGGGGAAACATTCACGGGGATCTGCGTACCTTTTCGTAACGGAACACATTGGACATGCTTACAGTCGAGAAGTCTAGACCGAGAGTAAACGCCTCGGAAAAACGTCGTATAACCTCGGTGAGCCAGTCGACGTTGGAGCGCAGGCTCTGCTTGTTGGTTAGGCGCGTCTTGCGCTGCTCAACTGTATGGCGTTGTATGATGGGTGCTGTCTACAGGGGCACGTAGAGAGGACTTACGCTCAGCCGCTGTGCGGGGGAAAGACGGGCCGTGAGCGCCGAAGGAGACGGATTGTTAGCTGCCGCATGCTCACCTTGTATGTCGGACATCTCGTGTACGAGGCTCAATACCTCTACCGTTGCCTCCCCACCTCGTTCTTGGATATCTTAACGCGCTGTGAATCCACCGCAAAAAACTGAATGGGATGAACGGCGGGGCCGGGACCCACCTGGATCACGTGGTCCATCCTTAGGGGGTATGGGCGCTTGATATTTTGTGCCGACTCGCGTGGTGGCTCGGGGAAATATAAGGTCATCGGGATCTAGAGAAGGCCACACACATCTCAGCCACTAATCCAAAGGGTGATCCCCGCGGAGCCACCTGAGCGTGCAACTCACCGAGGGTATCTTCAGCGACAGTATGCGATCTGCATTAACCAACGATCACGTCAGCATGATATCACAGAGAACTATTATGGAGGGTACAGACCCAAAATATCTGAATGGCCACATTTTAAAGTGACGAACAGGCACACTCTCCTCCTTCTCCGCGAGTGTGCGGTCCTTACGCGGCCGCCCGCGGCCCCGCGCAGGGGGTGCGTGGGATTTCGGTTTTACCGCAGGTGGTGGCGCGTGTCGCACGTCGTGACCCTCGACGGCCTGTTCGTGTGCACGCGAACACGGCCCACACGTCCAGCCATAGCCGCGCGTAGGCTTAGCAATGAGCGGTGGTTGTACACAGCCCATGTGGAAGAATGACTTGCAGCGATCGCACCGGACGGTTTCTTGTCTGCGTGAAAGAGGAGCGCATGTTGAGGAAAGCGTCGGGAAGCGAGGTTGTGAAGAACAGCAGACGTACGGAGGGCACCATTTAGAACAAGTATCACAGTTCCGGAGGGCGTCGGTCAAGTCAGGCACAATCTCCTTCTCGGCCACTACATATTCGTAACGCGATGTGAGGACTTCGCGGATGTGCGTGGGCACTACCAAGCCAATACGGGCACATGATCAGCTCTCCACCGGAACAGACGGATCAGGGGCGCCACGCACGATTGCGGACATCATTTGACTGGATGACCTCAAACTCCTTCTTAATGTATGGGTCGAAGAGACGGTTGAAGTAGAATCTGTCCGGGCGCTTCTTCCAACCGGCTAAGTCCGTGATCTTGTCGCGATGCACAACGTAGCACTTGGCACGGAGTTGGGCGACATCGCAGATCTCAGAATAGATCGCCGCAAGGAGAAGCCGTGAGTCTGCCACGGGGCGGTCGCTCACGTCCGAAGGGCGGTAATACCATGCGAGGCGCACGCGCGCGTACATTGGCGCGGGCTCCTTGCCTTTGCCCTTGTGCGAGGGCTGCGCACCCTCTGCAGGGAGGAACTCCATGATGCGCGCGACAGAATATGGCGTGCCGTCGCGGATGGACCAGCTGGGAGAACAGTAGACGTGATCTTAATTTGTGGATCATGGGGGAGGTGAAAAATGGAAATAAATTGCGAAATAAATTGGATCAGACTCGAGGGAGGTCTGGAAGCAGAAAGACGAGCAAATACCATTGATTTTGACCTGCTCACCATTTTTGAGCGTGATGGAGGTGGCCATGAGGCACGGGCGTTCTACGAGGTGAAGTGAGGGGGTCAACGACAGCGAAAAAGGCCAGAAATAATTGTCCGAGGGGAAAGACGGGTGGGGAACGTCAATTAGAGGCTCCCGCAGACCAGATTGGGTTTTTTCCGGGGTGTGGAGGGATGTAGTAGATGGGAGGTCGAGCAAGCCCTAGGATACCCCCGAGAACTGGACCAGTGTTAGAATCCAAACTCCGACGGATGCATGTAATTGGGGCTTGTGTGTTCGTTGTCTCGTATTTTCGGGGAGCAGGTAGACAGGAAGTCGATTGGGTTAAATGTCGAGTTCTGGACCACAGTGGATTTTTCTTTCTGTTTTGTGGAGTTGTTGAGGTTCGAGGCTTTCACCGCCGTCGTTGAGGTGGCGGTGGGCGAGTCACTTCCTTTTCTGGATGGAATACCCACAGCAGCCACGTAGATAGACAACTTTGTGGTCGGAATGAAGACAACTTGTCGGTAAATAGTCCTGCTTGATCGAAGGACAGGACTTTGTTGATATACCCTTTACGCGCAAAACCCAGAGCGTGGAACTTTTACTTTCCTGGGCCATGGCTAACAGAGCTCGTAGCACTTCTCAGAGTAACTGAATGGTTTGGCCACAAATAGGTTATCTCCCGAGTGTCCGGCTGATACATTCCGTCTTACTCAGAACGAGCACAACCCCGCGCACAATTGTATCTTTAGCCCGGCTTCTGTCTAAATTATTTTTGACGGACATTGGTAACACATTGGACGGGGGTGTTGTCCTCTTAGTGGCCCTCTTGGCAAGTTCAACTGAATGAGATTCCGTTCTAAGATTTGAAATGGAGTTAAGTGCACTGCCTTCATCGACTCGACTCGGCCTCGGAAGTCGGGGGTCGCAGGGGTCTATCCCCTAAGAGTCTAAGCCCAGACCTACAAAAATATCTTATTAGATCCTTTGGCTCTGCACAACAGCGGGCCCAACTATCGTACAGTACAACCTGCTTTCGTTCTCTTCCTCGTATACCTTATTGGCCAACAACGACCACAGCGTCATCTTTATTAGACGGACCCCTGAAGACATTTCCATGTCTCCCCTTTCTCCCCGCCGAGAATTGAGTGAAAACCATTTATTCGAACCAACTCCTCGCCGCTGGAGTCGCACTATGTCTGACGAGCCCGACTCTGACCCTGACGCGCCTGGCCTCCCTCCTCCTGTGGTCACCACCCCTGGGCACAAGCCGAAGAAGACGATTCGCATCGACGGCCGCGGCCTCCATGTCCATTGGGCCCGCTTTCGTCGTCGCCTAGCGGGCACATCTCCCTCCACCTCGTCCCTCGTCGAGGACTCTGCAGCTGGCAGTAATGTCGGCCTCCGTGGTGATTCCCAAGGAGGCTGTCAATACGAAGACGACGGGGAGGTGGATGAGGTCGTCGTTGACCGAAAATGGTCTGACGATAATAACAAGTCGTCGGTTTCGCTTTCTGATGAACAGGACCTCTCCCATGACAAGTCAGGCCATATCACCGGCCCGGGCCCAAGCACCGATCGCGACTCCCACACCGGCGCCAGTGGTTTCTGGGGTCTCTGTACGCCCCTTATCATTCTTAGATGGCGTGTATTTCCCGCCATCGTCGACTTTTTCTCCCCAAAATTTCTCAATCTAAAGTCGGAGCTGCATTATGTCAAGGAGAACTGGTTTATGCGTAAAGTGCGTATCCCACCATTGCATTATCACGTAGTCCCTGTTCTCACCCTATTGCGTCTACGCGCCTGCGCCTGTCTCCATCGTCTTCCTGCGCTGCAGTCGCTCGCGATCTGGTCTTCCTTATTCCTTGTCATCAATTGGACGGTTAACGTTGCTCTTATCCCCGGGCCTGTTCTTCTCATAGATAAAATATTCCTCTATGGGGTGAGTAACTCGAGTTGGCGGGCAACATTCTCTATTAGCACATACCCTCGCTCATGGTGCTCCAGATTGCGCCTGCCTGTATCTTTCCTATCCCCGTGCTTGTCATCTATGACTGGCCGCGCGACCGCCCAAACGCCTATCAGGTCGTACTTGCCATCTCTATCTGGTGCTGGTATGTACAGTACTGCAGCCCCAGCCATACCCTCCATTCATTGAGCATTATGTAGGGGGGTTTATCAACTTCTTTACATGTGAGCACATCTCCACGGGTTTTGCGCACTATGGTCTCTCAGTCTGCTCTTTGTAGCTTCCTCTGCGGTCTATACAACCCAAACTTTTCCGTTTTCCGGTGTGGGAGGAGAGACTTTTTAAGCATGTTCTAGTACGTGGCTCCCGTGTCTGGCTTTATCCTTTTTTACGTAGAATTCCAGTTTTGTCTGTGCTGTGCCGACGGTAGCACTCTTTGGCTTACGCCAGAAGCGATTTCCTGCTGTCATCTGCGCTACTATCTGGGGCTCTTTGTAAGTGACAGCTGTACTCATACGGTATACTTACTGATCTCGTCAATCACTCGATCCCTTCTTTGCTTCCATCCCTTCTTCCTGGGTTTGAAGCGCGAGCGCGGTCATCCTTCCGCACCGCAAGACATGGACACGAAGTAGGTTTCCCCCGGCATGTCTCAACGCTCGCGCTCTGATCACGTGTCCGTCATGTACCATCTACTTTCCCTTTTAGATGTCCTGAATTTCGTTATATTTCAAGGATTCTTGGTTTGTGTACACTACATGCTTGAGATGGTGCGCTTGTCACCCTTCCCCTGGACGTTCGCCCTAACAGATTCTTGTTCACGGACGTTGGTGGTTTGCAGTCCGAGCGCAGGCTCTATATACTACGTGACCAGCTCAAGGTGCAATTTCACGCTACACAGAAGGCGCAGATAAATGAGCGCAAGGCGGCCGATTCGAAGCGCCGCTTGACGTCGTGCGTGACCATTTTCAACCAAATGTCGCGCAGTCGTTCTAATGCGGGTTCTCCACAGATATGTCTTCCACGATAAGTCTCTCTTGCTTTCTCATTGTCTGGCTAGACGCGGCTGACGGCGTTGATGTGGCGTCGTTTGCACAGGTCCGCGTGCCACTCAACACAGCCCGTGAGTACTTCCCTTTCTTGATGCCTACACGGGAGTAGGATCCGAACGTTCATGTACACTCATCCGCGGATGTGATGCATAGTGCTCGCTGTACAGAACATGGAAGCATCTGGCATCGTGCCACGCGCGCAGGAAATTGAGTTCAAGGCTCTGGAAGGGAGCTTGAGCATGATGTCCAAAGGCACGCACATCTCTCCTTTCGGCCCATATCCAGTCTGATGCCACTTCTGGTCTAGTGCTGAATGACGTCCTAGATTTGTGCGTTGCGATGTCTCCACTTGTATTAGTGTGGCTGCTTGCTTATGTTGACCTCTATCTGTAACGGTATAGCAATCGGATGGACAGTGGTCGGTTCGAGTCTGTCTCCAAGCCATATTCTTTCCATCAGGTTATACGCGGCTTATTCGTCCCGCTACGTCTCGCAACGGATGCACGCCATCTTGAGTTGGTGACGGATCTTGACCCGTGCATCGACAAGGTGCGTCTTTCCTTCCCATACCAGACTCGACTGGTGGGGATTTTAACTGCAGAATGCAGGTTGCACGCGATGCGGTGCACGTAGCGTGCGGACTTGATCCTGAAAAGGCTCCGGAACAGCTCGGTGACGGACTCGTAGTGGGTGATGAGACGCGGCTGATGCAGATCATCACAAACCTCGCAAGTAACGCATGCAAATTCACACCTCCAGGTGGTCGGTTGCGCATCGCAACGCGACTGATCGTGCCCACGTGTTCGCATCACAACCTCTCCGCGGACAGCAGTGCGAAGGAGGGAAAAAACAGCGAGAAAATGGAGGGTAGAAATGAGAGGATGAGTGACGCCCTTGAACTCTCAGCGCACTTGCTTGATCGACACAATCGGTGGCACGCGCCGCAGAGGGATTGGATCGTAGTCAGAATTGAGGTGACGGATACGGGATATGGGATTCCGCCCAAGGAAATGGTCCAGTCAAAGCTGTTCTGTGCGTTCCTTCCTTTACCTTTGCAGTCATGTGCTGACCTACTTTGTGGACGCAGCGGCGTTTAATCAGACAGAGCAGGGCAAGCTACAGGGCGGAAAAGGCACCGGCCTCGGCCTCGCCCTTGTCAGGCAGATAGTCAAGCGCAGCGGCGGACGGCTCGGAGTCACGTCGCGCGTCGGCAAGGGCTCTACATTCTGGGTTGAACTCGGTATGTCCAGTTCACTCACTCCTCTTCTCTACTCGCCTACTCGGCACACTGACTGTGCCTATGCTTACAGCGCTCGGAATTGGATCACAGGCGATTCTGCCGCGGGTGCCTGCCCCACCACCCTTAGACGATGAGGAACTGGGCAACGGCCGGAGCACGCAACTCCCAATGGGCCCCATGGATAGTGTCCCTCACGAGCTCTCCCCCGCGCCTCGCCTGATCATTGAGACGGCTCCGCCACGAGACAGTGTGGGCCAGCCCAGGAGTAGTGGCAGTAGTTCTTTATCACCCATGGGGTCCCAGCGTAGTTTGTCAGCAATGCATACCCTCATGGAACAAGGCGGACCAGTCGAAATCGGGCTCAAGGCAGATATGTCGCCCTCAGTGATCACACGCACGATCGGGGACGCGCTCGCCCTCCCCGCGACGCCCGAGGAGGAAACAGATGCGATCCTTTTTCCATCCCCGTCGTCATTGTCACCGCCATCACCGGGATTGCCTGCGCAGGACGCCCCAAGGACGTCTACATCGGAGAGACCCGAAGCACCCGCCAATTCCTCAACGCCGCAGCGCCCATCGCCGGCATCAGCCAACTCGAGCGATTCTGTGATCCCTCAGGTGCAGCCACAGCCACAGCCGTCGTCAGGAGGGCCAGATGGGCCCCTCACGGTGGTCCCATCAGGACTGCCGGTTCTTGTGGTGGACGACGACTCACTAACACGGACGCTGATGAATCGGATGCTCTCCCGACTCGGCTGCAAGGTCTTCACTGCTGAGAATGGCGAGGTCGCGCTGGAGATGATTTTGGGCGGCTATGGCGGACGCTTCGCGGTTGTGTTTCTTGACAATCAGATGCCAGTCATGAGTGGCTTGTCGATGGTCGCGAAACTGAGAGAGGCAAGGAGAAGCGATTTCGTCGTGGGCGTGACGGGGAACGCGTTGTTGTCGGATCAGGAAGAGTACCTTCAGGCGGGTGTAGACAGGTGCGTGCTTTTCTCCCCCCCTTTGAAGTTTGAGTATGCGATGGCATGTCGTTTTTAGGGTATTGACCAAACCGGTGCTCGAGCGCAGCCTGAGAAACATGCTTGCGCTCGCTCGTCAACGAGCGACTATCCGCGAGTGCAGTTGAGGACAACGCACTTCCATAGTCCTGTATCTCTACCCTCGCCCCCGCCCCCGATCTCACGTTCCTCCGATGCTCCCTCGTTTCTTTGTTGACTCGATGACATTGTCAAGTTGTATATTATTTCTCCCCAAGTTGCCTATCCTCTTCAATCATCATGACTTATCTTTTATTTTCGTCGCTCCGGGCTCCTCCCTCATCCACCGTACACGAAGATCTCCCCCCTTCTCCCTCTCTTCAGGTAGTATCGTCCCATACCTATTTTCTTGTATGGGTCGTGCGCCTCTCGTCATACACGTACTAGCTACGCCACGACACATTTCCCTCAGACTGTTTCTTTTTTAGATTTTGGGCTTTTCTGGTCGCTGTGGTGGTGTGTTTGGCTACGCGCTTTTAAACGTCATTGCTGTTTAAGGGTTAAGCGCCCAATATACGCCTAATCCACGCCTTTATCGGTCCTTTCCCTCTTGACAAAACAAGTGCCTCGTTGATCAAGAGTGAAACGTGGACTGGCGCATAGTGCATTGTTTTCGTCAATGAGCCGCGTAACCCTCATCGTCGCGGCGACGATGAACAACGGGATCGGGCAAGGAGGCAAGTTACCTTGGCGCTTGCCAAAGGAGATGCAATATTTCGCTCGAGTGACGACTGGAAGGGGCGGGGCGCGGGATGGCGAGGGCGAGAAGAACAAGAAGAACGCTGTCGTGATGGGCCGCGCGACTTGGGAGAGCATACCGCCCCGTTTCCGCCCACTTGCGGGGCGGATCAACGTCGTCGTATCACAACAAGTAGGGTACAACCTGTGCGTATGCGTGCCCTTTCCCCCTTTCCCCCCCTCGAGGGCTGATATCTGCCGGACTGACTGAGTTACCGTGTGGGACATAGCAGGGGAGCGTCGAGTGCCGGTTCCGGCTCCGGTGCTGATGCCGGTGCGGCCAAGGGAAATGGGGGAGGTGAAAGCGCGTCCGATGTGCCGGCTCTGGCCTCCAGCCTTGACGCCGGGCTCGAAAGGGTACATGCTGCGGACGCAAATCGCGTTTTCGTGATTGGCGGTGCGAAGCTCTACGCCGCGGCGCTACCACTCGCAGAACGTGTGCTTCTCACGCGGATTATGGAGCCGTCGTTCGAGGGGTGTGATGTGTTCATGCCGAATTTTATCGATGGAGGGGAATGGACACGCGCGCCTCACGATGCGCTGAATGATTGGGTGGAATTTGAGGTTCCAAAGGGAGTTCAAGAAGAGGGAGGAGTGAAATATGAATTCGAGATGTGGATGAGGCACTCAGCTCAGGCTGACTCTGACTGACTGGCACGAGGGACGGGGCGAGACTGAAATGGCAATAGAATAGAATAGAGGCACACCCTTGTAACACACTCTCCACCTCTTCTTGAACATTCATCCCCCTCTCATCATGTCTCAGTCTCCCTCTCCCTCACTTACAGAGGAGAATCTTCCATCTCCAACTCCCTTGTTCAAGGGAAACGCCAGCGATGCGTCTCCAGTCGACGATCTTCCCCCAGATCTCGACGGCGAGGTCAGCGCTGCACGCGGCGCCGGTGCGTTCGCTTCTGCTCGCCCCTCGCACACGCTGCTCTTGTATTCATCCCATGTCCTACTTAGATCTCGCCATCCCACAGAAGCGCGAACGCGAGGTTTCCTTAGAGGCCGCAACCCCGTATCCTGATGATACCGCCGTGCGAACAATTAACTCCTGTGCTCTGCATTTGTCACGGCCCCTCTGACATAAACGATAGGAACAGGGACCCGCAACGCTTGAAAATCGTTCGTCGTCTCCTGTGAAGAAGAGCCGCGCGCTGTCTACTCCCGTTGAGGTCGATGAAAACGACAATGAAGAACAACAAGACGGGGACTTCGTCTTTGTCGATGCGTCAGAAGTCCCCGCTCCCTCGCCACAGCCGTCGCCACCGCACGAGACAAAAGTCCGTCAGATATCTCAAGGTGTTGAAGATATTGGTTGGCGTAATGACCAGAACACGCTGCAAGAGAGTGGCGACATCATCCCGGTACACACGGCGCCTGATAACGCGGCGCCTCCGGATCCACAGTCCCAGACAGGGACCTCGTCCCCAACATCTGTCGCTACGACCCCCGAATTTCAGAATCAAGCCGACATCGGGCAGGTGTGCACCGGAGACGTTGGCATAGCTGCCCAAATGGGAGAAGCGACTGCCACTGCCACCGCCACAGCCTCGGTGGAGCCTGATGCTGCGCCACCGCCCGCCACCGTTCCCGCCGCTACTGAAGAACTTCTAGCTACATCCTCTGCCAATCGCGTCTCGCAGCGCATGACCGAACACACGCATGTAACTGACGATCAAAATAAACTGCCTTTTCGCAACCAAGCGACTCGCGAGGATTCCAATTCACCGGAGATCAAGCGGCCCACACCCCCGCTGTCTGAGATCGATGGTGCCACGAAGCGTCCTCGTGAGGATGAGGACGGCGACCTGGATCCCAATCCGCGCGAAGCGAAACGTGCATCTCCGCCCCCTGAGAAGGACAAAGACAAAGATAAAAAGGAGAGACCGTCGAGGAAGAAGAGCGGGGCAGATACCCACACACTGAGCGCGCCTGCGTCCCCTAGATCTAGACCTGCATCTGTTTTCGTGGGTCATTCTCGGCCTCGATTCGTGAGGCTTGCATTTACTAATATGTACACAGGGCGGTGGTGGTTTCCTCGCGTACGCGAGTATGGGATCACCGTTTGCGGCTGTTAAAGGTCCCACCCTCTTTGGCGCCTCTTCTACTCAGCACTCCACGATTACGACGATCACGACGACGACTACAACGCCAACTACGACCTCGAACGCGGCCACTATTTTGACCACAGCTCCCTCCGTTCCCAACTCTCCACCCAAGACGGTCCCCAGTTCACCTGTACAGCGCGCCGCGAGCCCGACTCCCGCCAAGCGTACCGGGTTCGAAGCTTTCGCCTCTGCCGCATCGCCATTCACCTCCGTTGCAGCGCGTGCCCGTTCGCCTGTGCGACGTTCTGGTTCCCCAGGTCCTGGAGCGGGGGTACGGTCGAACCCATTTGCACTATACGCCGCGGGGGGCACTCAGGGCCTGTTCAGCGCGAGTGGCGCCCCAGCGGCTAAGCGCGCTCGTGGAGACAGCGAAAGCATCGCCCCCGGTGAGGGCGGTGAGAGCAGTAGTTGGCGTGAAGGCAGCGCGGGGGCGGAGAAGACTTTTGGAGAGCGATTAAGAGCCGGTTCGGGCTCGGGAGGCGACGAGGAAGACGAGGCCGAAGGAGGGGTGTGGGGGGAGGCCGCAGGTGGGAAATGGGCTGAGCAGGAGGGTAAGTGCAGCTGCGTTGCAGTACTCGAGAGAGAACAACCTCAAACTCCTTTTTTGATTTAGTCCTCACGGGTGAGGAAGAGGATGAGACGGTGCATAGCGTGCGAGGAAAGCTATTTATACTCAGCGAGCAGAACCAGTGGAAGGAACGCGGGACAGGTTTGCTCCGTCTCAACAGGCGGCGAGTGGACCGCGGTGGTGCACGGCTTGGTGAGCTATCTCTGGCTATGCTGACATCCTGGGGACGTTCGAATTGACTCCTTTGCTTTGTCCCCGTGCGCAAGTGATGCGGAAGGATGCCGTGTATGCAGTAATGCTGAATGTAACGCTCTTCCGAGGCATGAGTTGCTCGATCGCTCAAGACCCGCGCTACCTGCGGTTTAGCATGTTGACACCTAGTGGGACGACACATTACAACTTGCGGGTGCGTTTCTTTCTTTTGCCCAACGACACAGTCTCTCGATGCTGAAACGTGTGTTCCTTTTCTTTTTGTCTTTGGATTTTAGGTGGGAAGCGCGCAGGCCGCGGTGGATCTCCTGAAAGCGATCAACGACAACATCCCTCGCACATGAGCCTGCACACAATATATCTTTCCTGCTTCATTTTATTGTTGCGGGTGGAGTAGTCGGTCACGGAAGCGAGGGTGATGCTTGTTAAGATGCCGCCGCGAGGATATACATACATTCACGTAGGCCTTCGGGAATCATCACTCCTACAGTCGTGCAGACGATAGAGTAGAAAGCCGTGTCAAGTTCAAAAACGTATGTACCGTACTTATACTGCTTTTCAGTTCTCCCCCTCCGGCTCGTTCGTGCCTTCTCGAGCGCAAGGTGCAATACGTGTATCGCTCCCCTCGTTGCACCCAGCGTCCACGCCCTCAACTGCCCTTTTTCTTTTTCTTTCACTAAGAAACGCGACTGAGGGTAGAAGTCTTCGACATGGGCTGGTGACCCCTTGGATAAGAAGGATAGAAAGATGAACTCACACAGCGTGGTGCTTTAGTAATAAGGGAATGCGAGTCAGTCCAACGAACCGGCTGCGGTAATGCTAGTTGAATCACAGGCGTTGCATCAGCCCCGAAAGAGTTCCGAAATGTGACATGTGAACGACGTGGGCTCCAAAGCCGGGAAGGCGGCATGGAGCTTCTCAGGCTCTCCAGGGCAGGGCGATGCTCGGATGTTCTTTGATTTTGTCATTCGCTTGCAGGGAACGTGTCTCCCAACATCTCCGACTCAGCCTCCCCCCCCACTGGCAGTATATTGACGTCTTCCAAGAAAACGCCTTCAATTGTTGCACGCCCAAAATTGTACCGTCCGCCCCTGGCGTATTGATGAAATCACAGCAGAGCAAGGAGAACTCGAGTGGGGGTTGGAGCAGCGCCCGTCAGGTGGTCTGGGTTATAACTGAAGGTGTATGACTCGGAATTAGAACCTCAAAATAGGCGGGGAAGCAGGGCGTGCCACAGCTACTGATGGGGGCAACACGGTGACAAAATCCCTTTACAATACAAAAAGGCACCCGGCCCCGCGGGCATCAAAAGGCTATTCGGTGCGCAGAGTGCGACCGATACCTCCGTGACGGCGAGCGGGGGGCGGCTGCATCCCGCGCGACCGCGACGCCCTGACGGCCCTCGGGACCAAAGCCAAGTCACGGTGGGCAGGACAGATATATTGCCTGCCCTCGGGTTGGGCGTAAATTATGAACAGCCGGGCTGCATCCGTCAAACCTTGGTTACGGCACCTTGCCATGATTGGGACGGTCGACGCGCTCAACCCAACGCCCAAGGGCGGCAAACGAAAACTACTGTATATAAGGTCGCGACGGAGCGCCTCCAGGGAGAATACCCTCATCCATCAGGGTTTTCACTAGCTACCTGCTTCAAGTTTCACATGCGGATAACTCCCTTCACCTTAGCCCTCTTAACGGGCCAGGCGTTCTTCGTCTTCGCCATTTCAGTCAACTTCAACCCCTTTGTTGTACAGCATCCGATTGCGCCTGCCAGTGTGGCGGGAACCGGGTTCTGCAATAACGCTGATCTGCCTCCAGAAGCACATCTCGATAATGGAACCTTCATCGGGGTCTGCAGGTTTCGAACGGCCCACTTCCTGGGCATACCATATGCGCAACCACCGTAAGCCCTGTTTACCGACCACCGTCTACCAGCCAGTCAGCGTGCATGCCCATAGTACGTCCAACCGGCGTCTGCGCCTGCCAGAACCCCTTCCGCCCTATGAAGGCCACTACGAGGCCCATAAATTTGGGTCTTCCTGCCCACAGCAGCGCATGGTCATACCTCAAATGGACCCGCAGTTGGAAAAGCACGTCACCGATATCGTGTCCAGAATGTATGAAGATGTAACTCCAGATAGCGAAGATTGTAAGTAAGACTTCTTCACTTGAATGGGTTGTGTCCTGCTGAGCGGCTCTCCACGCAAGGCTTGACAATAAATGTTGTCACACCTGAGAACGCCACGCCGACTTCGAAATTTCCCGTCGTTGTCGTAAGCATCGTAACAAACAACCAATACTATTTTGTATCCGCTCATGGAGGGCATGGTCTAGTGGATTTTTGGCGGCGGCTTCGAAATCGGTGGCACTGCTACGTACGCGCCGTTTTCGTGAAATTCGGTTGGACATCTCTCATGACTTCGGAAGTTACGATGGTGGGGTTATCGTTTCCCGCTCCATTGAAATCGGGGAGCCAATTGTTTTCGTTAGTATGAACTACCGGTGAGTTGATTGCTGTGTAATAAGTGGCTGTGGCTAGAATAGAATCCCACGCGTTCTAGTGTCTCCGGTGCGTTGTGCCCCCCTATGTCCCACTGACGCTGCCACGGAATTCACCGGCTTGTAGCGCTTGGCTTCTTGCCTGGGAAAGAAGTCAAGAAAGCGAAGATCGGCAACCTGGGCCTTCAAGATCGTGAGTTAACTGATTCTCCCTTCGCGTTGTAACACTTATCCACTCAAAAGAACGTCTCGCATTAAAATGGATTCAGTCCTATATCTCGGCATTTGGCGGTGACCCTTCCAAAGTCACAATGTCAGTCCCATATCGTTTCGTTCGACCCTTGCGGCATGTTTTATGTGCTCCATCAGATGGGGAGAGAGCGCAGGTGCTATTTCAGTAGCCTTGCACATGCTGGTCAATAAAGGGGATCAGGAGGGCCTGTTTCGAGGCGCCATCATGCAATCGGGCGGCCCCATTCCTGTTGGAGACATCGAGCACGGCCAGCAATATTACGATGCTCTGGTCAAGGCGACGGCCTGCGACAGCAGCCCTGATACCCTAGAGTGTCTTCGTAACGTTCCTTACGATAGGTTCAAGTATGCGATGGATATTTCGCCTAACTTCTTCGCATACCAGGTGAATGTAGATGCCCCATGGACCGCACCTTTACTCATCAGATCTGCAGGGACTTGCACTCACCTGGCTACCGCGTGTCGATGGCGTTTTCTTGACCGAGCCACCTCAATATGCTGTTCTGCGTGGCCATGTTGCAGATGTACCTATGCTTACAGGCACGAGTTTCGCCAAGTTGCAGATGGAAAGTACTTATCTCATTGCAGGAAATTGTGACGACGAGGGTTCACTCTTCTCCCTCTCGTCTCTGAATATCACGTAGGTCGTACATGTCCCCATTTGTCAGCATTTGCCTGAAACAGACGGCAGCACTACAGCCAAACTGAGCAAGTACCTCAAGGCGTTCATGTTGCCGACCGCCGTGCAAAGCGAGTTGGACCTCCTCCTACGATATTATCCAGATGACCCTACAGCTGGCTGTCCCTTCGATACTGGGCTAAGGAATATGCTGAGTATGCTTGCTACCTATTCCCCCCTAGTCGGGATCTGAGCTGAGATTACTTGACCAGGCGCTCAGTTCAAGCGGATTGCGGCAATCCAAGGGGACATTGTATTCCATGGTCCCCGTCGGTTCCTCTTGAAATATCAGGCCAGCAAACAGAAGTCCTGGGCTTTCCGTATGTCCGAGTCTGCGCACTGGAACCTATTAGTTACCCAACCATTTTTTAGTTCACAAACGCGGCAAAGAGATGCCGTTCATCGGAGCGGTAAGCCCGGCGAGTGTATCTTTTCCACCGAGAGAACTTATCTTCTGCCTCTAGGCCCACGGCACGGACCTCATAAACTCGTTTGGTGATGGAGAACTGACAGATTATATCATCTACTTTACTCGAAACCTCGACCCCAACGGCAATCCAGAGGTTTCGTGGCCACAATACGATTTACGGGATCCGCAGGTGCTTATTTTCCAGGACGACCCAATCTTTCCCGTAATCACAGGAAACGATGACTATCGCACTGACCCTTTGAAGTTTGTCGCGAATTTGTCATTACTACACCCCATCTAAAATGTACATGTACTCTGCGATGTGTTTCGAATCATCATGCAAGTGAATGTATAGATGGCCATACTAGGTTACACCAGTTCGGTGAGGGTCTGTTATTGCTGGCTTCTGCTAGAGTCACCTGATAGCGTTATTTTGGGTGGTCTCCATCTAACATTGCTACCCGGATACGATCAATGATCCTCGATCTTGGTGTCGTAAACGAGTGTGGCTAAGGGGAGATGCACCTCGACAAGACACAGCGGAGCATTAGCAAGTCCGAATGGTGAAGAATCCTGTGCCACAACTGCTGTATTCATCGATGACTGGCGACACTATATACGATACGACATCGAGTTGGTCCCGTGGCCTTGACTATCATGGCATGCCGTCACGGTGGTGCTGGTGGTACTCGTCGATATCACCTTCCAAACGGGGTTTACTTGGGGACAGTATGCTCTTGTTCCCCCTGCGTTTTCAAAAGGTTGGCTCGGCAGTCCCTAGTGTCTGTATCATCGAGCCAGTGCTGAAAGTTTCAATTCCTAGCCCGAGTGTCTCTACAGTACCAGCAGGATATATATGCATGAGCCGCAGCTTGTCACATTATCCCACAAGATTACTGTGGTCCCCCCGGTGTTCGCGCCCGTTCGAGCAGCGTGCGAGGTCACCGGACCGTGCATTGCGTCGACAAACGCATTCCTAGTTGGGGGGTTACGAAGAGGAAGGGATAGTGTTCAATTACCCTCCCAGCGGCCAAGCTTGGGACTGCTAACTCCTTATACAATTCCTCGAGAGCAGGCTTGCCAACCATTCTGCAAGTGAGACATCTCTGGGGCACACCAAGTTTATTACTGGTATTGGAAAGAATCGAACGTATAGATAACTCGGGGCAATCCGTTCGAATTTCATGCATGAGGGATAGATGCCTCGGACTTCGCTGTTAACAATAGCTAATTGACTGGACTTGGGGCATCTGAGAGAAACCTAGTCCATGATGACATGCGACGTAATGAAATCGCTGCAAGAATGAGAGGGTAGCAGAATGACACGGCGGACGAACGAGTCAGTCATCGTCCGAACTCTGGTCCTGGAGGAACGCCATGATACTCCGCCGGGCGTTATTCTAACTCAATCAGAATATGTCGGGCTAGGGACCATGTGAATACATACCACCTTGGGCGGCTCACGAGCCGATGTGCTGTCACTTCCGGAATCCGAGGCGTCGTTGGCGTCGTCGGTATCACCCTTGGGTACGCCTCGCCTCACGCCCTCGGTCTTGAATGGTTTCCCGGATACAATAGCCCTCTCGAACTTCTGCACGTCGTCTAGGCAAGCAATAGTGTAAATATCGTCGCGCTTCCTGGGCATCCTTGCATAGGACTACGCACCGAGCTCTTGTGCGAGTTCACGCCGAGCACGGATCTCGCGTGCTTGTTCCATGCTCATACGTCCCACCATACCGAGGTCGCTAAGTATCTTTCGGATGTGAGCCACCTGTGCACTAGTGTTGAGACCATTGAGCTCTCGCGCCCACTGTTTTCGCACACCGCACGCTACGACGAGGGACTAAGGAAGTTAGTTAAGAGGCGTGTATAAAGCCACGCGAAGTCGAGAGTGAAGACCTTCAGGCGCTTAATGGTTTCTTCATCTTTCGAGAGGGGCTGAGAAGGTTGTTTGGAGCGCTTAGACTTCGCCTCAGGTTTTGCAGCTTCTGGGGTCTGGATCTACATGAAAGGTGAGGCTGGAACGTGGCGGAAAGATAGGAAAGAACGGACCTTGGATTTGCCTCGACCTTTCTTCTTCGGGGGTTCATCCACTAGCGATGACATCTCCGAATCGCTCTTTCACGGAGCTAGATGGTCAATGTTTTAAGCTGCCTTGCAGAGTAGACCACACGCACCTTTTTGTCTGCTACGCGGTGCGATGACGAGGTAATCCTCGGCGTCGTGTCGGAAATTTCCGCATCCGAGTCGCCCTATCGGGGATGCTCAAGAGGGTGTACAATGGAAGACGTATCGAAGCTCCGGACCTGATTTATCAAAGGGGTAGAGTCACGCCTGCGCTTTGGCCCCGAGTGTGCCATCTTGGTCGCCGGCGAGGTATGCTTTCTAGTTGCGGAGGACTTTGCTTTCGATTTTGAGCGGACAAGCCCGCTCTCCTACACAGACAGTGAGTGCGTGGGTTAAATACGATGTTATCCGTGCCGTGTACTTCGTCGGTATCTGCGCTTGGGTCTAAGTTCGCTTTGCGTTGCGAGGTAGATGGCATAGGTTCATCCTCAAGTTCGGAGTCGGCGATAGTTTTCTAGGGGGGAGTGTGAATAACCAAGAGTGGATGAAAGTCTGCCTCACACCTTTGACTTGATTGACTTGGACACCGATGTACGCGCACTCTTCCCAACCTTGGGTTTCGAACCGCTCTTGCTCGTTTTGTTGTCTCGAGGTTGGATCGATCCCAACGTCTCTTCGCGGTGCTGGGCATGAGCAGCATGTATCACCCTCGTCTACTTCAGGACGAAAAGAGTGGTGGAAACACACCATAGCATCGTGGATTGTGCGCTTCACTAGCCCTTTGTATGTGGACGCATCCAGCGTTCCACTGGGAACTCCTAGCTCGTTTTCGACTTCAGAGCGTATGAGACGTGGTGTCAGGGAGCTAAGAATATGTCATGTCGGTCGGACACGATCACCCATGACTTGTGATAGACGCACCCGAGAGAATCGTTCTCTCTGGCTTTCGAAACGATAGAAAAGACAATGCGAGATATTTGTACCTCATCAGGCTGGGCAAGCAGAGCCTGACTTGGTGTACTCCTCGGCATGATCAAATCAACAACGCGGGTCGCTTTTGAGACGAGCCACGATTACGTTATACGCGGATGTATTCGATCACGTGAAAATACCAATATACACAAATAACGTAGAATTCTCAATTTGCATGCATACAGAGTCGACAGACGACTATCTATGCAAGCGCACGCCGACGAACAGGCGGACGCGTCCGCTTTCGCTTCTTGCCTTGGTGGAAGGCATTTGCGCTTTTTAAGTCTCGGCCAAGAGGGTCCTCCTTCTTCACTTGATAGATTCGGACCTGCGACGTCACGACGATCAATTATTATTATTATTTTTTGATTCCACAGAAACTTACAATCCAGTTCTCGGATGTGAATGCTTCGTCTATGCACCCGTCAGCACAAATGACTGCAGTACGGTGAGGTAAACTCAAGCTCACCCAGATAGTCTAACGTAGGGCCTGGACCGGGAATCATCTGTCCGCGCACACGATCCTGTGCATGCCCTCCGCCGAAAAGCTCTGCAAAGCTGAAAAGCATCAACATCAATATCACCATTGTCCCTGGAGAGAAAACCTGTCACCAACGCACCGATAATATGACATCTTGTACATTAGGCTATTTCTCATCGCAGGAGACGCTTGGTCATCAACGCGATAGTCACCCTGGGGTGTAAAGTACCGCGGTTCCTGGATTTCATCCGGCCAAACACCCTGTGCTATGCGTACCATCCACAGGAACTTGTTGATGTCGTCACCAGAATAGCCAAGTACGCCACCAAAGATGACAAGCACATAGTCGACGTCATGCTTGCGCAGGATGGGGTACGCGACCTCCTCGGGGCTAGACATGGCCTTGCCCACCGTCGCGATATGAGCTGCAAGAAGGCTTCATTTCCGCCGGCGAGATGCGTATCGGAGCACGTACTGTTGTTCCACGTATTATTGTCGACGAGCGTGGGACGGTCCGCCATGCCAGCAATCTGGTAACCATAGTCCCACCAACTCATAACAACGGCGTCCTGCGGTGTGTTTTGGCGGAGCCAATAGTATGCTTCCCGGAAATCATCAATGATATGTAGTCCGTCTTGCGTGTGGGATGAGAGCACGACGCTCGGCGACGAGTACGCAGTGGACGTTACCCACGTGCAGTGCACAACAAAATATACCAACAGACCCAGCACGTTCAGAATTACAGCTCCGCGCGTGTCGAGTCCTATTATCCCACGCTGCACAGGCTTAGCCTTTTTGCTCCCGGAGGAGCCTGGTGTCACCATGTCCACCAGGAGCTCTGCTACGGACGCGCTAGACGCGGCGGTTGCAGTCGACTTGTCCTTCTTCGTCGCGTCTACCTTATCACCCTCGGGCGCTTCCGGCTCCGTCGGGTCGATAAACGTGTCAAAAACGCTAGAGAGCGCAACTGCCGCCGATACACACACGATCGGGGTGAGCGTGAGCATCAGCCGCACCATCACGCCCGCGAAGTAACTTGCGACAAGCGCATAGATAATCACGAATACGTGTTCGTCGCGCAGCTCTTTGAAGCACAGAACGACACCAGCTGGGAAGAGAAACACGAGGAAATGGAGATCCATGAAGAAGGAGGGCCACGCAGTGGGTTGGTGCTCGGACACGGAAGCGATGATTGGAATATACCTGAAGAAAGGAATCAGCGGCAAGCCTCCCCATGGACCAAATAACCGACTTTTTTGCATAGCCAGTATCCCAAAGAGAATAGAAACGTCCAGTCCACGGTGCAATCCACCCTTTGTATGTCAGACCAATGATAGCTAGTGTACCGAGGATGCCTGCTGCGATCACGGACACGACCAACAGTTGCTGGAACTGCTTTGAAGACACATGGGACCGAACAAGCTCGACAAATGCAACGATCTGTAAAAGGCCAAAGACACCTGAAGGGCACGGCGATCGATGAGTATGAACCTCGAGGATAGCTTTTGACATACCCAGGGCACCCATATGTTCGCTGGTACGGACAGGTTGGAAACCAACAAAGGGAACCTGCATACTCGCAAGTGTGCCTATCGCATACCATGAGGAATAGCCCACATAGAGGCGGTTCGTGAAACGGCCCATCAGTGTGAGAACAAGAGCGTGCAGCGGGATCATGTTCGTGATGAAAGCGTAACCACCTGCGAAGTGTTGGTAAGGTGAGTCTCAAGCGTGTCAAATGGAGAACTCACCCCAGGCCGCAACCATATAGAAATAGAAAACAGCCGCGAGGGTGCCGTAGAGAGCACTGCCCTGCTTCATGGCTTTGATCCACAGGTAAAACGTGAACATGAGGAGAAAGATAGCGATGGCCTCGTTGTCATATGACCCTGCAACGGAACGCGAGATGTAGCCGGGAACGATGCCCATGAAGGCGGCGGCCAGGAGACCGGCACTCTCATCTTTCATCTCCTTTGCAAACCTACGGCAGGACGGGTGAATAAAAGAAGGAGAGTAAGGAGATGTGAATATACATATAGGTTGCCCAGGCTGTGAGGGCGCTGAAACCAGGTGCAAGGAGTACGCAGATATTCCGTATGTCGACGGGAAGGTGAAGGGCATGCAGAACGCTGTAGATGACACCACTAGTTGCCATAAGGCCAGGATATATCGTACCACCGACAACACGGCCCAATGGATACCATGCTGTGGGGTCGAACCAGTTCCAGAATTCCTGCCCGCGTGTCAACCAAACAACTCAGCATAGACACCCAATGGCACATACATAGAAACCTTCGGACGCAAGGACTTTTGTTGCGCGACTGACTCGCCTTCAGCAATGCGTTCCAATCACCAAAAATGGACGTACTAGTTGAACCATGGGTCACTAAGGAGAGAACACAGGTCGGCTATCGTCTCACAAGAGAAACTATCAACTTACAATTCGTGTATGATACTTTCAAAGTTGATGACAGCGAATAAGCGAGATGCAATGGCAGCACCAGAAATAAAGACAAATGCAACAATTCGGACCAGAGAGGCAGTATTTGCGACGGTCGTCGGAGAAAGATCAGTAGGGAGCGGGTAGGCCTTTGGCATAGCCGTTGGATTTGTTGGGGGTAGATATTGTCCCGATGTGAGAGGCAAACAATAACGCCAGGACGTAGAGGGGTGACTTCAGTTAACGAGACGACGTTGAATAGAGGCTCAGGCTCAAGGTGTCGACGTGTCAGTGGATTACATCAGCAAATGTACGCCTAGATCGCGAGCAGCTGTGGCGCTTCTGAGTCAACATTTACTAGTATGTGCCAGCGCACCTGAGGGCTGACTCCGCGATAGCCTGAGCTCTCTCGCCATATAATTACTTACCATGTTGAGTTTTCAGACTATGGGATTCTGCTGGAGCTGTTGTTCGCCTGGAGTAACCCCGCTTACGCCTCAGAGTCATCAACCTTGTAGTATAAGGCGAGGCGCAAAAAGCACCGAGTCACCGACCTCATGGGGCCTGCGTAATCCAAGTGATCCGTACATCAAGGCCGTCTGCATTCTATTCCTCAGTGTGGGCTGTGATCGTGTCTAGGGTGAGGTAAACTGGGCAAACTATCAGGTGGTTCATTTTCAGAAGTGCTGGCCGCCTGTTTTTATTATAATCTAGGACCTAGGAATGCCACTCGTGCTAGTATCGCTGCCAGTCAGTGAACTTCACTGAGTCTCCTTGAAGTCGCCGATTGACTTGGACTGGCTAAGACACCGAGCCAACGCTTGACAGCGTGGTATTCCATTCCTTGATTAGATATCTTAACCCGCCTTGCTTCTTGCATAGGGCCGCCGAGGTCCCATTATCCATATAATTATCAGATACACTCTTGAAGCCCCTACAACCCGAATACAACAACATCCACTGTCTAGGAAGTTCAATGATGCTTTTCCGCACTTGGGACCTATGGCACGTATTGTCTATTGAGCATCGGCCTCACCCTGGTGGGAATGCCATTTACTCTCTTGGCCTGAGTGGACACTACAGGGGCTGTATAGGCAAGGGGGAGTTGCTAGAGTATTCGGTTCTGCTAGTAATTTCCTTCATATTTTTTCAAAATAGTCTCTACCAGGGTCTACCCATGCCGACTTACTTAGACTTGGAGCGGGAGGCTGGGGCGATGAAAACTGGTCATCTATGGAACCGCTGACTTGTCAAGAGGTTTGCGAAGAAAGTGTCCAGCCTAACTCGGGAAAGACGAATGTGAGATAATACTTGAGGTAGTGGCAACCCGGAAATACAACCAATTTGGATGGTTTGCTACTATGGTTCTGCAAACTAACCAACACCAGGGCATAGTGTAGGTTTGAGGAGATCTGGCGCAACTTTCAAATTCGCCTGTTGATGGGAGATTAAAAAAATGATTCTTACTCTCCTTTAAGAGCTCTTGCTGTGCCCGCTTATCAAGCGCTACAGTACTACTTTAAAGGCGGAAACGGAGTTTGAATTTGCCACGGTGCGGCATTGCTTTCAGCGAACCCGGGGTTCTTTAGTCTCTAGTCCGTGACCCATACTAGTAGTTTAGCATGGTCTACGAGACTACCGACGGGGCAAGGTCACCGGGTGAGACTGTTATGATGGATGTTGATGGGAAGGCAGATAGGCCTGTATCACTGCCTTCCCTGCGTCCGGGTTCGCTCGACAGTCATCTCGGTTCTGTGGAGGTGGGATCGTTACTGCGCGCATCCTCCGTTCCGCTCGCGCCGCCGACCTACACCGTCGGCTACGTGTATGACGCGGCGATGATGTCGCATAGTCCTGACGAAGCTGACGAGCACCCAGAGCAGCCACTACGCATCGTAGCCGTGCACAACACGTTGCTCAAGCACGGTTGCCTCGGTGCGATGAAACGCCTTCCCTTTCGTCGTGCCCAGCGTGAAGCCGTACTTCTTGTGCACACCGAGCAACACTGGAGAATGGTGTTGGCTCTAAAAAGTACGTAATGTAGAGAGTCATCTGTCACCGCTAACGCAACGACGCGCTCGCAGCACTAACGCGGCAGGAAATCGTTGACTCCAAGGCATTCTACGAGCACGATTCGTTGTATGTCAATCCGCAGACTACAGAGTCCGCACTCTTGAGCTGTGGCGGTGTCATCGAGGCTACTCTTGCTGTTGCTCGTGGTGACTTGAAGAAAACGTTCGCGATCGTGCGTCCTCCAGGGCATCACGCAGAACCAGATCGACCAATGGGCTTCTGCTTCTTCAACAATGTTGCGGTTGCAGCTAGAGTTGTGCAGCAGATGACGCCTATCAAGCGCATCCTCATCTTGGATTGGTGAATATATCATTTCTTGCTCAAGGTCATGACTGACTATGCTAGTGAACAGGGATGTCCACCACGGTGCGTACACATCAGGTGAAAAAAAAAAAAAACTCAGGCACTTAGCACACGTCCTAGGAAACGGCACACAAAGAGCCTTCAACGACGAGCCTTCAGTGCTGTACATATCTCTCCATAGATATGAGGGCGGACGATTTTATCCGTGCGGGCCATTTGGCGGTATGACGTCCTGCGGCGAAGGCAAGGGGCTTGGCTAGTGCGCGAAACAATACCTTTTCCTGTCTGCTGTCCTTATGATTTTGTCGAAGTTCTGTGAATATTCCCTGGGCAGAGAGCGGTACAGCCGACGCGGATTACATCCACGCTTTCCAACAGATTGTCATGCCGATAGCGACTGAATTTGCTCCGGAACTTGTGATCAGTAAGTTAGGGGATGAATTACCTGCAGGGCAAATATTGAACCCATGGCAGTCTCAGCCGGATTCGACGCGGCCGATGGAGACATCCTGGGGGAATGCTGTGTTACACCTGCAGGCTATGCCCATATGACTTACATGCTTTCCACCCTTGCCGGAGGGAAGCTGGTCGTCGCGCTTGAAGTACGTTTCCTCATTAAAGCGCCGCTTCTATCCTCATATATGCAGGGCGGATACACGCCCGAGTCACTCTCCAATTGCGCATTGGCTGTAGGTCGGATGTTACTCGGGGAGGCCCCTCCGGAGCTTCCTCCGCTAGTGGCGTCCGAGGTTGAAGCCGAGACCGTGTGGCTTGTTGCGAAGGAGCAGAGCAAGTATTGGAAGAATATCAACACTAAAGCTTGCCAGCCGAAAGAAGGTCTCCCCATTCGTCTACCATTTGACAGTCTCGAGGCTCATCTTATTCAGATTTTGAAGAGTTCGCATTCGCTGTTCCAGGTATGTCCTCTGTGAGAAACTTTCATGTCTGTTCTCCATAGAGCGTTTCCAGAACTCCTCAAAGCACACAGGCAAGACTATATGTACCGGAATTTTGACATGCTCGAAGTACCCCTCATGCATGACGACGTCCGGGAGAAATTTTCGGCACAGATCATGTGCTCGTGAGTATGGTATATTATTCCTCATTACTTGCTCAAGAATTGCTTGTTTCTGCAGGAAAGACCTCTTGGATAACGAGATTCTGGTTGTCTTCGCCCATGAATTGTAGCCCGTGATCTCAAGTCTTGGAGTCTGTTCTGATCCTTTGTCATGTAGCGGGAACCTTCGTGTCGAAATTTCGGACAGGCTGACGTGCGACATTCAACTCGAGTCGTCTTACATCGTAGGTTCTACCGGTGTCTTGCTCACTCAGGTAGTCACACCGACTGCACCAGATCGATGTCTCAAAGCAGCTAGTGCACTGGGTGCAACAAGAACATTATGGCCTCTTAGACATCAATCTATTCCCCAAGGCTCCTGCCAGTGACAGAGATGTAAGCCTTGGTCCTGCTCTGTTTCTTACTTTTTCATATCCCCCACAGTATCCGCAAAAAACTCCAGAGCAGTACGCGCGCGAGATTGTAACTTACCTCTGGGACAACTACATCTTGTGAGGAATACATGGACACGAAGGGACAGCGATGCCCCTGACTTACTTGTTGGCGGCAGGCTGTCTGCGGCAAAACGCATCATTCTTATCGGACACGGCCCTGGTGTAGTGGGGATTTCGGAGTTACTCGAGGCTCGCAGTAAGCTTTTTTTTTTGCTTTGGGTCACGTGCGCTCCCTGAGGTGTTCAGCTGCGGGGGTGATGCGCCACGTAAAACTTGTCGTCCAGGTTGTTGGCTATACCAAGATCCCCCTCGTCCCAAAGAAAGGCCCCGACCTAATCACCTGGTACCAGAAGGTACGTAGATACACCCCATCTGTTCATCATGCCCGCATCGAACGTGAAACCAGCATTCGCTCGTTATCATTCCGCACGATCATGTCATTCGCTATGAGGGCAAGATCCTTAAGCGCCACGGGAGGCTCGTGTTTGCGGGTGAGTGCTTCGATACCTTTCGTCCACACAACGATCCAACCGCTTTCACGCCATTCGAAGAAGAGTCAAAACCTGTGAAACTCATGCTACGTGCACTCCCTCTGATCCAAACACATGTCCGCAATGTCCTCACCCCCACTGCGGTCCCTGAGTAACCTTTACCTATCTTGAACACTAGTCCAGGGTCTCTGGGATTCTCGCTCTCATGTGCTGTCGAGCTTTGCTTCCTTTGTTCAATGTAAGATTTGCCACCGATATCGATACCAGTATTATAAACTTTATCACTGTACCACGCTAGCCCTGACATGCGAGTATGAGTGTGAATGATTAAAGCTCGTCCTTGATATGTACTGTCTCTAGAGTTGCAGTCCCCTTGTTAGTAGGCACTGCCTCCATCCCACTTGACGAAGGCGCCCCGGACGGTACCCCTACAATGCTTCCAGAGAGAGATATTCCTGGAAGAGGTGATGCCTGCGGTGCTGGATTCAAATTGGTCGCCGTAGACAACGGTGCTGTCCCGGTGGCCATATGGGACTCGAGGACCTGGTCCGTGTCACCTGTGCTGGGCACTGGATCTTGGAGCCCATTCTTCTCCCTCTTCGCCTCCTCTTCGCGCTGGATACGAATAGCCCTGTGTATTGGGTTCTCCTCTCGCTCGTGCCGCTCCTCTCCCCCTTTGCCTGATACTCCGGTCTGGTCGTTCGATTTTTCATCAGGCGGTGCGCTGTAGCCGTGCGCGCCGTGGAAGCCCGTACCGTACTTCTTAATGGCCTCCTCGAAGTCGATCATGTCGGTGAACCCTCCGTGTAGGAGAGCGAGGCGCTGGGCTTCCTGCTTGCGCTCGATCTCTTCTTCCTCAGGCGAGAGCTCGGGACTATCCTCAGGTACCTGGGGGTCCAATGACGTCAAGGTAGCCGTGCCGTCTAGTATCGAGTCGAAGAACTTGGAAATAGAGTCAAATTTCAGCACACCTAGAGACCATTAGGACTTGGCGTCAGAATGGGAAAGAAAGGGGAGCACACCTTGGAAGAGTGAGGGCTTAGTCGAGCCCGCAGGGTAGATGAGAATCTTGCTCTCCTTCTGGGTCCCAGCATCGTATCCGAGGGCCACGGAAGACTTTCCCTTGCGATCGCGGTGGTTTGCGAAGGCGAAGTCGTCGCGGTACTTATTGGCAAGCACTTTCCACATGAGTGGTATGTCCTTGACTTTGCTGAGTAACAACACCCGTGTTTGGTCCATTTTCTGTATGTCAGTGAAGAGGCTGTACAAGCCAGGAAGGGGGGTTGAGGATGGACATGCCTCATTGACCCATGGCTCGATCTCCTCAACATGATACAGCTTCTTGTTCTTGTGCGGCACACGTCGCGTTGCAAAATAAAAGAAGGCGCTTGCAGTACGTTCTGGATGTTCGAATAAGATAGGCGCTTGCTCCTTGCCGCGGGGAAATAATTTCACCGTCGGGAACCCCTTCACACCCTAAGGAACGTCAGACGTGTTTCGAATGATGGAGGGTAGACAAACGCACTTGCTCAGCACAGAGAGATCGATTTTCGTCGCAGTCGACTGCGTAGAGGGGTACGAGAGGATGAAGACCAAGCGCAGCCTTGCTATACTCTGGGACCATTGCCTTGCAATACTGAAAAAAAACATTGTCAACGGGACTTTCGTTCTGAGTCCTGAATACTAGTGGGTGCTACTCACGCCACACCACGATGCGACGAACGCCACGACACTTGTGCGCTACTGCGTGTCAATGTCAACCAATGACTGAGTTCGGTCAAACCGCATACATTTTCTTTCAACGCGCTGCGGAACCCCCTTGTATCAATCATCTTGACAAGGGAATCTTTCGGGTACAAGCCCGCAGAGACGAATGACGGCGCGAGGGCCAGGGTTAATGTGAGTAGAGAAGGCAGCATATCGGCCAAGTGGAACAATCAACCGTGGCCATAAATCGACCATCCACGTCAGCACGTTTCCCTTTAAGGTTGCCGCCATTAGGAACTGGCACCCCCTTAGTCAGCATAAACCCTAGGGTTTGTCATTATGTAATGTAACAAATTGGCCGGGTGGTTGTCGAGGTCACTTACAGTCATGGACAACCAAAGTCGACAAAGTTCCTCCCAGGTGATTGGCCCATTCAATCCAAACAAAGCTTTGCCATCAGACTCCTTTCATTGAATAGAGCCCAAATCTGATTTTTCTGCATTTTTATGTATTTATTTATGGAGTGCCAATTTTTTTGGCCCCAAATGTATCTACATTTAGTTAAGAACTGCTTCAATGGACATCATTGCCTGCTTGGAAACAACCCTGTGTGACTTCTGTTTCTGGACTGCCCACTCAGCAGCACTTCCACTAAGCCCAAGATGGTAAGCACTCATGAAGCACCATGACTGGTTGAAGAAATGCTGGATTGTCTCAATTGGGCAGGAGTTGAGACAATCAATAGCACATCACTTTGCATCCTCAAAACTGTTTTTATAGACTTGTTGGTACCAATGCTTGCAGTAGCCCCAATACTCAAGATGATATGAGAATGTGAGCACAAAAAAGATATAGGAGACTCACCATTTCAATTGGGTTGAGTTCATAGTGAAATTTAGGAAGAAAAAGGCATAAATGACCACATGCAGTGATCTTCTGTTTGAGAAGGGAAACCTGGTCACAGAAATCAGGCTGTTGACTGAGGAGGCATGCCATGC